>VZSC01009906.1:0-36666 GCA_013398225.1 Steatornis caripensis | reverse complement strand
GGGGGGGGGGGCTTGTCATTTTTATCAGCCAAGCAGATTATTCCGCTCCCTGACCTACGTACTATTTTCCCAAATGCAATACAAAGCTCACCTTTATCTCTCAGAAAAACCTGAAGACAGCATCTTTTACATTAGTACAGAGTGGACTTCTCTTGGCTCCGAGATCCACTTCTGTGCAAAGGCAGTACCTGTCTTTGCCTGTGATACACTTTGTTACCAGTGGCTCCACCTGCTTATGAGATTTGCATTCAAGCACGAAAACATGCCACCAGCTGTAAAAAAAACCCATCAGGACCATAACCAATCTACCCACTCCCTTTAGTCATCCTAACGTGTCTTTCATCTCACCCTTCCCGTCTCCTTCACCAGCAACACCCCGGTGGCGCTTTACCGGTGTTCCCAAAGCCCACCTGAGGCTGGGCCAAACAAATGCTGCTAAGGGAGCGGTTTGAGACAAACGGGGGTGGGTTTTTTGTTGTTTTAGTTTTGGGGGTTTTTTTTGAGGCCGGACAAACTCAGTCACTGATTCTTAACCAGTACTTCGTTTAAATTGTAAATTACTACTGCCTCGGCAGGGCCTTTCCCCGACGCACACCAATTCTCCGGCTGTGTCTGCAGCACCACAGGGACGCAGTCACTGGGGCGCCTTTCGCAGCGGTGCGGGCGCAAGCAGCCGTCCGTCAGCTCNGTCTGCCAGGGACAGACACTCTAAATATAGACAGTTCCATGCTCTTACTGCACTTTGTGCTGCAATTTCATGGCCTATGGTTAAGAATAATTTGCTTTCCTATCTTTCCGTGAAGCCAGTCAGCCTGTCTGGGGTTTGCATATTGCAAGAGAAACTCTGCCTTGAATGTGATTGTTACTTGCGCCAGGAGAGATACCAGCTGAGCGAGGAGAGGCCGCCGCCCTGTGGCAGAACTGTCCTCACGACGGCAGAGGAACCGTTCGCGGCTTGATAGGCGGTGTTTTGTGCTGAGTTGTGTCTTGGTAGTTAAGGTAAAATAAAATAACGTTATTTCTTCGAGTGGCGCCTCTCCCGCTTTAGTGGTTGGTCTGAAGACAGCAGTGAGCTTTTCAAGGCAGGTTGTCTGAGGAGGGCCGCATGTTCCCCACAAGTGCTGTCGCCTTTGGCATTCGCTCCAGTCTTCTCAGTTTCCTAACAAAACGAGTGGCAAGGGCAAGAACACAGGGAAGTACCAGCTTTCTGAACTTCTCCATGTAAATCACCTCTGAAAAAACTCCTGATCTAAGGATCAAGACAGGAAGAAAATTCTGCAAATGTAGTTAGGGTCTGTTTTCCTCCTTCCATGAAAGGCACAGCTCGAAACTGATCAGTTTCAGTTTATGCTGCTGTGTTGAGTTAGATTTGGGGAGATCTGTGAAGCACAATGAGGGAGAAGACCCCTCCTGCACTCCTGAGATAAATGGATTTTTTAATGGGGCTTCCTCACATAGACAAGCAGTCTTGTTAACTTGGCCAGCTACAATGACTCTAAATGCAGCAGCTAGTTGTTAGTTAGTGAAACCCATCCTCTCTCTGTATAAGACTTTTTTCCAGAAAGTTTTAGCCTCAGTAGTATGTATAACATACATGTATGGAGAAGCTATGTGGCCAAGCAAACATCTGCCCAGTGAAAATTCACAGTAAGGTCTTAGACATCGTTTGAGTTACAAACTTAACAAATTCTAAGTTCTGAACTTAACATTGCTATTAAAGTTTAGCAGTTCTTAGTCATTAGCAAAGCACCTGTTCGTCTGCTTAACAAATACCTGCAAATGCAAGGCAGACCAGAAAATAATTTCCTGTTACTGTATGATTTACGATGCCTGGGCTAGAAAGCTTAAGCAGGCTGTACAAAGATCAGTTTCAGTGAACGGCTCAAACAAGTCATCTTGGAAGCCCATCTGTAATTTCCTACTCATATCCCTCTTCCTTTATCTTGCCCTACTGTTCAAGTTCCTCCCTTGCTTTCAGTATCATAACCTCGAGTGTATTTTATGCAAGTTTCCACACCACCATTTCTTTACAGCTGCTAATTAAAGATCCCTCTGAATAAAGCCTTCCGCTTGAACAGTTGGAGTGCCCCTCTGAAAGGCCCCTTTTGTGGGTGACCATCTTCTTGTGGACCACAACAAAGGCAAGGCACTGTAGAAAAAAAGCACTCAGTTTTACTTTGTAGCCACTTCGCTTGTCTCTGTCTCAAGTTACGGGAGCGGATTACAAGAGCTTGGTGTGTAACCCTCTGGTGAGGTGAATGGAGCTGTCAGGGAGTAAAACTACAGCACACCCTGACGCTAGCCTTTAGCAATGAAGCAGATTATAGAAAGAGGTCCTAAGAGGTGCTAGCTGATTACAGGTGACATAACTCAGGTGACTGGGACTATAATTCCTGCCCCAGCCCCCCATCCTGAAGTACTAGCATTTCTATTACACAATATTAAGAAACAGGCCCAGAGTGATCCTCGCATTGATAAATTGTAAATCAAATACCATTCTGGTTATTTTGCCTGAAAAAAAAAACACACATTCTAATCCATGTGTTTTGTTGACTTGATAATCATTTCCTGGTGACTATTTCATGTCCTGCCGGTGCTTAAACTTTCCCCTGTATACCTGGAAAGCTTAGCATGCAAACATCTGCATCAGTTGCAGAGAGGTCACATTTGTCTGAGTGCATGTGCTGGTGTTCGTATTAGAGCTGCTGAATTTTCTCCATGAATGAACTGTTCTTGAAAACAGTGCTACGGCAGTGTACAGTTGGAGACTATACTGAAAGACTCCTGAAATCCAAGGCCTACATCTACAGGGTGGTACAGATCAATACTTTGTGCTTGTGACAGGAGACTCACAGAAACAAGTTGCCCCGGAGATACCCCAGCTTCTCTGATGAGCATTCACCTGTGGATCAGCTCTTTCAGAACCCTCCTGAGAACAATTCTCTGCTTTCTGTTGCCATCATTCTTCACGTCTTGCTCACAGAAGCTAATGTGGGTATAGCACAGTGAGTACTGCAGCCTTCATTCATCCCAAAGGCAATCATCTCTGTATTCTCTTTGAATAAATCTCCAGGGATGCATAAGTTCATCATAATTTACATTTACTCTTGAACAGCATCCCTGTAGGGTTATTGGAATTGCATGTTATATTATTTGAGTCATCTTAGCTCTAGCTGAAGGCCACAAAACCCAAAGGTTGCTTGATATCAGCTCCTGGCCTTCCTGCCTTCTGTCAAATTTTGCTGTTAAATATATCAATTAAAGTGACTTTTGGCTACAAGTGAATTATACTTCTCATACTCAGATCTAACAAAGAACAGGAATTAACTTAAGCATTTTATTTTCAAGTCCTCCATGTGTAAGCAGCCTTTTGGACAGGAAAATTCATGCGTGTGGAGCATAAACTCCTCTGGGGCTTTGTTTTTATTTTCAGTGTGAGTACCAGTGCTGCACTGATTTGAGCATGTGACTGCAGGGTATTGTTTCATATCATTCAAGTCAACAGGGATCCTGAAGTAAACTCAATTGTAGGAGGACTAGGCTTTGAAGAATGTCAGTCTCCAGGTAAGGTGACAGAAAAAAGGCATGTTTGTACAGCCAAAAGCAAGCAGTGCAACCCAGGAGTCTACATAGTGATCACTCACTCTGTCCCCACTGATAGCAACAGAAATCAACCTGATTTTTTTTTTCTCTGCGGAAAATTAAGGGGAAAATCACAAGCCTGCTGACCCTGCTGACAGACAATCTGTGAAGAATGAGACTGGTGATGCACATCATATTAATTATTCAATATAAACTGTTCCCCCTGCTCTTCCAGCAGGCACTGTCTTCTCCTGATATTTTTTGCTCTGCCTGCATCTGCCTCAAGTCCTTACCGCACAATGGTTCAGCTGACTCCACTGGAACCTTTTCCAGCCACCTCTGCTTATTGTATTCACGGCTTAATATTCAGCATACTCATAGTTCAGCAATTTTTGTGCTTCTCTGGTGTCTACAAAGACAAGATGCTGAGAAATGTAAAAAACAGCAGGGCACAACTGCAGGGGGAGAGGGGGCGTGCAAGGAGCAGGGTCACCTGTAAGTCTGCAAATCCCATAGTAAGATGCAGCTGTCAGAGAATCATGGACCATGACCAAGCAGTCCTTTTAAACCCATACACATGTCCCAAGAACTTGAGGGGAATAACTTGCATGATTATGTTTTTTCACACAATTAAGGGTGTATTGGGTTCTCAAACGTATGTATAATCTGATAAGGAAAAAAATCAAAAGCTGTGATAAATCCCCTGCATTAGAAGAAACCCTGCAACCTAGCTGTTTGGCTCAAAAAGCGCTTTGCAGTGACTGATGCTCATGTTTTGTAAGTGTTCCCTAAGGGCCATTATTCATCAGCAGAGAGTTCAGCACAGGCAGATGAGAGACTCGCAGCATGGAGCTGTATTTCTGAAAAATCTTGCACAATCATTTCTCCCCTTGACCAGTTAATATAACTGACCCAGTCATCTCTCTGTTGCTGTCTGTCCTTGCCTGCTTGCCCTTCTCAGCCATGCATGACATGGAATGGTATGTGAGATGACAGCAAACCTAGATGGATGTCTCTTCTGTAGCATCGTTTCAATGAGCTACTCTGGCCGTGAGACTTCTGTTTGTCTGCCAGGGACAGACACTCTAAATATAGACAGTTCCATGCTCTTACTGCACTTTGTGCTGCAATTTCATGGCCTATGGTTAAGAATAATTTGCTTTCCTATCTTTCCGTGAAGCCAGTCAGCCTGTCTGGGGTTTGCATATTGCAAGAGAAACTCTGCCTTGAATGTGATTGTTACTTGCGCCAGGAGAGATACCAGCGTATAATTGTGAAAGTGGCGGATTGCTGTGTGCTGAAAAAATCCTACCTCCAAGTTGCTAGTTGTATCAGGTGTATTTAAAATTACTACAAGTTGTAGGCGTTTTTCTTATACCAGAGATTCTAAATCTTTGAATAAAAATAGCAGTCATAAAGTGGCCATATTGATTTCTCAAGTGATACCACACTTTCACAAAGGGATTTCTCAGACAATTTCCCTGTTTCCAGGCAACCTTGCTGAGAAAAAGATAAATTAAACATTGTGTTAACTGATTGACATATAACTTTGACAGCTATTTTTAACAAATGTAAATCTAAATTACTGTGCCCAACAGCCTCATTCAAAATCTGTGATCTTGGCTACTATACCTCTAATTTATTTCTTTTCACGTTTGCCTGAGACACACAATCCACGGAAAGCAATCCAGAGCTATAATTATTGGCATGGTGATACGGGCAGGCATGGTGCTTGTTAAAAAAATAGCTCTGACAGCTTCTTCCCCAAGATGCTGATAATCTGTACTATAAAGACAAATTGGTTGTTCAAGTATAGACCAGTGAAGGCATGAGTGAAATCAGTCTGGAGAGCACAGAAATGCTGAAATTTAGTTTCTTTCCTCTTCTACAGACACTTTAGAGCTCAACATCTATACAAGTGTGATCAGTCGTAGGTGGAGACAGGGGAACAGCTATAAATCCAGTGTCTAGATTAAACAAAAGTCCCGATTTCTTCCAACACAGGAGGAACAAACATCAGCAGGCGGTTCACTACACCCGCATGATTTTGTTCCCTGGGAAGCACACTTACTCTTTCCCTCTTCTTGGACCAAAATGTTTCCTTCTGCCTGCTGGCTTTTTCCCCTTGATTTTTTTGCTGTGCATACACAGCTTGCCAAATAATCCTCTAATGCCTGTTTGCAACAAGAAAGCCCTTCTGCTTGTTGCCGTAGATGGTGGTCCTATTGTTTCAGCTCTGTCCCTGTCACTGTGTAAAGTCCCGTAATTGTTCTTGTGCTGAACTGGAAATACGAATGCTTAGTATCTGTTGTAACCACATCTGTAATTGTGAGCTCACACAGGTCGTTGTTAACACTGGCCAGAAGGATGCTTTTACTTCAGACCTGAAGAGCAGACATTTGTGGGTAACTGAGTGCAAGCCTAGTCAGCCAGCACCAGTTCCTGACCTGTCTGAGGGGCCAGGCGGGGTGAAACAGGGATTGGGAAGTCAGGCCAAGCTTCTCCCAGTGTGGATACAACTAGAACATTGTCTCAAACAAAAGTACTAGCTAGTATCCTATATTAAAAATACAATAATGAAACATACGCAATATTGTATTCTGATGAACACTTCGTCCAAAAAGTTCATCTAGAATACTATGTATTGTACCTGAGTGTGGGTCTTTGGTGCAAGTAGTTCAGCACAGGTCATCAGCACCTAAACCAGTCAGTCTGATTCTGTTCCTTCTGCACTGACAGCAAAATTTTCATGAAGTAAGCCCTAGGTGACTTAATTAGCACACGATGAAATTTCATATCTTCTCTCCTCTGATTTGCATAACTTCTAAGTCTAGCTAAGGAACAGTAACGTAATTACTGAATGCAAATGAGCTAATAAGGGTGTTGCTTGGAAGCAGATGTCAGTGAAAATATGCTTCACGAACATCTGCTGATCTGCTTCTGGTAATCTCATGATTTGATATTTTCTCCCCATTTTTGGTTTGTTGTGGTAAAATCCTTGGGCTTCTCAGTATTTCAGTATCTTACCTTTACCTCGGATGTGTTAGCAGAAATCTGCCTTCGGCCTATTGAATACCAGTTGTGCCTGCCCATGTACCATGCTTTGGTAGACATTAGCTGCAGGGCCTCCATACTGAATAATACTTCAGAGATTAATATACTCTCATTTCTGAATCGTTCTCTGCTCTAATCAGTGATGCTGGGTGATAGGAGCGTGTACAGGTCTCCTCTTCCCTCTCCTGTGATGTGACAGTTCACAGCTGCAGGTCCTGACACTCAGGTGGGTGCCTCAGTTGCTAATGTGCAAGGATACTCCATTCACGAAGGTCCCTCAGCTGGTGGTAGTTGAAGCTGCTCCTGGGATCCCATCACTGCTAATACGTTTTAGCTGAGAATCTGACTTACATTTTTTTTCACACCTCCTTTTTCTGTGTTCATGAATAGCCTGTTCATAGCATCAGAGTGTGGCAACACCTTCATCTTTTTCTTCTCTTTTGCTCTCCCTCATGGAAACTGATTTAATGTAATTGCTTCCAAGTAGCACAAGGAATGAAAGAATGTCTGGTATGACCATCATTAAAAGGAACATGCTCTTCATTATTCTGAGAGGGAAACACAGAGCTATCTGTTATCCCTGGAGAATTTAAACCACTTAAAATAAGGGTCAATTTGGTGGCTATGGAAACCGTAATTATTCTACCCTCTAATAAAAGGGGTATACCAAGCTGTCAAGTTGGCTGGATGACTGCATCCTAAGACTTACCATACTTCATTATGGTAGGCATAATGAAAGTATGAACAGAAGCATAAGCCGTGCGTGGGGGGATGTACTTCGGAAGTGTATCTTCGAAGGACCAGTTATCTAATAAGAGAAGAGCAGCAATACTTTTATTGTTATTTAATAGTATTGTTCATATATGATCAGAACATGCTTAAGTGGTAAGGGAGGATGAGCATCTGATCACCATGAGTTATCTGGATGTGTGGCACAAAAAGGGCTCTCATTAATCATAGCAGAATATTGGATTTCTTTTATAAAAAGCTATGCTTTCACATAAGCGTGGAAATATGGGGTAACATATTTATGCCTTACATGAAATCAAAATCAATGATAATCCACTTCTTTCCCAGGTTAAAATAGAAACTGTGAATCTGTTAACTACCTTTAATACTGAGGAAAAGGTTTTGTATTTTTATGTAAAACTATAAAGGCTTTCCAAAACGTTTGAAGTTCAGTTTCAGTGGTATCATTTTAATTTTCAAAACATGAAAATAACTTGTGAAGAGTTGGAAACACAAAAACGGGCTTTGCTACTTAGTGCTAGCACTCCCGTGGACAATAAATCATGGTCTGCAACATGAAAACACAGCCATAAGACATTAACAGAGAGATTGCAGAGGCAAGAGAGACCTTTCCAGCCTGTGGAAATCCCTTTTCACACATATAGTATTAACTCATACAGGCAGGTAAGTAGAACCCAAAGACTCTCTCACCTCTAAGTTTTGATTTTAGCATATGCAGCCTCACTTTACCTATCTATGATGTCAATCCACAATTAAATACCTAAACGATGGTCTTAACTCTCCGATGCACAGGTCATTCACAGCTCCCTTTTAATGCCAGTGGAAGATACTAATCTCTCTTAAATATGAGTCCAAATGTGTGGAAGTTCAGTGGCCCAGTTGTAGCCAGGATAAATGCTCAGCCAGGTAGGCTGAGTGCTGGATGGCCTCTGTCCCACTCCTTGAGTAACACTTAGTTTAGACAGACTTCTTCATTTTGGAAAAGTACCGATACCTTGTTGAAATGATGCTTCTTTTGCTGTAAAAATATTTCAGGTGGGCCTGTTTCAGATAACTATTTTGATATATGTAGGAAAATCGTTTTGTTCTTCCACTACGTTGTCTCTATCAGGAACACAGAGGCCAGTGGGTGGCAGAGCAGCACATCGCAGGCAGGAATCAAGCAGCATGGAAGAAGAACCGGTGAGCTCAGGCTGAGGCAGAAAGTCCCACGTGAAATCTGATTCTTAAATACATCTGTGTGTTTGGAATTCAAAGAAAACGGTACTTTACACTGAGCATCCAGTTTGTTTCATCATTATTCTGAACCGGATGCCTTATTTTTAAGTAAATTAAAATTCCTTGAACATAACTCGTTGTTTTAAAAGGATTTCTTCCTTCTGTGTCTTACCTCCTTAATGAGACAAGAAGATAGGCATAATAGTAGGTTTCCTGAGAATCCAAGGCAGAAAAATACTGTGAGATACTGTTTAGGCTCTATCTTCTGAGGAGCTGTTGTATACGGCATAGTGTGAAGCCCCTTCACGGGGAGACTGTGTAACCAGTCTTGCCTTTGTGTGCTGAGCAGAGCGGACTGAAGGTTTTCACAGATGTTTTCTGTCAATGGAGCATTAGATACTAAATTAAGCACTGATTTCCCTGAAATACATTAAATTTTTGTGTTAAACACTGAAAATACTGGTTTTTGTACACTATACCTGCAGGAGGAATATTTTTAGTGGAAATCCACGTTTTTCATAGGTACAAAAAAAAAAAACTGTTCTAGCTTTGAACCTTCAAATATAAGAGGTTCTTTCATATCTTTACCAGAGGCAGCTGACTTTCTGCACCTCCCAATTTCTATGGAAAACATTATCTTGAGTCATAGTCTCTGTCTTTCTGTTTCCTTTCTTGCTTAAAGACTTTTTAGTTGTTCATCCTGCTCTGCTTTATCCTGAAATATGTGGTACCTGGCAGGGTGCTTTAGTAGCAGAGAGGAAGAAGTTCAGTGGGAAGACTGAACTGAATGCATGTAGCAATGTACAATGCTGTTTAAGGAAGTGAGAAAAAGCACCTTGTACTTTCACAAATTAAAAATATCATTTAAATGAAAAGTCTATTCTGTTTTGAAAGGAAATCAGTGTTTAAAGAAGGAACAGAGCTATGTTTCTGTAGGGTGGGGCTCTGACATTGTCCTGCACTCTTCAAAAATGCTTTCACAAGATGTTCCTGTGCAGAAAATACCCATGAAGAGCAGTATCTTTACCTTACATTAGTCCTATAGACAATTGCAGTACACTAGCTACAGCCCTCAAAGCAAGACTGCCCAGGTGCACGTGGAAAATCCTACAGAAATTTCATTTGTCAACATAGATCATCAGCAAAATCATGTCTTAGTAAATCAACTTCAGTAATGCTAAATGACTTTTACCCCAGGTTCATTTCTCAAGGTTGTTTCAGAAGGCATTAAACAAGGATACTGTTTTTTTCTCTTCCAGTGTTGAAATTTGAATTTCCAGTAATCCACGCATCGAGAAATACACTTACAGAGATCATTAGGAGCAAGATACACAATTGTTCTTGGAAAGCAGCTTGCCATACAAGTATCTGTGCTATACATTCAGTCAAACTGTAATAGGAATTCTTTGTTTCACTGAAGAAGAACAGCAGTTCTTCTAAAGAATTGTTGTGACATTTGGAAACAGATTTCCCTGGTTTGATATAAACAAAAATTATATATTAGAAAGGAACCAGCAAAATAATAAGAAAAAGTATTATGAAAAACCTAGAGATAATAAGAAAAAATGTGTATGTATCACATATCCTATCATATTATATTATCTGAAAGAGGACTGTGGACCATATTACCTAGCCAGTGGCCTGCAGTTACAGATGCAAGGACTTAGTGATCACTCTGAGAGCAGAATCACTATGGGTGATTCTATACAGAGTAATATATACTAATGATCAAAAGAGGGGACAGTTTAGAAAACCTATTTTTATGTTCTTGCCTGGGCAGAACTCTCATTGTCACTGTGACTAACAAATCAAATGCGCTAAGGCATTTCTTATTCGTTTCCAGGGGAAGGATGCAGTCTTACAGATCTGGAGCAAAGTTTGTATTTTGAAACCAAGAGTTCCCAAGTTTGTGTAGTTACAGCTGAAGATAAGTACCTAATCCAGTGACCTGGATCTTACTTGCCAGAGTTGCCATGCTTTTCACTTTAAAGAAGTTGCAATTAATGAAGAAAGACTTTGACCTTTGATGTTCCACTTCCGTTAAAGATTCCTGAAAGTCCTGTGAGGAGGGAGGCACAATTTATTGGCTAAAAACCTACATGGTCTCATTTGCAGTTCAGCTAAAGAATTTTATGCCACCCACCTTCACACTGTAACACTACAATTAACATACCTTGCAATGAAGAACATGAAGAAAGACTAAAACATGAACCCAGAGAAAACAACAATTCTATCTAAAAATATACATTTATTGAGAAGTGTAGGCCCATTGAAAAGACTTACATAATAGAAATGTGCCCTTCTGGTAATCTTATGGCTTAAAAATTATTTGCATATCATCAACGGCCATTGCCAATGGCAAAGATACGTTGCTATGACATTTCAGTTGTTCATTTTTATTCTCTTATTGCCTTTTGGCCATTTAAGGAGCCTTCAATTAAACAAAAACAAGCTTTGGCCCATGTAATAGCACACTGTACTTTGTAAATGTTGCACAAATATTCTTTGATTAAGCCATACAGCAGACTTCAGAGGCAAGTAATTACTTGTAACATTTGCTATTTGAGAATGTGTAGAATCTGGGCAGGACATCCTAAATTGTATCTGAGGACTTTGGTCTCCAGTTTGCAGATTTGCAGTTGTATATCCAATTTGTCAAGGCTAGAGATGCTCATACAAGAATTATACACATTAAATATCAGAACCTTAAGAAATTTTGCATGTAAAGCACCAAATGAATGTGCAAGGATGCTTAGGACTTGCACTAATTCTAGATTATGAAAGCCAAAGTATGAACCCTAGCATTCTTGTGTGTATTTCATTATCTTTTTGACCTGACAAGCATTTTAACCTGTATTTTGTAAACTGAAAAAAGAGCTCTGTCTCTCCAATGGCAATTATTAGTGACATTTCTAAACAGGGAAAAATATCAGTTAGAAGTAGTCTAAACTGTTCTTCACCTTCAATTGTAACGCCTATCATCAGCACATACAGCTCTTCTTTTATCCTTCCCCGTGCTTTGTCATGTGAAGTGAATAGGATAAACAAAAATGCCTTTACAATATGTTTCAGGAAATTTGCAGTAAGGTTCCCCAAGGCTATTGGCTAGCCAGTCTGGAATATTAAAACCAAAACACCGTGTGTTGCAGAACAGATTCAATAGTTTTTGTCAGCTGTGGAACAGGCTGTGACTAAAGTCTACTGCAGAGATCCTGTTGAAAGACCAGCAGAAAGTTTTTCCTTGAAGCTGGGCAGCAGGTTTAAAAGAGGGATGACCCTGGGAAAGCAGTTTACTATTTTGGTAGCTGTTTCAAATGGGAGTTGGGTTTTACTTTGTCAAACCAAGCCTTGTTTACATCTGTAGTAGTACATGAAATTGGCCAGGAACCATTCTCTGGCCTTGAGGACAACAGGCATGGCTTGGCTTAAATCCTTACAGCTCAGCCCTCTTATTCTCCAGAGCAGTTTATCTTCATCTGTATGGCCCCCTGAGAACTGTTAATGTTCTATGGTTATTCCAAGGCATGCTCAGATACTGCTTTGGAGAGGGATACCTGTTGGTGACCAGAACTGTGGTCTGGATCTCCTTGATGTCCAGGCACACGTGCCCCAGCCTTGTTCCGTGTCCTAAATCTGTGGTAAGCATTTTGATACAAATCCTACTCTATAAATGAATATAATTTATAGAGTGAGTCCAGTCTAAACCTCCCCTGGTGCAGCTGTGAACCATGACCATGCATCCTGTTACTGGATCCCAGGGAGAAGAGCTCCGCACCTCTCTCTTCCCTTCCCCTCCTCAGGAAGCTGTGGAGGGCAATGAGGTCGCCCCTCAGCCTCCTTCTCTCCCAACTAGACAAACGCATAGTCCTCAGCCGCTCCTCACAGGACATGCCTTCCAGCCCTTCCACCAGCTTTGATCCCTTCCTCTGGACGTGTTCAAGGACCTTCACATCCTTCTTAAGTTACAGGCTGCAGAACTGCACACAGTACTCCAGGTGAGGCTGCACCATCGCTGAATACAGAGGGATAACCCCTTGTTTTGACCGGCTGGTTGTGCTGTGTTTGATGCACCCTGGCGTGCGGTTTGCCCTCTGGGCTGCCAGGGCACGCTGCTGACTCTCACTGACCCTGCTGCTGACCAGCACCCCCAGAGCCCTTTCTGCAGGGCTGCTCTCCAGCCACTCCTCTACCAATTTGTGTTTGTGCCTGGCGTTACTCTGTCCCAGGTGCAGAATCCTGCATTTGTTCTTGTTAAATTTTATGCCACCGATGATTGCCCAATGCTCCAATCTATGTAGATCCCTCTGCAAGGCTTCTTGTCCCTGAAGAGAGACAACAGCACCTCCCAGTTTGGTGTCATCAGCAAACTTGCTAGTGGTGCATTCAACTCCTGCATCCAGACCATTGATAAACACATTGAACAGAACTGGCCCTAGAATTGAGCCATGGGGAACAGCACTGGTGACCAGTCACCAGCCAGATGTAGCCCCGTTGACTACAACAATTTGACCTCTGCCCTTCAGCCAGTTCCTCACACAGCACACTGTGAACCTGCTTATCTCACAGCTGGGCAACTTGTCCAGAAGGATGCTGTGACGGACAGTATCAAAAGTCTTACTAAAATCCATTAAATCTACATCCACCAATTATGATTAAACACATGTAATCAAACCATCTAGAAGGTTAGGAATATGTGACTACACTGCACTGACTTTTCAAACACATTTTTCTGAATTAGCAAAACAAATAAACCATCATGAATCCATCACTTGTCACGTTTTGTTAGGGGTTTTTTTGTGATATTGTGCTAGGAGGAAGGTCTGGCAATATTTTTCCCAAGGTGCTTAGCTTTGATGTGTATTTTTCTCAAGGAGCTATTTAATATCCGACTGTCCTTTCTTGTTTTTTATCTATATTACTGACCAAACAGATGTTCTCAGACAATCTAAACACTCACGAACACATTTTTTGTTGGTGTTGATGCTGAGAGGGCAGATAATGCACAGGAGTTGATTTGATCTCAGGTATTAAGACACTGTGAGAACTGCTGAAACACAGGATTCCAGAAACATCTCTGTAGGAAATTTTAAGTCTTAACTCATGACATAATAGAAATGGCTTTTCAGCATTAGCAGTAGGCTTCCGTGATCAACACTGTTCTCCGTGCTTCCTTTGCTTTTCTGATCAAGCTGTGAGAAATCAGCAGGTTTCTTTCATATGTTTCCTTCAGAGTAAGAGTCCTGTTCTCCCATGCACTCCTCATCTGCAAAACAAATTCCCTGATTGAAGGTAGGAGATGATTATGCTACGGATGAAAGAAGGACTTCAAAGCATAAATGGCAGCTTATGTTATGTCACTCTGACCAACATACTATGCTTCTGGCAATATAAATTTCAATAACATAACATAGCACCTGGTATATTTCATTATATTGAAAAGAACCATCATTCTCCACAGCGAAACAGGCAGGTGAAAATTTGTTTCAGAAAAGAAGTTCAAGGCATTTTTCAATGCCTTTGGGGTCTGCTCAAGTCCCACTATGACGATTATGCTAAATAGGTCCAGTAAAACCTTGAGAAAGAGAACCCAAGATCAAGCTCAGTGTTGATACAGAAGATAATGGCAGCCCTGTGTCAGTGATCCAAGAAAATACGCATGCAGTTAAAACAAGGCATTCCCTAATTTTGATCTGTTGCTGATCTGTTTTCCCTCTTTCCTAGGACTGGTGTAATAGAAGCCCATGAATGTTTGAAGTATTTCTCTTTCACTAGTTTCTCCCCAGCTTTCTCTTTTTAACATAAGTTCTTGAAGAACTTGCACTTCTTCAGGTTGATATTTGGGTACTCTGTCATGAGATATGCCACATGCCTGGAGAGGAAGAGCTACACAGCAGCACTGGCCCAGCATTTTCTAGTGCTCATATGAGCATAGCTCTTGGTAGGCTTTGCATGGCTGCAAGTCAAAGAGTGTTGTGGTCCTCTGTTGCCCTGGGCAGCCAGGCTTCTATGATGGTCTGCTGCATTTGGCAGCATCCACGGAACAGGAAAGAGGATGTGACCCTGCAATTACCAGGATGACTATGGGCAAGGCAGCAAACATTTCTATTTGTCTGCAGCTTTCAAGAAATTAGCTGGCATTCATGCTGGGTACAGAGAACCTTGTAAATCAAAAAAGACAAGGTCCTGGAAACGGAGACAGCATGTATGATGGGTCCAGCTTCAGAATTACAGTATATGGAACAGGAAATACAAGAAATGTAAAAAGAGGATCATGTGTGGTATTGGTGTAATTGTTTAAAGCAATGCAGGAGAGTGTGGGTAAGGGTATGGGGTCTGAGACCAAAGCCTCAGTTTGGGAAGATGCAGCATATCTAGCGAGAGCTGACAGGGAGTGTTTGCTTTTTTTCACAAATATCTGTGCAGGTTACATGGCATGAGGTTTTGTCTAAACTTTCTCCTATTTTTGTGGCCGATGACCCAAATCTGGAGGAGAGATGATGAGCACTGCAGCATGAAACCCTGTAAAATCACAGCTACTTTATGAGCAAATAGCCTACAAAAGGCAAAATCAGAACAGTGACAGTACAAGTAGAAAGTAAAGCTATGTCTTTTAATCTGTCTATATATGACTTCATGCTCAAGCTACATGTTTAGCAGAAAAAGCAATTTGTACCACGTAAAGCAGAAGCACTTGTGATGAAGGCAAATTATTTGTATGGCTTTCATCTCTCTGCAACATCAGATCTTTCTTGCACTTACCACCTTACTCTTATGAATTACTTTCTGTCCACTGGGGTTTTTCCAGAGCAGATCTGCCATGATAACATTTTGTATTAATGCGTACAAACAATTTAGGTTTTGTGATAATATCTCTTGAAGTCAAAGCATGCATAATGCTGGTTTTTTTCCATTTGCCTGCATTTTTTAGCAATGAATAAAATGCTGGGGGAAAGTATGAGACTGATAGGTATTTAAGGGAGAAATCCCTAACCCAATGAACATCTTAGTCCTTGCAACTATCTAGTAAACAATGAATTACAACATGAGCGGCAGCTTGTGGTTGCTATTATATGTAGAAGAAAACCTCTTGTAAAATATTACACAGAAACACACAGGTAAAATACAAGAGCCTGTAACTCCATAAATAGTTTTGTAAAGCAATCAGGCCAAAATACCTAGCCAAGAGATAGCCAAATATGTGCCTGAGCCAAGTGGTCACTCTAAAAGTGGAAAACTGAAAACTGGGCCAGAATGCGAAGTTAAATGATGATAAGGCACAGCCGTGGTTACTGTTGCCATGGTTTCTGCTCAGTGCTCACACAAGTGCTTGCAAAGCTTTCACACCTCCAGGCATGCTGTGTCAGGATGGTCAGGGAACTGCTACAACTCCTGGGACACTGCCAGCCGGAAGCCTCTGCCACCTTGGTTTCTGCTCCGTGTCTCCCATCTTGTGAAACGACACATTTCCATAAGGCCTGGTGCTGGACTTGATATCATTAGGGCAGAAGAACCACCATCCTCGGAAGTGCCGCGTGGTGGTTGACAATGTGGTTTGCCTTCTGTCATTGTTTTGAGTGCGTGTTCTGTGCATTACAAAGTAGAGCTAAATGGTTCCTGCAGCAGTTTGCAGTAATCCGTGCCAGCATACAACAGCCTCTAGAGGAAGGACAAATTAAAAAAACAAGAGCAGACTTCAGCTAGTCTTCCAGGATAGAAAAACAAAGACCAAGGTATAATTACTAGTGTGAAGCTTAGCCCCCACTTTCTGAGCTGCATGAGTGCGGACAGAGCCCAGTGAGGGTTCCCTGTGCTAGCAGAGACCCATGCAGGGACATCCACCCAGCCAAGCACCTTTAACAGGCTTGAGAAGTGCGTTGCAAAAGCTGGCTTGTGTGCCAGTGTTTCCAGCACAGCATGTGGGAAACCAGGCATCCAGCCTGGTTTATAGGCAGCCTGCTCAGATTTCTCTGCAGTGCCCTTCCCATGGCTCAAGGAGGTGGGAGCAGGGTGTGGCCCCTCTGTGGCACTGCCCTGCTCCCTGATACATGCACAAAGTTTTTTGGTGGGCTGAGTTCTAGGTTTGTCTCCTTTGGCTTACTGGCCTTCCAGAGAAAAGGCTGGAAAGTCTGGGTGTTGCAAAGTCATTCAGTCCCTTTGAGTTTTTCAGAGATTACTCTTACCTGCTGGTTTAGGTTTTTTTCTGGAGTCAGCGGTCTGGCAATATTAATAAAGTGAATACACTTTGTTTCCCACATCTTACCAAGGTCTGACTTCAAAATACAACCTTGCTACAGGCAGATGCCTTCCAGAATGCAAGAAGTTAGCAAACACAAGTTACAGCAATGGGAATCAGACCAGTTTTAAGAGACAGGGTTCCCAGACTTCGATTCATGTGGGACTGCTTCCTGGAGACTATGCAGAGTGGGCACCACATAACAGAATTAATTTATAGCACAACACCTTTTATTTAATGGCATACTTCAATGAAAATGTTCATTAGCGAGCCACATGTAAATGCTTCTTTGAATGCAAGTGAAAGGCTGAGAAGTTTCTAAGGAGAATTCAGGTGGGTAGGCGGATGGAGCTTACTCAGTGAGATCTCTGATGCTGTTGTATCTCTAGTAATAGATGGGAGGGAACTGCAGGGTCTTTCATGGCTGTTTCCAAAGCATGGCAGGAAACAGGGATTCCTCTTCTCTTCTAGTATCAGCATTTAAATTAAGTAGGTTAATTGCAAGGCAACTTTTTTTTTTTTTAAATCACAACATTCTCACAATATCTCACATACAAAATCTTTTTTTGTTTGCTAAGTATAAGCAAACAGCATCTTGGAGGCAAAATAAATTTCCCCAGCGTCTTGGATAACAAAATAGATACTCCATTATAAAATGAGATCCAGAAAGGAAGTGTTTCTCTACATTTTTATTACCACAAATACTGTTCCCAATATAGTTGTTACAATGGTCACCATATCCTCTCTTAAAGAGAAGGAAAATGAGTAAAAGAACAGATTATTCAGTACCTTCGGATAAGTCTGCAGTCTGCAGGATGGTGGCTGAGGAAGCAGGACATGGGACAGTGACAAATACAGCAAGAATTCTTGGAACAGAAGGACAGCAATGGCAGGAGTGCTGGTCCTGTCCTGTGCAATAACACGCTACATTGCTGGACCAGTGGTGTCTGCACAGCTGCTGACATATTTCTCTTCTTCAGTTTGCACAGAGAAGAAACTCGGCTCCTGAACTTCTGTGAGAGTGAGAATAATGTCTCTGTCTGCATTAATTGTGTATCTTAAAATAAGCTGATCGCTTTGATTATGGTACATCTTGTATCACAATCCATGTTTCCAGAAGGAAGAAAATAAAATGCTTTTGTATTTTGCATTTTAAAACTGAAGATCTGTGATAATAAGGAAATACAAACAGCTCTGAGTCCTAATGCACTATCACATTTTTTAATGTTTTTTAAAAAAAAAACAATGTAGGAAATTCACCATCATTTTAATTGAGGGAGACTATTTTTCCTGACAGCAGCTGAACTGTATGTACTTACAGATCAAAAAACACCCACGTTTTAGTGTTAAATGATTCTACCAGCTTCTCTTTTCATGCAAAGTTATCTTACATCAACAGAAAAAAAAAAATTTCTCTCAAGTATTTCACTATTTGCTATCAAACTGTCCTGAAAAATCTCAGTGGACAATATTTGAACCTACATAAAATTCCTTTACTAATGATTTTTTAAAAACTGTAACTTTTGCTTCCCTGTAGAGATTTATGTGCCACTAATCTTCTCCAAAAATCGAAATAAATAAGTATGCCTAAATACTAGCTCAGATACAGTACTATTCTGTTTCTAGTGTGACAATTAGAATGCCAGAATGAAAGCATTTACTTAATTTGATAGGGGTATTGACTATCAATGTAGAGCACACAACGTATGAAACAGAAGCAACGTTTGGCTGTGTAATTCATTCTTACTCAAATATCCTTCTGAAAAAAAGGATTAATCAATAACTCAGAAGAGAATATCAGTTGTTTAAATGTAAATTAACTCAGCCTCAGCCTCTTTTAGCTTTAGAAGCAAGTTTGACACAATTAATTAAATAGTCACGCTCCAAAGCAAGGGCTTGTGAAGGGAGTTGAAGGAATACAAAGCATTTTCTCCGATACAAACCTATAAGCCTACCATCTTTAATAGCAGGGTTATATACAGAGTCAGAATTGCACAGCTGGTACCTCATAATAGTAGCTAAACTGAATGGGGGGGGATCTGGTGATAACCTCCACCTGCAGGAGAAAGGCCCAACAGTGAAGAAAAGTAAAAAGCTTCCTGGAATCTTTCTAGTAACCATGCTTTTAAAGAGAAGCCTTAAGGCTGATGGTTGCACAAATGTTTTGGACCCCAAAAGGGAACATGCAGAGGGGTCGTGCTCCACAGTATTTTCTTCCCTCTAACAAACAGTGTCCACAAGACATGTAGGGACCAAAGGACCAGAAATCTTATTCCCTCCCTACATCATACCGGAAGGAGGCATTGAGAACCGCTTAGTGGGAGCAAACAGAAGAAGGCAGAGTGAGTAGAAAACATAGTAGGTCTGGATAGAAATAGCTCTTCCTTGGTTGAAGGAGTACTTTAAAGCCTGGGATAAGGAGTATTGCAGACCCCTAGTCTTTTGCATCCTTCCCACTTTTTAATGAATGCACGTCAGAGCACCATTTTTACAAAAGCAAATCCTCAATCTCCAGTGAGCTCTGATTCAGGCAAAATCTCAGAATCTTACTACTAAAAGGATTTTCTGAATTCAAACAGTGTAAAATAAATCTGTACTTATCTTTTTCTAGTTTCACTTTAAGCTTATTAATGAAATGCTCTATTTACCGAATGTAGCAATTATATGGCAATAAGCCACTACTTAGTAGAGATCAACCTGCCTTTGTCCTTAAGTTTCCTTTCTATTCATTTGCTCTTACTTCCACTCAGGAAAAAGTGTAAAAACGTACTTATTTCAGGTACCCATTTTCTTCAAATTAGGTATTTATGTAATGAAATATATATAAATACAGTATTTGAAAACTTGGTTACTTGTAAATAACACTCAGTATCTTTAGGAATATCCCAGGTAAGCACATAATAACTGTCTAGATTATTATATTAATCTACTAAATAGTCATCCTATCCTGACAGTAGGCAGACTATTGTATCCATTTATTTTCAATATGTTAGAGTAACACTGAAATCATGACTGAATTGAATCCTGCTTCATTGTGAACTATTTATGTCATACTTGCCAATCCTTGCTTTAGGTTTTGGAAATAGATATTCAGCATGAAACTATAGCATGAAATAATCACACAGAAGTGTCCGCTTCAAAACAGCCCAACCAATGTTTTCTAACCTTTGCATCAATAGTACTGTATGAAATGTTTTGGACTTACATTTATTTTGGGTGTATTTCTTGTACGTTGAGAACCACCAAACACCCTTAATGTATACCCTTTCATAATCCTACACAGCAAACCGGAGGAGAAAATAACAGCTCTGAATCTCCAAGATAAATCATCACTCAAGAACATCTGAGACTTGTCCTGGACTTTTGTCCACATACTTTGCTATCCAGCTATCCTTTTTCTGCCTGTTGAGTCTGCAGTGGGATCTATAGTTACCTTGCACTGCAGAGATCATTTGCTAAGAAACCTATCACTCTCTGAGACCTGCTCAGATAGGCAGGCTTAAATCAACTGTCAGATTTGGACTCATGAAAGAAGATTTTCTCTCTCATCATTGGCAGGACCCTTGAGGAAGGGGAACGTTTAGTTACACTGCTGTGCTGTGCCCCTTGAGCACACTTAGGGTAACAAATGCCTCCTACCACACAATCAACTGGACATGCACAGCAGTGGCCTTGCTGTTTGAGGTGGTCACTCCCATCCCTTCCCTCCAGGGATGCTCAGGAGTGCCTGTTTGCAAGCGCCAAGAAAACACACAGGCCAGACTTTTCACAGGAGGCCTCACTGACCTAGCAGTGCAGCTCTGCTGGTCAAGGTTAAGCCTAGATGATCACATGTAAAATAATTGGCAAAGAGCAAGTCTTGTTCAACCTCCATTTGTGCCCTGAGCTACTAAACAATAGCTCATGCAGAGTTCTTTCAGCAATAGGGAACAGTGTTTCATACAAGGCATACCTCAATATGTCAGAAAATCTTAGAAAACAGTAAGTGAGCAGTTTATTTCTGCCTGCCTACATAAAAGACCTGCACTCAGTGCTATGCTTTACATTCTTTCAGACCCATACAAGCACAGTGGGGGTTTTTTTTCTTATCAAAGGAAGCACAAATTCAACATCAGGTTTTAAGCTGTGGGCTTTAGGCCATGACAATTTTTGAAACATACCGTGAATTGTAACAATAAAAAAGACGATGCCTTTTCCTCCTGCAAACCTGAGTTCAAATCTTTCCCTAGGCTACAAACAAACGTGAACATGGGGCTCTGAACCTGTTTTTCCTCTTTTGCATACATCACAGAGCTGTTGCAAACCAGCATGACTTGCAACTTCTATTAAAGGGACTAAATGCCAGAAAAGAAGGGCAGTTTGTAAAGTGCAGGATGCATCTGTAGTGAAATGCCCTGGGGAAGGGAAAGTAAGTGGGCAAGGAGGGTGGAGGTACAGTGAGAAGGATGTAGAAAGTCATTGCTTGTTCTGTGCCTTCCATAGTAAATGTTTAGTCCTTTTCATCAGTGAATAACCAATTTCACATAGGTTGTATTTTTTAATCCTTCGATCAACAACCAAACCTGAACAATCTGTGCTGGCAGCAAATACTACAAACTGTTTTGGATCAGAGAAATTGTAGAGAATTTGCTTTCAAATTCTGCCTGGCAGCATTTAACTACTGCAAACATGAAGTCATGTTTTGAAGTCTTTCTGCATCTGGACACTAGAACAAACTTGTTATCAGTCTGCCTGAAAGCATCAGTGCTTTGGCATGATTCCATATATCCTAGGCAAACTATAGGATTAGGACTCATGTCTGGCTATCCAGAAGTTACGTAGGCATCAAACTGGATGTGTGCTGCTTCAGAAGTGACTGTAGCTTTTAAAAAAGATAAGGAGGAAAAGCTGCTAGATTCTGGATTTTACAGTTTATTTGACTCTTGTTTTCATGTTCTGTAAAGATCTAAACTTGAGAATATACATGTAACTATTACGCCCAATACCCAAACCTTTTCAGATTCCCATCTCCCAGCTGATTTCAGTTATGTACCTGAAATACGTTGCAATGGGAGTCTGGGACCCATGAGGGCAGAGTAGTTCTGATGGGGAGTAAATGGCATTTGGTAGGGAGTAAATGGTATTTGGTAAGTAGTGAATGGGTTTTGGTGGGAAGTTTAGAGGGAAGAAAAAATGCCACAATTAGCAATTTTTAGCCATCTGCCCATCACCAAAACTTTTCCTCTCAGAATCACACTCGTTGGTGGTGAAGAGGCTGAGCTCATGGGAATGGCTCTTCTCCTTATTTCTGACCCACCTAGGTCAATGAAAGGCTGCTGGAAATGTGTTTCACTCTTTTGTACCGTTATGTTTCCTTGTGAGTAATCCCTGGTGTTGCCACGGGGATCCTGTACAAAGGTGAATGAGAGCAAGAGAGATCCTTACATTCAGAAAGTAAAATTTCTTAGTTACATAGCACGAACAAGTTTGAAAACCACACTATGCCTTTCCCCATAGCTATCACCTCTCTCTCATTTTTCTATAAAAATGCAAAGCAACTGCAGGATTGCATCTTGTGTCAACAGCTAATGATGAAGACAGAATATGCTAAACATTTTCTTTAAAAGGCTGTTATCCTGAACCAAGTACACGAATCTGATGGTGTAACCCTAGGATTGACTCGGAAGCAACAGATGGGAGCAGAATGCCCCAGTTTCTAGAGAAACAACCCTCTTCGTGTTGCACGATCTCATCAAGACACATCTAAGGTATAGTTTCTTGGAAGTTAAACCAAGTACTGCTCATGATAGTCCCATGGGCAGGTTGGGAGTCTTGTGCCCCTAACCAGCACCGACACTGTTTAGCCTGGAGGCTGGCACCATGCACGAGTACTTTCATTGGGGATGTCTCCTTCCCCTGCTATTAGGTCTTCAGACTGTGTACCTTGTGCATTTGACCTGAAAAATACAGAAGTAACTCAGACATAGTACAAAGTAGCATCTAGCAACACTCAGACACATACAGGGGTTTGAACAAACCTCTGAATGGAGTTGATAGATCCCGCTGTCGCTACAGCCTGGACAGCCAATTGTGTTCTGGTTCCCTGTCTTATTTTCCATTGTACACATTGAAACACCTCTTACTCTTCTGTGTAGCAGAGGTGTAGGCACTCCTCAGTCACTGATAATTTCCCCAGCAGGACGCAAAATGTTTGTGACACACAATTATCTTTGTTTACACAGTCACACAACTTAATTATTTACCACAACAACATTTCTTTCAAGTGTTTACCTTTCTTACATGGATTCCCCTTCCCCAGCAGAATGGTGTTATGTTGTGTATTAAGAGGTCTTCTGCCAGACTGGGTCATGGGACTTCTTGAGGTTGGATAGCGAGATGCTAATGAATGTTCCACCATTTCTTAGAGCTTCAGCTTCCTTTCCACCTCCTCAGAAGCAAACACTCTTGTCTCAAAGAATCTCTATGGAAGACTGTTCCGTTGCCCTTTTCCACTTCTCTGCTTCTTGTATCACATAGTTTTCTTCTCAAGCTCTTTTCAGCACAGAAAGGTACAGTGCCATCCCCTATGATTCTGTGAAGTTCAGATCTATCACAAGACAACAGAGTGTGGGAAGTTTGTTGTAAATAGAAAGGCACTGAGTTCACTGCTAGTGAATAACTCTGCCGTTGTAAAGTATTTGTCCCAAAACAACAACTGAGATTAGCTTCCACGTGAGGAAAGAACAGGGTGACTCACCATTAAAAGGCAAAGGTACTAATCAAAGGCAACTTTAGCAGCCCTGAAATGTAGCTTCCTCAGTGACCGATGTTCTCTCCTGCTGGGAGAGAAGAAGTATAGAGCCTAACATAATTTACGTCATTTGGAAGCAAACTGCATCTTCCAGTCTGAAGTGTACAGAAAGCAGAAGAAAATGCAATATAAAAATTGTAGTCCAGCTGAACGGAAAAGGAAGCAGGAGTTGTGTGTCGGACTAAAGGACCTAAGCTTTATAACTTAGCTACCTGCAGTGGTGGTTCCCCCTGACTTCTAAGCACCCTGAATCAAATTGCAAAAAGACTTTACTTATCAAGCCTAACTACAAGGAGAAGTGCTCTGTTCCAACAGCCCTGTGAACAGGTGTTTGCTGTTATCAGCAAACCTTCTACAGGCTAAAAGGCTTTCATGGACTTCCAAGTCTGGAAACAGGCAACAACCCATAGTTTCATCCTGGAAAAGAAAGACTTTTCCAGCTCCGTCCTTTCCGCTCCCTCACCCTACCTAAGCAGACACCTGTTTTGGTGAGGGAAGGCTTGTCAGCTCTTAAGTGTTGAAACAAGATTCATTATTTGTTACTGCAGCCATTAGCTACACTCTCCGCTGGCAACTACTCACAATAATTAAGAAAGGCAAATGTCTGAATTAGAAAGAACAGAAGAGGGACATTACTGTGGTCTTTTCCTTGCAGAAGGTCTTCTGAGGCCTTTTAAGATATATGTAGGAGGCTCTGATATCTAAAGGGGCCCAGAGTTGAACCCTGGCAACCATGGGTGCTACTTCTGTTATTGTGTTCTTTTATCCAGAATCTGTATGGGAAGGCACTCTCTTTTTTATGGTCGGCAATCTGGGACTGTGTTGTGGAATCACCAGAAGTAATCTCTTGTGTGAAGACCATTGTGTTACCCATTGATTTTTTCTGTTCTATGTTGGAGGCGCCAACTTTGTTCTTACATGAATGTTCAGATGAAAACATGAGGCTCCATGTTATGGTTAATCTGTGAATGCTGAACTGAAATTGCTCATTGTGTCCTTTACAACTACATCTGAGGCAAGAGATTCCCTCAAAACTCTTTTGCTGTTAAAAACATATATAACCACTGTGGAAATCTGCCTCATTTGATGGATTTGGTTTTGTTACCAGCTTCCTGGATACCATCTACTTTGTTCATGAGGCAACATTTTTTCCATGGTCCCAGCTTGTTGAACATCACCGCTATAAGCACCTGTTTGTCTGATTTCCATTTATCTGTCAGTGGCATTGCTCACGTGTTTCACTTTAGATTCATAAAGAGCCAGCTGCTACAGTGTGCCCTCAATTTGTGGTCAAGGACACCAGCTTCATATGAGGCAAACAGGTTTTCAAGATCTGGCAGATTATACCTTCAGAGTGACGGTTAAATGTCAGGGGAAATAAAAGGTCAGATATCTGGTACTGCTAAGCACTGCAAGGTCACTCTAATGAGCCCTGTTAACAGAGGAAATCAGAGATCAGGAATTCATCATTGTCTTCTGGAAATAATGACTGGAACAGCAGGATTTAAATAGGAAAGGGCACAACATGCTTTGCATTAGGATTTTCACAGAAAATGCAGACAGACGCCCTCAGTGCTCTTTGTAACTTCTAAGATCACTAAAAAGAAGAAGAGGATCGCAGGCCAAGGCTCCATGTTCCTTGATACCAGATTCGATAGAGTGAGGGCAGTTCATAACTGATGGTCTAAGGCCAGAGCAAGGAAGCACAGGGATGAAACGGGTTGCAGCTCTGCCCTTGGGAGATCAGGGATCAGGCTGCTCACTGAGCCTCAGCTGCCTGGACAGAGCCCAGGTGCCAGGAAGTGGCCAAAGCAGAAAGAGCCTCTAGCGATCAAAAGTAGGAAGATATGGGAAATGGAGCAAGATGAAGAGTTATGAGGGAGATCATCCAAACGGGGTGAAAGGGAGGTAAGAACAAATATACTATAGAAATAAAGGAACAAAGTTTAAAATGGACAGTAACACATCATTAGGCTCGTCTAGATAGTGCACCTGTAATCCCAGAGTGAAAAAATCCCAGTTGAGTCAGGAAGGGCCCATGTTCCTCCCTGAAGGACGTCTGCCACTTCTACCAGTTCCTCAGGATGCCCCTAACTTGTTGAGAAACAAGAAAGGTAATTCAGACTGTAAGGAACTGCAGCTGACCTGCTACAGCTATCTACAATATTTAACAAACATAATTGATGCAGCAGAAATAAGAGACACCCCCATGTAGATAAAATTGCATTATAAAAATGTTTCTTTTACCAGTTTCACATTGGGGTGAGGAGGAAAGAACTGGTAAAAAAAGCAGAGCTGTGACCACACTACAGAGCTCAGCAGCGAAGTGTGTTAGTATTTCCCTAGAAACAAAACAGGCACAATATGTTCAGGTACAATGACTGCATTGCTCACATATCTGGCCTCTCTGTTAACACCACAAATGAAAGTGTGAAGTGTGGAGGTGGCTTGCACACTGTATAATGCCAGGACTGATGTTTAACTTCCCACAGGCCAACTGGCCTGAAATCCTGGAACTGGGGTTGATGCATGCATACATGAAGCCACCACCTATCTCGGCAGAATAAGGCATAGGGGAATCTTTCTTGTAGCACTGAAAAGAACATTTACATTACTTTTCAGGTTCTGTAGTTGTGATCTGAATTGTTTTTTTTTTACCTAGAACGATATTTGATGTCTGATCTTCATCTTTACAGTTTATTTCTGAATTCCTCTGATTTAGCTCTACTGTCTGCAGTATCAAATTTAGGTTATTGTCAAAATGTTGCATTTTTAGTCCAGATTACAGGTATTCAAGTTCCCATACACCACAAAATACTCTTCATCCAGAAGAGGATGCACAAGTATCTCTGAGGCTTTTTGATATCTACAGCACTTTTTGCCTGGTAAGGTTATGAGCTTTTAAGTTAGTACTAGATTTGTCTTTCCAGTAGTGTATGTTGCCGCAATCAGAATCAGTAACTCAAGTTTAAAAAGGCTCTTTGCTTATGAAATTTTGGAAGATATTTAATGTAATACGCAAGATAGCCGTTCAATCCCTCTGTGTTATTTTACAAAAGCCAGTATGTTTTTATTGCCCTTTGAGTGTAATGGATGTTCTTCCTTTTCAGTTCAATACCATCTAACTGCAGTGGCTTTAAGAACTGGTTATTTTCCATTCTGAACAAATAGATGAGCTAATACCAATGACAGCAGAGAAAATGAAATAAGTAGAAATATATGGCTAGCCAGTCTTGTTCTGCTTGGTCATAGCGATGATTCACTCCTTCTTTCCTGTTCTCTCTGTGAAATAATTGACGCTGTGGTGCATTGTCTTTTCGTAAGGAAACTGTCAATGAAAGCTTTTCTTCTTGCACAGACGTTTCAGGGCCAGATAGAACAATAGCTTGACCAAAAGTTATAAGCCCAAGAACTCACAATGCAGTTGTTCTACACAGCATTGTCTTTCTGTGTTCCTACATAAGAGCAAACTCAAGCACCACCTTCTTTGTGTTTACCTGTCAAAGCAGAAGGTAAAAAAGCCTTCCTAGGTCGACCTCACCCCTTTGCTTTTTGGTGGGCCTGGTTTAGAGCCAAGTCTCTGTTCCCTAATCCTACTGCAAATAGGGAGGGAGGGAGGGAGGAAGTGGAGCCCAGTGAGAAGTGTGTAGACCTGAGGTTGCCTTCTCCAACTTGAGAAGAGAGCACTGTCAGGCATTGAAGTAATTTATTTTCTCCTGAGCCACCTTCTCCTCAGCGGTGCATGCAGCATGACCCGGTGAGCACCAAGAGGAAGGCCAGCCTCACAGCATTACTCTGTGCAAGTACAGTAACTCCTTAAATTCTTTCTTTTTCTTAGAAATGCACATTTGGGGAGGAGTGCTTTAAGTGATATTTCCCTGTATTCTGTGGTATTGCAAAACTAAGCCTTTTCATTATTAAAACTGCGTAATTGTCAGAAAACTCAATGAGTGCTAATGCCTGTATAGGCACCTAGCACCTGCCACAGAGAGCTCGGTACAAAAGGAGACAATCCTTGCCCCATGACTCACGCTGGAGCTGGTGGGACAACTTCTGCAGTCCTTCTCTTCACTGCAGTGGAGTGGAAGGGCAGGCCCCATACTAGCAGTGGTTTTTATATAAACAAGTCACAGAGAAACAAAGATAGTGATTCATGGAGGTTGCTATGGTACCTGAATCGCGTAGACTCAGTGTCATTCACAGGAGTGCAATCCCTGAGTGTACAGTAGGATTTCCTTCTGCAGCCTGCAGGCAAACACAGTTCCAGCGCTTACACCACAGCATGTATTAAAACACACCAGTCTAACAATACGTTCATTTGCTGACCCCTGAGCAGTACTGAACCCTGCAGTAGTGTAGCTACGCCATATAGTGTGGATTATATTGCTGTCTCGGAGTTAAAAATAAGAATGAGGATCCCATTTCTCTTCTCCTTTCTACCAGGGTAAAGCCGCAATGAATTCCCCCCATTATAGCAGCAGTGCTGGATAAGTGCACCACTATAATGGAATTCAGGTTTTGGATTGCCGTGTGGTCCCAGAGGAATGACAGCTATGTAAGGCAGACTAAATGATAACTTTTAGTAGTCCAAGGAATGGATGGTGCTTCTTAGTAGGGTCTACTTCCAATCTCAACAGCTCAAAAAACAGGATTTATGGAAAATTCCTATGGAGTTTAATTGAGAATGACAAGCTTTCTACAGAATGATTAGAACAACCCAGAGAGTGCTGCAACAGGGATGTAATTCACCATTCAAACCTATTAGCTGCTAAATTTCTATGGAATCTTACTGATTTCTTCCCTGTTCAATTCAATAAGGCTTCTCCATAGAAAAAAAAAACTGCACCTTTACTGCAGCCTACACAGATACCAGGCAGAGTAAATCTGTATTGTTTAATGGGAGGTAAAATTGCTACTTTTCTTTTCTGTTATGTACAAGGTGGTAAGTCTCTGCTGCATAAATTTCAAGTATTTGATACTCAACAAAAACCAGTTCATACTAAACACAGCTTGTTTCAAAAAATATCATTATAAGTTAGGCTTAATTAACAGCAAACTAAAAGTACTCCACAGTAGTCACAGAGGTCTCTCCAATAACTATTAGCCTCAGAAGAACACAGAGGGTGGATTTATGCCTGCCATAAAATTATTGCTTAGAGTAATAACACAGGTGAATTTAGCTTCTGATGATTAGTATTAAAAAAAAAAAAACACAAACACAAAACCTCCAAAAAAAAAAGTGCGGATTTACTGTCCGAACATGTAGAAAAGCCCTGTTAATTTTAGGCTCCATCGGCAGCAGAAAGGGATAAAAGAAGCTGACACCCCGCTGCCAATCGCTACAATGCCAAGGCTCCAGCTCACTTCAGAGGGGTCGGGGGTCCTGCCAGAGGGCCTGCCAGCAGGAAGACTGGTAGTGTTGTTGTGAGAACAAGAAGAGCAAATAAATATTAAAAGCAGATGCCAGGCCAAAAAGGCACATGAGATTTCCCTTGTTCTTTACGCAGCAAGAGCTCTGAGACTGATTTTCACTTTTTCAGTGTCATGAAAATATAAATCAGTCACTCTCCATCCAGATACAAGTGTTACAGTTTCTTTGAGCGGTAGTTACGTTGTGGAAGCTTTGTCTGCTGGACAGAGTCCTTCAATTGCAAATTCATTATTCATAGGGAAGACATTTGAGAAGAGAAGCAAAAATTGGTCTAGTAAAATTTCTCAGCACCACTACTCCTTACAGATGGTTATGCCAGCCAAAGACTGACACATATCAATATGCCCTAAGAAGACTTCCCTCTTTCCTCTATCTTCTCATCTCAGCACACCCAACACATGCTAAGGTTTGTTTGCACCCTTGTTTGACAGCGAAGATGAGGAAGTGGGTGCTGCAGAGCTCTTGTTTAAGGTCAATGCCAACCACAGATTCCCCTATGCAACAGAGGTCCCCAACCAGCTTCCCAAAATGGTACAAAGGTGACCAATGCCTGGCAATCTAATTTCCTGTGCACGTACGCTAAATATAGTTAATGTATGGGACATCAGTATTTCAGCACCTACCAGCCTTGTAGGTGCTTTTACATTGACTTTTAAACAGAACAGCATCCTTGTCTCATTCTATCTGCATGTTAGAGAGAAAAGCCCTTAGGATCCCATCTCTGTGTTCACCCTTGCCTCCTGTCAAAATGAGTTACTGGTTCTCTTTTGATTAGTCTCTGTTTCTTGTTTTAATTTTGAGTTTGGTTTTGTTTGTGTTTTGTGCAAACTAGCCATACAGAGAGAAATTGCTTTGTTTGATTCAATGCCTCTTGCTGTAGGCATGCTGCCTTTCTTCAGTAAATTTGTAATTTGACTATTGATGTCATTGATGTTCCCAGAGGTTTTTGTGCATGGGGCTCAGGGTATCTCACTGCAGCAGAGATCTCTTTGGCAAGATCTATGTCAGAAACAAGGTGTGAAAAAATTCATTTTAATGTCATATGAAAAGCCTGCAAATACTGTGAAATATATGATCAATATAATGAAAAAATTTAATTATGCCTGCTGTAGAGCGAAAAGAGTGCAAAAATGAGTGTGTAATTGAAATGAACATGATGTCTGAGCAGAGAAACAGCAAACATGATTACCACAGCACAAACATTAGGAAAACGGGGTGGGATGAAGCCTAAAAGAATGAAATTAAGATGTCTCAAGGGGAAACAGGGGAGTAGATCTCGGATATAGGCTAATCCTTGGCTCATCCAGCTAGTAACTCATAACCCCCATTGAAACCCCGAAGAGGGAAAGAAACTCAGAAGTGGTCACTATAGCTTGTACCAGCAGCTTGTCTCCAGCAGACTTGAATCAGTGACCCCAGGGATTTGACTGGGATGCTGAGCCACATGGTATTCATCTGGCTCCTGGATTTCTTTTTTGGCCTTCTGTCAAAAGGCCTTACTTCTTCCTGTGGAGGGGTGATTAGCAGTGCTCCTTCATTTAATGTTACTGCAGAGCTTAAACTTTTCTCATGCAGAAAATGTAGATTTCAAACACCTGCTCACCAGCCCAGGTCCCTGCAGTTCCTGAAGTGGAATGCTGCTGGCAGAGTGTCTTGTAATGGCCATCAAAACCTACTTCAGCGGCTTTAAGTAAAAGTAATTGTTTTCATTATTTCTTTATCTATATGGAATGGAAAATGGTACAGGCTGAATCCTGACCTCACTTACATCTCATTAAATCTGGAGGAAGTTTACTAGCTGTAAATCGAATGTAAACTGTAAGTGGTCTGTAGACTGAACATCAAGAACACCACAAGGATTTTTGCTGTGAATTCACACCAAGTCAATAAAGCTAACACAACAATATTTTATTTAATTTAGGGGAAATGTCTGTAGGCCACAAACACTTATTTTTCATGCTTACAAACATTTCAGTAATAATACACATGAGTACAAGCAAAGCGGAAAAATGGTTTGTTAAAAATCTTATTTATGCTTTTGTGATACTTTTGTATTGAACACTATTTTTCAAAAAAAAAAATCTATTCTTTGTTGCCATAGCAATGGATTCCCAGGGTGAAATTATATCATACTGCCTTTCTTCTAGGTTTCTGCAATGTGCAATCACCACCCACTCTCCTTCATTACCGTCAATAATCAGCAAACCCTCCCCACCCCCACCCTCTATTCATCCACATGTTTTGGGGTGGAGGATGTAATTGTTATTGTTTTGACAGGTGTAGAGAAGCCAAGTGATTTCTCAGTATGTTGAGGAAGCATGGGGCATGCTGTCTGAAATGTCTCCAGTCTGGTCCTCTCCGACGACGCCTGTGAGCACCTGTCCATCCGCAGTCCTGTACCTCTCCTGCACACGCACTAATTGCCAGTGTCAGCTCTGCAACACTGCCCTGTGATCTGCTGGGAGGGGTGGGAGCAAGCACCTACGCTTGCCTGGCATTGCCAAAGCTATGTCAAGTTTGAAGTAGAACCCTGATTTCCTGAGGTAAAATGCTATTGTATTAACTCGGTGTGCCACCTGACCCTTGCACCACAGCAACTTCAAAATGAACATTTCCATAGCAGGTCGACAGGCCAAGAACAGCTCGCAGCACACGCACCATGGTCTGGAGATTAGAACACAATGTAATGTAATTTAACAGGTTTGTACCAGCAAAAAAGAAACAAACCAAAAAACCAGTAATCCTGGCCTCCATGTAATTATTCTGAAACAAGCTACAGTTACCACTCTCCCTCTCTCTCACTGAGTATCTAGCCCTGCGTTTAGCTGTATAGTTATTTCTGCACGGTTAGATTCATACATGCTTTTTTAACACTAAATCCCCCAGATCAAAGCAAGTCGTTAACATAAACAGTTAATTGATGTTAAACACAGACCTTGTTTAAGTTATCCTGGTTCCATTGCTTTTTAGGACAGAACCAGTTTGTTATATTGATTTACACTAGTTGAAGAACTAACCCTGGATAACTTTCTGACATTTAATATTACGGAACATTTTTCACTTTATTTGAAATAGAGGCTAGCGTTCTCTAGTGTTTCTTCATGTTCTCACTGCTTAGAAAAAGCAATGTAACTGCAAATTTACCAAGAGCACTGAAGGAACATGAGCTTCGTCCTCCCTCCTCCTCCAGTCCCAGTCCTTTTCCATTAGCACTGCCTTCGCTCCGGAGTCAGAGGTCCTGGTTGTACAGCCCAGCCACGAACCAGCTCACCTCCCTCGCTCAGATTCAGGGCTGCCTCTCCCCTTGAGCAACATTCACCAGGTTTTCAACAATAATTTCTAGTTTTTAATCTGACTGTCTTGGTATGTCTTTGTTGTTCTTTCACATATCCTGACTAGATTTTTCTCTCATTGGCCAGCTTGTAAAATATTTTCCTTTTCTCGGTATTTTTTTGCAGAATAAAAATTGGTTTTGCTAATAAAAATAAAAGTTTCTACTTGGCTAAATAGAATATACTGTAAAAAAAGAAGTGCTTTGCACAGTATTATGGATTAGGTCTTTGCAACAGCATGACAGCTGAAAGTCAAAAGGAAAAAATAAAGAGCTGCATGACAGAACTCTTCCTCCTTGCCTGTCAGTTAAATTAACTACTAAATTTGGTTTCAGGTACATGAGCATCATTGTTAATGCATGCCTTCATTAATTCAGGAACACAATGTTTTGAATTCTTACTGCCCGTTTAGTAACTCTTTATGGATACGACAGTATCTATTTGAGCAATATGCATGTAAATACTGTGTCTTTTTGGTAATGTGATTATGAATGAATCACGATGCTACTTTCATGCTGAGAATACCAAAATAACATTCTGTATTTTAATGTGGACAAACCAATGCCACTCCCAAGTCAGGAGAAGACTAAATTTGAAAAGCGTTCCCTTTATTTAAGCACATAAGTAAGATTTTCACCCTTCAATCTGCAGGGTGCTGCAGGCTTGGATGCTCACCCAGCAGAGTGATTACAAACTGTCCAGCCTGTACCTATGTGCACAGTGGCTTACTCCACCAGATTTAGAGTTCACAATGCCATTTCTAACATCTAGACCTCCAGATCTGCTTTGCCAAATCTCGACTACAAATTCCTGCAAGAATTTTCCATCCTAATGCGCGACTGTGGCAATCACTAAGAAAAAACACATTGGTTTTGGCAATGACAACAGCAATGAGAGCCATGACTTGTCACACCTGTTCTATTTGTGGCTGACGAGCCTCTAGGGTATTTGGAGAAGGAAGGTCCTTGACTCAAGATGTAAAATCCTACTGGGATTGTTGAGTATGTAGGTATACGGCAGCCTGCTGTTCCTTAGAAAAATGTACAGCAAGAAAATAATCACCAAAACATAGAACAAATAATCTATCCATCCTACTAGGTGAACTCACGAAGCAACTTGTCCAGTTTCATCTGTGATACAATACTAAATCAATTAAAGGGATACAATACTAAATGAATTAAAGGCATGCTGAGAGGGTTTAATTCAGGTGCGGAAAATGGATTCTACTTCCCTTTTAACACAATCTGCATCATATGACATGGAATGTGCTTGTTGCTCACCCTCCACACCGCAGTTGCATCCTGTCTTGCTTTGGAAACTATTATTTTGGCCCAGAGCCCTTCCTCCACTGTGTTTACTCTCAGCTTACTCCCAGCAAAGAGGTACTACCAGGGAAACTGTCATGACCCTTGATCCTCAGCAGGCTATCATAGCCATCCATAGCAAGGTGGAACATACTTAGGTTGCATTACCTCGAGCTAAAAATGCAACTCGGGAAATAAAGAGGGTGGGGAGCGTTAGAGCATTGAAATTCAGCAGGCAATGGCTGGGCATCACAACCATTACGCTTTACAGCAGCTGAAGTTAGAGATCAATCTCAGAAATGAGCATTTTGTCAGGACAGATTTTTTACTACTTCAATTTACCAGATTACAGTAGTTGAACAATATACAGTATCTCTTAATCTGCCAGCCAAGATTAAGTATCACTTACACAACAGAAGTCTCTTGTTCTTTTTTTTTCCATAACCTTTTGCTTGGTGAATCCACCAGTTTGCAAAAGCTTAGTTATACTGCTACCTAGCTATCTGTGTGGCACACACACACAAGCACTCTGCAGGATCAAAGTGTGTCATGGGCGATACCTGGGCAAAGGAATCACAAGAAACTGAGGGCAAACTTCAAATTTCTCTCTGCAGAAATCACAGCACAAGTGTTTCTTTGCTGCCTGCTGTACATGTAGGCAAGATAGGCAGATGGAATGTATAGGCATGAAACATGCCAAACATGATTACTCTATCTCCCAAACACCCAGACGACAACTGCATGCAGACATACTTGTTGTAGATTCATACTTAGGGATGTTTTGCTTTCGGAAATGCCCAAACACACTGAGCAAATGCTGCAAAACAGTCAAATAGACAATTTTTAAATATGCTGATGATTTCACATGTAGGCATTTCACCAACAGCTGGAGAGTGCTACTTTCTGAACGCTACCTGTGCAGTTAATCAGGGCGCCAGGCAGCTAGTAAGTTCATTCCATCCCATGATTTTCAAACTGCTGGCCTTGTTTCTCCAGTATTTTGAGGAACCTGTATCATGTAATAATCCAACAAAATAAATTTCCCACACTTTTACCTTTAAATATTGCCTGCTATATCTCTTCTGGTTTAGCACTGGCCAAGTCTTGCATTATGAGCTATTCTCCTACAAAAATTTTAACAGGCACATGCAAGAACCTGAGTGAAGATAGAGTTTGGGATCAGCACAGTGTACAGATTTTGAGATTCCCTTGGTAAATGTCCTTTCAGAACAGAAGACACAATAATGCTAGCTGTGGTAACGAGGTATTTAATGTGGACACCACAGCAGTATATCTGTTATGCCAGATCTACTGAGACAGGAAAAATCTGGGGCAGCAGACATAAGCATTAATGACTTTACAGCCAGATTTTCACAGCGTATCCTCAAAAGGAACACCATCACATAGGTGTCTTTGCTCACGGGAGCTGACAGAGGCAGTCTTAGGGACTAACTAGAATAAGGAGTTAAGCGGTAAGGATAGCATCTTTTTTCAGTAATCATCACTCACTTCAAGTGGGGTACTATGCAAGTCAGACTGATCCTACAGACATTCTGCATGTACAGTTTACTCATGTTTAGCTAAAAAGAAAAAAAGAAAAATTACTTCCAGCAATTAAATGCACATCCATGGTTTTGGGGTTAAACCCTCTATGCAGCCTGCACTTCTAATGCCTTATCTGTAGAATGATTACATTAAATACTACTCAGCATTTATTTCTGAGGATAAGGCTATGACTGCTGTATTACTGTACTATGCCAAAGGAATTTGAACCCACAAGTGGCTTTGCCAGGCAGCAAGCCAAGGCCAAGTGTCAGCAAGTACGTTTCCCTTCTAACAGCTGACATCGGCAGGAAAGCGGTGTGAGAGCTTTGGCTGACTACAGCACCAAAAGATATCGCCACAGGCACTATCCCACCGACCTCCTCTGCCCTCCGCATGGCTTTCTCTAAAGCTGGTTCTCATTCCTGGCAAGCACACTGAATGCCTGTTCAGCATCCACAAGCACAATTACTTAACAACGCTCTCCACTGCAGAGGTGTAGCAAAGGGTAATTAAAGCAACCGACGTTTGCAAAGCATTTGAGAAGCATTAAATGAAAGTTGTTACATAAGTTTAATTACCCTTATCAACTTTTTGTTCCTTTTATGTATATACTTTGATTTTTCTGTTTGGCTCGTGACTCAGATTGTAAAGCCTCCCTTAGAAAAAGAAAAAAGAAGAAATAGACATAAACACAGAACTGCAAGCGCTACCTCACCCTGTCATCCATTACCTCTGGAAGCTTACTGATTCAAGTAAATATGTTTTCATGGTATCATACATTACTGATAGGTCTGCTGAACTTTTACATTTCAAAGCTAAGCGGCAGGAATTCTAGTGCACGTTGCGCAAGAAGCTGATGTAAAGCCCATCATTTTATGACAGTAAATATTATAAATTGTGATTATTAAACATGCATATCACAATACTGAGATGTGAATCAAGTTCAAGGTTTACAGCACAATATACTGTACAAATAAGGCCTTCAATTTCCCAGTAAAATTCTTGAACTAGTTTGAGAGTGACCAAGGACTTCCAGCAAGTGCTTTCTTGATTCCCTCTTTCAAATGTAGGTGTCCTGGTTTGGGCCAGGACAGAACCAATTTTCTTTTAGTAACTTTGCTTTTTAGTTAAGTCTCTTCTGAGAAGCTGCACTCTCTGAAATTAACTGCATGTTTTTCCAGACAGTAGCTGCTTCTAGCAGCGATAAGGCTCGGTGTTTATAGTTAGTGCTGGAACATCAGTGGGAATGGCATGCAGTAAGGCCCGTGTTTATAGTTATNCTCTGAAATTAACTGCATGTTTTTCCAGACAGTAGCTGCTTCTAGCAGCGATAAGGCTCGGTGTTTATAGTTAGTGCTGGAACATCAGTGGGAATGGCATGCAGTAAGGCCCGTGTTTATAGTTATCCCTATGGAGACCAAGGTCGA
>VZSC01009905.1:43892-87908 GCA_013398225.1 Steatornis caripensis | reverse complement strand
GTGTGTGTGTGTGTATCACACAGCTCTGCTGCGCGAAAACTGAATGTCCGTGTTCGTGCTCAGCTGGGGAATTTCTTGCTTGCCAGGTTCTGCTGCTGGTGCCTACTGGGACTTTCTNGGGAGGTTGCATCGCTCCCCTCGCATGGGCCTGTATCTAGAGGCAGCTGTGCTCAGCAGAAATGTGGATCATGCTGCCTGTGGACACTCAGAGGCTCACTTTGTGAGTGTGTGTGTGTGTGTATCACACAGCTCTGCTGCGCGAAAACTGAATGTCCGTGTTCGTGCTCAGCTGGGGAATTTCTTGCTTGCCAGGTTCTGCTGCTGGTGCCTACTGGGACTTTCTTTCCCTGCGCTGGTCGGTTCTGGACTCTGGTCAGGTTATCTCTCAGGGGTTAACTGTCGTGTCGGGGTTTGCTGGTGTACTCACTTAACAAAGCAGAAGAACCCTTTGTTGGCATAGGGGACAGTAATGTCTAAAATGTATGAATACAAAAGTGTAAGAAATAATACTGCTTTATTTCTGCAAGGGCTATAAACTTAGATATGATCTTGAAGAACTCAGGGTTACTCTGTGGGCAACAGGTACACAGGTATGGTGCAGACCTCAAACGTGTCAAATTCAGCTTTTGTATTTAACAGGTCTGCTGAATGCCGTGAAAGCAGCAGTATCACTCAGCCCTGCGGCAGGGCAGCACTGTGCGTGGAAGAGGCATTCCTTGTTTTCCACATTTCTGGACTTTGCAACTTGAGTTCTTCCCACTTTACCATCTGGACATTTGACTTTTTTCTAGTTTCTTTTTTTGCTTCATGATCTTATCCTTAGTTCCTGCTTGGTATCTTCTGTTCCTTCCCTGCCTTGTCTATCTCACTGTCTTTTTTCATATCTCCCTCCAGGCCATGCAGCTCTCTCCCCACCTAAAGCTCCTGCTACAGGATTTTCCAGCACCACTTCATACATAAAATAACTATGGGGAAAATACATTTGCCGGTCATTTTCAAGGTGGAAACTATTGTGACAATGTTACTGTATTTCTATTGAGCTGTATTTGAGACACTAAAGCAGTTGTACATCTCAATGTGGCAGTCTGTCTGTCGCAGGAGTATCGTAGCCAGGACAGACCAAAGACGTAAGTAAGAAGAGTTTGGTATGAAATTCTTCTGAGGGCAACTGAAATAATTGGATAAAGCAGACAAACTTCCAAGAGCAGAAACCGTTCTTCAAGATGTCTGATATGTCCAGATGCTTGTTGGGTTGCTTTTTCCCATTGCATCAGTTATTTTACTGAAAGACTCTACCTCACCCCTCCAGCTTTGCCTTGTTGAAGCAACCTGTGTAGAAACCAGACTGCAGGGTTTTTATCCTGTTGCTATAACAACCCTACCTTAATGTTTCACCCAGTCTTGATATTTACAGAGTAAGAAGGAGTACAGTTTCCAGTTGTTTCCTCTCTTGTATTCTGATGTTGTTCTCCAATGCGGCCACAAGTGAAACTNGCAACCTGTGTAGAAACCAGACTGCAGGGTTTTTATCCTGTTGCTATAACAACCCTACCTTAATGTTTCACCCAGTCTTGATATTTACAGAGTAAGAAGGAGTACAGTTTCCAGTTGTTTCCTCTCTTGTATTCTGATGTTGTTCTCCAATGCAGCCACAAGTGAAACTTGTACCTGGCCTAACTGTTCTGCTACCGCTTGAATTTGGACTGGGGCAAACATGCTTCCGCCATTCCAGCTAGCAGCATAGCAGTATGATAGCCAACCTAGGACTATGGGCAGTAATGAACAGAGATGGCAGAAGGTCAAAAACCTGTTTGTTAGTTCTAGCTGTTTTGCCCAGCTGATGGAAACGACATGTTGTAGACCCCAGACAGCAGATATCAACAGTTGTACAGTTTACTTTCCTCCCGAGGCCAATACGTGCTCGCTGCTCTAGACTGAAATCCCAGTTCAGTTTGGAAGGTTTCGAAGTCTGAAGGTTTGAGGTTGGAAAGCAGAGACTCTCCTAGGAGGTACTGTGAAACTTCTGAATTCTCCACCTGGAGAGCTGAGCTTTGCTTTATCCTGGTTACAGAGCTCCTTCATGGCGCCTCATTCCCTAGATTCAGTGCAATGTTTTGAGCTGGGTGACTCCCACGTAAGAAGGGGGAGAAGGAACGGTTTATTGTATGGAACATACGATAAAATACTGAAAGAAACATCTTAATGTCCAGAAAATTTCTTTGAATCCTCCAGTTCTCAGTGGAGACACTAAGTGCACTGGGAGGTAAATTTTCAGGTTTTTTAAAAAGAAATGATCACAAACAATTAACAAACAAACAAACAGGTAAACCAGAAAATAAGATATCCTTTCAACTACATGTTCCTCGTGTTGCTGAGTCCTTTCACACCAGAAAATGCTACAGACATTTACCTCTCTGCCATTTTCCATCTTGGATAATAAAACTGAGGCCTGAAACAGCAAATGGCAGTGGTAATGTGAAATGTTTCAGCAAACAGTTGGAACAGAGCAAAAGCTCCCTGTAGGTGAATTACTGCTTTTTGCTTGGAAGGACCATAGCAGTCTGCTTACCCCAATGTACTACTTTTGGCAATGGTAACATTTGCTTTCTTAGAGAAAATTTCGGAGAACAGGTAAGTGTGAATAGAGTTTTGTGAGTACAAATGTGAGTGACCAGCTTGGAGCGCATGAACTCCTCCACCAGCATGTTGAGTTCCCCTGAGGTCTGCATGGTCACCTGCACCCTGAGGGGGTGAGGCTAACGCATACCCACGTTGGCACGGTGTCTCCTGCCTTCCTTTTACAGCAATAGAAATCACTTGGAAAGAGCAACTGATTGCAAACTGCGGGCCGTGGCTAACTGTATGCCACTTTCCTCGCACCTGTATGTTGCGTACTGTTACAGATCCACATGATCCCATGCTATGCCATGTTTTGGAGGACGTGGTTCAGTGCAAAAATAAAAGACCGCTCCTTCTCTTGCTGCCTGCGCTCTTCACTCACTGCTTCCTCCACCCCTCAGCTGCATGCTGCTGAAAAGGCTGAGGAGGAGCAGTGGGTTTCAGGAAGGTGGTGATATCTCTTTACTCCGGAGAGGTTTCCTGAATGTAACTTTCTAGTTATTTGAAAAAGACTGCCAGTGTATTTGAATGATCTACATAAACCAGTGTCATCTCAGAAAGTATGTTTTCCTGCAGGTATAAAATAGTTTTTTATATCTTGAATTCTGAAAAAAAAAATCCACCTAAAGGGAGTATTTTTATGTTAAATTAAGCTTCTAAATTTAAAAAAGCAATAAGGATTGAATTTGGAATGTCATTGCCAAATGTCCCCTCTAAATCTCATAACTTGACACAATCAGGGGCTCTAGGAGGGGAATGATTGTGAGTAGCTGACACTGTTCTAAAATTTATTGTGAATACAATTGAACTTTGTGCAGAGGTGTAACCGCCACCGCTGCATGCATGTGTATAATCTGCCTTTCACAACGAGGGATCAAGGCACTGCCTACCTGTAATAATCAAAGATCTGATTACATTTTCCTACAAGCTTAGTTTTAGCCTTCGGCTAATCCAGCCTGACCTGTGGTTTCGGTCACTTTTTCTGAGCCCTGTGGCTCTGTGACACAGGGACACTGCCCGCAGCACTGCTGTGCCCTCCGACGCCTGCCCCAAGATCAGCATGCTTCCTTGGCTGGGAGAGGGTGTGGGTGTGTGAGCGGTCAGAAAGGTGCTTCTAACTCAATTTCTCTTTGATGTGCATCAAGAAACAACTTCTGTCGATGAGAGTAGTACACTTAGTGAGGAGGGCAGGGGGCAGAGGACATCAAGGGCACAGCAAGATCCTGTCTGTTCATGAACAGTGAGATAAAGAGGAATAACCCTCTGTGGAAATCAGTGGGACGGATTTACCCTATTGCTCGCAAGAGGGGAATGAGTCTTGTCTGCAAGGTGTCATCACTAACATAATGCTCTGTTTTATAGCTTGGTTCCTGGCACACTTTTGTGAGCACTGTAGAGCTATTGATCGGAAAAGAGGGTTTTGTGCCTTTGATCTCATCTGCTTTTGCTTTGTGATTTTGTTTGCGTGTTGGTTTTGCAGACAGCAAAATCCTTTACTCCCAATGCCACTGAGTCGTAGACAAACACCGTGGTATCGGCACGCTATATGCTCAAAGAATATGTTTTGACAGTTTAATCAAAGGGGATGGGGGTGAGCTCTGGGCTGCTGGCACAGTCCCAAGCTAATTCATTTTTTTACCTGATATTTCTTTTTTTAAAGCAGCTGGTAAGCTGCTTTCAGCTTCCCAACAGGTGCCGACCCTGCTGTCCCAAAGGCTGCAGGTGTTGGCTTGACTGGGTCAGTGAGAAGCCCCACTGGGTAAAGCAACGTGGAGGGTCTTGGCTGGTTCCATTGCGCTTCATATGGAGGAATAAAATAAATTCAAAATGAACCTGCCTTCAATCCCACCTTTGTGCCAAAGTGATTGGCCTTTTGCAGAGATGTTTTCATTTCCATTTTCATTTTCATTTTCATTTTCTGTTTTTCCAAATAAAAGGTAGAGATGATGGGAAAACAGAATTTTTACCTGGAGGGAAGTTCCAGTATTTGGGGTTTTGTTTTTTATCTTTGAGTGTATGAAAAGGTGAAGTAGAACTGTGTGTCACAAAGGTGTTCCTGAAATAAGCTGAACTATTTTGGAACAAAGAGGGCTCCTGGCTCTGCCATCAGATATATATAGTTTAGGTGGTACATCCAGAGACCATGGGGTCATCAAGTACCCAAGAGCAGCACTCGTGGAGCACTGAACAGCTGAAAAAGACACAGAAATTAATGCTGAAGCCATGCAAACAAGTTATTTAATTTAGGTCTTCTGGCAGAAAATAGAAATAGTAAATAAAAATCAGAATTTTCTTATGGAAGTTTTCGACACAGTGAAAGCCACATTGGAAAAATAATTGGCTTTAAATTTTTTTTCCTGTTCAGTTGAGAAGCATGTTACCCTTTTCTTCATCTTGCTCCAGGAGAACAAATGTTGCCCATGCTCCAGTCCACCCTCAAGAGAGAAACAAACACTTGCTGTGGCAGGGGTCCGATCCGATAACACATACTCAGCCGGAGTCTTCATTTTCTTTATCAGAAACGTTTTGGTCTTTGTTTCTTCCCTGGCTCTTTGGACACAGCCTTGGGACTTTATCGATCTTGGAGACCAACTCTTGCAAATGTGGCCCAGAAAGCTCTTGTTGAATACACGCACTGAAGTTTTCTCCGAGGCAGGAGGCAGATTTTACTGGCTCTTTCAGAATACATTTGTTTTAACCTTTTGGATGTATCGTAGTATTTCTTCAGCTTTATTTCAGTGTCTAGAGAATATACACCAGTGGATTGCTAGGGGGTGCTTCAGGCATAGGACTACACACTAGAGGGGAGCTGGACGGACCCAAGTGGAGTTTCCTCTTGTCACCATCTCGTCAGGTCACTCACAGCAGACCTGGCGAAGCAGCGGGCAGGGAACAACACTTTGGCAACAATCCCTTCAGGTTTATTCTGTTGTAGCACATTGTCCCTGAGGATCAGTAGGGATGTGGCCTGGAGTTTATTTGATTTATTTGCCTTTCTTGCTTTCTAAAGCAGCGAAGGCAGGGCAGTTTCAGGAAGGAGACAGGCAGTGTACTGTTCCTCATCCCCTCTTTCTGTGCTCAGGGTGGGAGCACATGTCTGCAGTGAGAAGAATGAGTGCAAGTTACTTTAACCTGTCTCTATTTTTTGTCCTGCCAGAGGACTGCATGGTAGTCAGAGTAGCCTGAATGTTGCTTTTCCTTAGATACTGTGCTGTACTCAGAGAGTAGGTATCTGAGAGATATCAGGTGTCATGGTTCTTGCTGCTCACTTTGTGTAACTTACAGTCTCTGCACAGCTCTATAGTAGTGTCTCACAGAGCTGTGAAAGACTCCCTTAAAAACCTGGTAGGTATCCTTCCCTGGAGAGATGAGACAGAAATTAGACAGAAGTGCCTGAGAGAGGGCTCGCCTTGTGCACTCGGGCAGCAGTGTAAGCTCAGACTTTCCGCTTGCGCTACAGGCCGGCATAGAGGCATCTTAGCCTCACAGGACCATTGGATAATTCAGATTGGAAGAGGCATCAGGGTGGCTCTAGTCCAACCCATGTGCTCAAAGCAGGGTCAGCTGAGGTCAGACTGGGATGCTCAGGCCGCTATCCAGGCATATTGCCAGAGAGACTCTTGTCATGTGTGACAAACAAATAACTGTTCTCCAGGAACTTCTATGTTCTTTTCTGAAAGCAGTAATATTTTCAGGAAACTGCGACATAAAAAGCAACAGAAAAATGCTTTAGTGAAAAGCCCTGAAATTTTTTTCTGTTCTTTAAGTGTTGGCCTGTATAGGCTCTGTTATACCTCTGCAGCGTTTACCATAGTCTACTGGTCTTGGGGTAGAGGATTGTTTCATCCTTTACAGAACAGCCAGGAATCTATATTTTAAACATCTTCCTCAGTCCCCCTCTGGCTATAAAAGCATTTATTAGTCTGGATGATAGACATTTCATACGGGCTGGAAATAGATATGGAGACAAATCTTGATGAAGGCTGGAAATCGTCTGACAGTTTCAGTAAGAGTTTAGGTGCTCCATGCTACTTTTGATTGCCATTTATTTTAGATTTCAGTATCACAGTCAGATTGGAGATATGGAAATTACTGCAGGGAGCTAGAGCACAGCCAGGAACTGGCTGCAGGGGAAATAGCTGGTTTTAAAGATGAAGTAGCAGGAGGTTCCTAGAAGACCTGACCCTGTTAGTTTCCATTAATGACCTTTACACAAACAGGATGAGTGCAGCACTGACAGAATTGGGAAGCATCATCATACAGAACAGTCTGAGAATAACAGCAGAAAAGGATGGAAGAAGAATGGTAGATATGGCTGAAAAATATTTGACTACAGGACATTAAAAAAATCCCTTAGGACAAGAAAGTCTCTGCTACAAACTTCCACTACAAGGAGGAGTGACTGAGGTAGATTTGAATGTGCTTGCCAATGACAAGTGACAAGACACATGTAAGAGAGATAGATACAGGAAAACATACCCTAGGATTCTTTGGGACAGGTATTTCCTGGTTAGGGAAGTTTAAATACCACTGGGCAATGTCTTGATGAGCCCTCCTGTGAAATACAGCAGTCAGGATTTTTTTCATGAGCTCTCAAGAAAAATGAGCGGAAACCAGAAGAAGTCAAAAAATTCTCTCCAGCTACTTAGAGAATGAGACAGTCTGTAGAAGAATAAAAAATGATGAATGAAATGGAAAAAGAAAGGCTAAGTGATTGTAGAGTATGCTTTTACTGTATAAATACAACCAGAAAATACATACTGGATGTAGTTACACGCTTTTTCTTCCTGTGTTCCTCTTGTTTCCAGGATTTTCATGGAACTAGCTGGACTTGAGCAGAGCCAGGAGTGACAAGAAAACCAGTAGGGGACACATGTATTTACTAGGTAATTCTTATTGAGATTAGGGAATTAGCAAGCCACTTTGTGTTTATCTTCATGTCTTTTGTTCTTTCCCTCCAAAGCTGTTGTAAAACTATAATAGTGAAGTCAAATAGTTGGGCTGATGTTTGTTTGGATCATTTTCGGAGAAGTTTTCTGATCTTGTGTCCCCCTTCCCTTCTCATTTTAGTAGTTTCCATTTAGAAAGTACCACATTTGATTTGGGACGTTTCCTGAAAATAGCTCACAAATACACCTGCATCATGTACCAGACTTTATTTCTGTCATGGAGACTACTCCCACTTCCTCGCTTCCCATACTTGTTTGTAACCCTCCTCAATTTTTGCTCTCTTCTCCAGGGGACTAGCTTTAATTTCCATATCCTCGTTCCCACTCTGTATGTTGCATTTGCCTTTGCCATCAGTGCATCTATCGTTATTGAAAATCTGGGTAAATTGTTCCTTTAGTTTTGGAGTCAACTCTAGACGATCTTTAACCCACAGGTTACCCAATCATCAAGACTAGAGGCAAAGTTTTTCCCTTGTTTTCTGCTGCTGTGTATTTCCAAAAATCATTTTGTTGTTTGGTTTTGTATCTCTTGCAGGAACTAGCTCAGATCAATTTTTGGCAGTTCCTGTTTTTTACCCTTGTATGTCTTAACCTGTGAAATCTAGCTTTACTTACTGATCTATCCTTTTGCCTTTCTAGCTCTTGTAAGCTTTTTGCTTATATCCTTTGCTTATGTTCTTTTTAAGGGTATCATTTATTTTTTTTTACATCCTTTTGAAGGTGGGTATTTACATAAGTGTGGAATCCATTTCCGTAAGTTTTTCTTCTGGCTGAAGGTAAAGATTTCTATTCCTTTTAGCTCTTCAGACAGTAGAAAATTCATTTCTCCTTCCACAGTCAAGCTGCTGTATAATCTCAGTCCAGCTGATTTTACTAATCAGTTTCCTTAGCTTGTCTAAATTTGCTTTTCTGAAATCCAAATCCTTAGCTAAAGACCTACTCCTATTTATTCTTTGATTTTAAATATAAGCTGAATAAATTTGTGATCGTTCGGCAGTTACTTTCTATTATTCTGTTCCATTAAGCATCTCTCTTTTAATGCCCTTTTCACTTGCTGAAGTCCCACAGCGTAACATCTCATTGACTGTCTGTAACTGCAATGAAGAATTGTGTTGGCTAATATATCCACAATACCTTGTCACTACTGGTATTGATAGCATTTGTTCTTCAGCCAGTATTTTGGAAATTCAGTCTTCCCATAACGCTACAAGTGCCTGTAGTGAAATGGAATGAGAGCTCTCTGTCACAAGCACTCAGACCAATTTGAAAGTGTAGCCTCTCCACTTACATGAAAATTCAGCCAAAACCCACCAAGCACCTGGCCTTGACTGCTGCAGCACCATATTCCCAGAAATAACTTGTTCCACTTCCAGTGACCTTACATATATGTCACCGTGTAGGACACAGTGTTGTACAACCTGACTGCTCCTGCTATAAAAACCGTAAAACATTGCTTCCTCAAAAACTTGCAGAAAGTTTGCTTCCGAGAAGAGATTTCATCTGTAGCAGAACAAAAGTGTCCAACTGATGAAAAAAAGACAAGATGGTGCCTGAGAGGAGGGGGGGGTCTCGTCAGCAATATCNCTCCTGCTATAAAAACCGTAAAACATTGCTTCCTCAAAAACTTGCAGAAAGTTTGCTTCCGAGAAGAGATTTCATCTGTAGCAGAACAAAAGTGTCCAACTGATGAAAAAAAGACAAGATGGTGCCTGAGAGGAGGCGGGGGTCTCGTCAGCAGTATCAGGGTCTGGCTGTCCTTATCAGCGCTCATGCGTCAGTATTAGGACTGACTGGCCTTCCTGATGTCCCCTCCCTCCTTTTTGCCTTGCTGGACTAGTTGCAATAGGTTTCTGCAGGTGATTGAATGTGGTGAATTTTTGCAACATGTTACAGTTAGAGAACCAGGTGTGCTAAATTGTGCTGTGCTTAGACACTGTGAAAATGCACACCGTTCGACAGCTATCACCTCAATTTGCTTTGTGAGTCTGGCAGTGCTGCTATCCACCATAGGTTTAAACATCGAGGCCAGGCGGGTTAATGACCTTTTAAATGGACAAATCTGGGCAGATCTGTCTCTGTGCTTCAGAGGGAAGTGTGCCATCCTTTGAAAACTGGCTGGTTATCCGCTATGCTTCAAGGATTTCTTTTGCTTTTCTCGCTCATTTTTCCTACATGTGAAAAAGAAAGCTACTCACTGTCTGACGGAGACACTGAAGCTTTCCAGAGGGTGGTTTGGGAGGATGAGTCCAGGCAGATCCCAGACCTGGGCTGAACCACGACCTTGGTCATCAGTGGTGGGGAAATGCCATGGAAAATCCAACACACTCAAGTCAGGTACGTTGCTCGTGCCCTGCTTGGTTTAACTTCCCTATGAGTATTTAGCTGTGGAACTGGAGATTGCATAGGCAATTTGAGGTAAAACAGAACAGCAAATGATGGATTTCTCAGTAAATATTTTTCAGTTAATTGGATCAGTGTTTAGAAAGCATAACTATAAAAAAAAGGCACAGAAAGGGATTATTTGAAAGGTTAATGCATCTGGATTTAAGACAACTCTGGCTGGATATATTTTCAGGATGGTACACAGTTGTAAAGAAATTTAAAGAATTTTGAGAAACCCTTTTAGTGTAATGTTCAGAGTTACTCTGGGTTTTTTTAAGGTAACAAATTAGGATGCCTTAAGTTAGGAAGCCTAGTCAAGTGTTTTTAGACTTATGAAGATGGCCTCATTTTCCTATGCAATAGATAGGTTTTTAAACAGACTTCATGCATTTTAAGGTAGGAGAAGCTAAATAAGCTGCAAAACTTCAGAGCAGGATGGTAGAAACACAGTAAAACTCTAGCTGTGTGGCCCCAGGGAGAACTGTCATTTTCTTCAATAAAAATGCTTTAAAAAAAGTATCAAATAAGCAAATCCAAACCCAAGACACCATTTTGCAGTTACCAAGATGTCCTCAAAAATATGCCGTCTTAATTTGGCAAAAAGATTAGAACCCCACGGTGACCAAGAGGACGGGAGAACGCTGTTCCTTGCGTACAGCCAAGGTGTCGTTAACATCATCTCTCACAGGCATTTTGCAACATCTAGCCTGTGATCGTAAAAACCTAAAATTACATTCTTTGTATGGTCTAATTCTTGTCTGTCTTTGCTGTAATCACTTTGCTCAGAGCTGTAATTTATTTTTTCCCCTTGTAATTTCTGCTATGAGAATGTATTTGCCAAAGTAAGAAAATGCAGTAATGAAACTACGGTCTGTTGCGAAGTTACTGTCAAGTAACAGTACTATAAAATATAGTAAGTTGAAAAATATTCCCACTAGAGACAGAAAGGAAATATGGGTTCATTATGACTTGCATGAAAGTGATTTTCCCCTCTGGATCTGACTGTGGCCAGGTGGTGCTGGCTGCCCTGTTCACAAATTCTGGCCAACGACAGCCTCCTCAGCTGCGGTCCTGAAATGGGTCTGTGTTGTCACAGCCTCTCTCAAGAGCTCTCTGACGCCTCAGGTAAAACTTCCACCTCTCCTAATCTCTTACATCTCAGAAACATCTGCAAGGGCTTTCAGTGACAAGAAAAAATGGTGGAACTACTGTGTCGTAACCTTGCTTGCCTTGAGTTTGGCATGCTTTGAAGATGATGTGGGGTACGTGCCACTTGATTCTCTTAAGGTTATATTTCAAACAGACGTTGAAGGACAAATCGTGAGCTGAAAGTAATTACGGAGAGCAGTTCACACCTGCTTCTGGACACCTGCTTGAATGCTGCCTTCAAAGGGGTTCATCCTTTTCCAGCCAGTGAGCTGCTTGAGGGCTGGATTTTCTTAAATGAGAAAGTAAGTCAGTTCTGCAAAGAAAGGCAGGGATATTGGAGGGAAGAGATTAATTAAAACACACACTGTAAATAGCTGCCACAGCAGAGAAAGGACTCCTCTCTGGCAGCAGTTTCCAGCTGGCTTATAACAAAACAAAAGCAGACCACAGATCAACCACAAAGTTATATCTTTTCACTAGGTTATAGGATGTGTCATTGTTTTCATAGTGGGTACCTAATTTTGTCAGTGTCCTGACTTCAGAATAAACACTGTAAATTTAACACTCACATATATGACTATCAAGCTTTGCCTAAGCCTACGCCTTCCGCTTTCTTCCCCTTTTCCATCACAGTCACAGAACCAGTACAGTACCACTAACAAGAGCAGAAATTAGTTCTGGTGACAGGATGCTTGGGTCCAAACTAGTGCCTTGCCCAGTGCTTTGTGCATGAGTGTTTATGATGTTCACTGGAGAAGAAACTTGCAGGAGTACTTTGCATCAACATAAGAGGTTCTGGGGGAAAGTTTCTCTGACTTAGCTGTCTATGGATCCACTGTGCTGTTCTCATACTTGCCCATTTTTAAGCTTTCTTCTGATTTTTGTGGGGGGTAATTTTACATCCCAAAAGAAGTCTTACCTCATATTTTTATTGCAACAGAAGAGAGAAGTAGCATCCCAAATAAGGACCCCACAGTAACAAAATCATAGAGTCAGAGAATATCTCGAGTTGGAAAGGACCCATAAGGATAATCAAGTCCAACTCCCTGCTCCTCGCAGGACTACCTAAAGCTAAACTGTATGACTAAAAGCATTGTCCATATGCTCCTTGAACTCTGCCGGGCTTGGTGCCATGACCACTTCCCTGGGAGCCTGTTCTAGTGACTGACAACCCTCTCAGCGAAGACCTTTTTCCTAACGTCCCATCTGAACCTCCCTTGACACAGCTTCATTCCATGCCCTCGTGTCCTATCGCTGGTCACTAGAGAGAAGAGATCAGCACCTCCCTCTCAGCTGAGGAAATGGGATCTTGGAAGAGAATTACCAAATAAAGCTTCTTAGCACAGGAGAGCTGTTGTGGCATCTTGTGATAGGGGACATACCGTGGACATTTGGGTTTACTAGTTATTGCTGAGTGACTCCTGTTCTAAAGCTGTCAAAGCCATTATCTAGTGCCTGTTACCCCCTGTGCCCATGGGAGTGCACTGAAAGCCTGTCTTTTCAAAGCACTGTAAAGTGGCTAATGGAAGAAAACAGGAGGAAAAGGTCTCACTTAAAATGTGTCATTAACATACAGGTGTGAAAGTGCCAAAATCCTTGAATATGATGCCAAGGGAACACATACAATGTATTCATGGAAGAGACAGTAAGTTTTATAACCAGCTCACTACATGATACTTAATTAGCACAGGTACTCTGATGAGCGAGGAAGGCATAGGAGCTAAACAGCTCCCAGATGCAAACCTAAACACTGACTCACTATCCACACAAGAAGCAAAATGCACCTGGACCTGGACGGCCTATATCAACAGATTCATTCAGAAAAGAAAGCCAGCAAATAACAGAGAACACACTTCATCTAAATGCTTTAATAGTACAATTAAAAGCCAAAATATGCAGTAAAAGTAATTGCTTGTACTCCTGTGATGTCTTTCACACAAATATTCCAAAGCATTTCAGCATCTCATGCTGCCTTTTCATTTGCAAGTTCTGCTCTGGGTGTGCTAGTGTTTGCACTCCTCCAGCAAAGAGACCGGTATCAAAAGTGAAAGGATGCAAAGGCAATTGGTACAGAGAAGGGGGACGATCTGTATCATCCCCGACGTCTTCTCTGTCACTAGTATTAATGTTATCCATCCTATAAGTGAGGCGCTGAGGCACTGTGGATCTTGATGTCTGCCTTCACAAGCAGCGACCACCCAGTACCAAGTGACTACTGGTTAAGGCAAATGGTTAAAAACAGTTAAAAAGCCAATGTGGGTGACATTGTTTATGGTTTACATCAGTTCAGCTAACTCCACTTTGAGTAGACAGAAGCAGGCTGATCTGTTCAATTTCTCTGTCAATGAGATTACCAGCGTTTCAGTGTCATGCTTAGCCTGTTTCAGAGGCTTTCCTTTCCTTCCTGTTAGACTCTGACAAGTTTCTGTAGACTCTCAGATCTTGGGCGAAGCTCGGAGAGGATTAATTGGTGAAACATCTTGATATTGATTAACCTGTTCTTGCAACTGATGACCCAGCCACTGTTATCCGAGTCTTCAGAAGGCAGGAATCTGAAGTTTTCCTGTCCATGGCATTTCACCTTGGCCAAGTTTAACAACTTCTTCACGGCCTTTTTGATTGCTTCACAGAGGTTGTTTCAATTCTATGCAGAAAACAATACCTAAGAGAACAGTACTTTCTCAGGAAGGACAGAAAAGCGATCTAGTATTCAGAGAGGGCAATCCATGCTTTTTAATACAAGGTCATTTTCCCAGGGGATGGATTATGACCTTCGTACACCCCAAAAATGTGTTTTCCTGTGTAGTAGGATCTGGCCCTGAACAGCTCTTGGTTCTATCGGCTGGTGCAGTACATAGAAGCGGTAGAAGTGTTAGCGTTCCCACATGACGAAAAAGCATAGGGAGTCCACTGTCACGGACAACAAGCCAGTCCAGGAAGAGTAATGGTGTAAAAATTGCATCTTTTTTTAAAAAAAAAAAAATTGCCTTTTTGAAACTCTTTTGTGCTCCCAATAGTCTGTCTTGGCCTATTTCTCCTCTACATTCTTAAACCTATGTGCTACCTGAAGATTACTAGCATTGCTAGTTCAGCAGTGCTACTGGGGTCCTCTGGCACAGGAACAGCCTCATTCAAAACATCAGACAGCTCTTGGATAAGCTCAGCCACAGGATTTCTTTACATAGTATCACATACTTCTTCAGCCTGGACCACAACTCTTGTACTGCTCTTTTGTGAAGCCCATTTCAACACATAATTATTCCTCATTGCCCTCTATACAACTACATGCACTGCTGTAAATATTCAGGCTGCTGTTGTCACAACGCTGGAGTACTTTAAGACCTTCTTCCAAAGATGGCAACTGCCTTATTGACCACGATCTCATCTATCATGTGAATTCTCAGCAATTCTCACTGGAATTTTTAAAATTTTTCTTACATCATGGCTGGAAGAACCCTGTTCCTATTCACAAAAACACCTAAAGAAAGCCTTGTAGGCATCCATGGCTCATACAGACATATGGAAACCCAAGTGTGAGTTTATGAAGTTTCCTGACTTAGGAGTCTGGCTGAAGGGCCTGTCTCACTAATGACATGTCAGTTTTAATAATTTGGCTACATGTAAAGCTTCCAGTTTTATCTGAAAAGTCCCTGCCACTATTCTTTCACACTTCTGTCTTTGTAAAGTTCTCTTTGACGTTGAAAGTCTGTCCATGTTTCCCCTGCAGCGTATTTTACAAGTTAGGAATGTCCATTGAGTTTTCAGTCTTGACCAGGAAGCTTATAGTTTGAAAGTTGGAATGTTTGTGGTTTGTGAGCAGAACAATGAATGAAGACGTTCATGTTCAAAGGTGGTAGGTGAAATTAATGAAGATCTAACCACAAAATTGCCTAAGGCTTGTACTTCTTAGAAAAAAGATGCAAAAAAGTCCTTTTTTTCCTTTAGCTTCCTGCAGTCTTGCCTTTCTGTGGAGCTTATTCAGGTCACGCTTCTGTCACAACACTAAATCTGGTTTTCCAATAATACCTGGAATAAAATTTATAATACGGAAATTAGAGGAGTTATTGAATGTAATTGAAATGAAAAGTTCCCATCAATATTTGATTGCTCACTGTTGTAATTGGAGACGTAATGTTTAAACTGAGAAGAAAGAAGCTGAACAAAGTTTTTCTGCCTCCAGGATTGTATCCATGTAAAATATTCCAGAACAGTGTAGCACATTTTTATGGGCAGTGCGGAATGCCCTCTACTTCCAGGATGTGAGGGATGCTAAATAACCAGATGAAGGAAAAAAATAATGAGGTCATTGTGAGAAACAGTGGCAAACAGGGTTGCAACTCTGATAAAATGAAGATGCTGACCTCAGCCAGGCAAATGTCAATCCACTGTCTTACACAGCTGGAACTGACACCAACATCGGACCTGAGATTTTCCGTCTTTCTCGGCAGCATAATAATTGGAGGGGTTTTTTAAAAGTTCTGAACACGTTTTAAAATTACCTAAACCAGTCCAGTCTGGGCATAGTCTTCAACTAGGTGGGATTTTCACAAGTATGAAGTGATCTAGGAGCATAACCTAACAGAAAGCCAGCAGAACACATGTTCTTAATCACCTCAAGAGCTTGAAAATTCCCAGACTGGAGCTTGGGCAAGGGCTTTTAACATGTTTCACAGAGCAGCTAGTATGAAACAGGAGCAATNGTCTTCAACTAGGTGGGATTTTCACAAGTATGAAGTGATCTAGGAGCATAACCTAACAGAAAGCCAGCAGAACACATGTTCTTAATCACCTCAAGAGCTTGAAAATTCCCAGACTGGAGCTTGGGCAAGGGCTTTTAACATGTTTCACAGAGCCGCTAGTATGAAACAGGAGCAATACTTGGTGGAATTCACTTAATCTTATTTTAGCTGTACAAAATAAAGCATATAAAATAGGCTAGCTGTCTATACTTTTTGAGTAGCTGATGCAAAGAGTCAAGCACTATTCAAGATCCGACCCTCCCACCGCTCTTAACCATCTTAGGGTGAACCAAATTGGTTCTGGTGACAGAAATAGACACTCTTAATGGAGTGCAACTCACCCTACAATCTCACTGACTGAAAACTGAGCCAAGGGCAAGCAGCGCACCTCCAGGCAAGTAGTTGTCCAAAGTCAGTGAGATGAGGCATGAGACAACTCTATTTCCTGCAGTTAGTTCAAAGCAGACCTCTCCTTGATGAGTGTCCTTCCACCTTTCAAGCTGATACAGATGCTCTTTTATTCCCTGAAAAGGTAGAAGGAATAGGGCCAAGCTCTGCTAAGGGCTGTTCTGATGCTGTGGGCTGGAGTTTTGTCTTTCTTCTAATGAGAGATGCAATTCTGCTTGAAGCTTTAACAGACAGTGCATTGGACTTATTTTCCTAGTTTCCTTTTGTAGACCTGGAAAAAACAGTGTGAAGCTCGTCGCTTTACTCAGAGGCGTCTGGAGTGCTCTGGACAGGAGAAGCAGTAATTGTTGCAGACCCCAGCCCAAGTCCATTTGCAGGTTTGGGGGAGAAATAGGCGGGCAAGCACGGTATCACTGTCTGGCACAAACCTGGCTGCCAATCAATACCTTTCACATGCAGTGGAGGTGCTTATAAACAAGATTAGAAACGCTGCTCGCTGAAGTCAGAAGCAATGTGATTTCATGTATGTGTGTTTTTGTACTGTGCATGTCTTACATTAGAAATCAAACAAATTTCTCTGACGGAAGAAAGAATGAAAAAAAGTGAAAGCCTCAAAGTCAACCATTTCATTTGGTCACACTGCACCTGTTGCCATAACCTCAGCTTTAAAATGTTAAAAACACAAAAAGCTTGAGGGCTGGACACCAGATGTGCTTCCCTAGGCTTTTGATGAGCAGACCTCGGTGTCACAGGAGGACAGAGCAAACCTTGCCACTGGAAAGCACCCTAATGAACAAAACATTAAAAAGCGTCCTTCAAACAATGCAAGAACCCTTTCTGACTTCAGCTGTATATGAGTATTGATGCAGTCTCTGGGGCCTGTGGTAATAGTAATCCCATACATGGTACCTGCTTTTGTCTTGGCTTACAATGTACTAAAAATGTCAAGTTTAGGTCTTGTGAAATGTAGCTGTTAAGGATGGCCAGCTGTGCTGGGTTTTTGGCTTAGTCTGTTTCTCGATGCTCAGATCTGATTCTTTCTAGACTATGGAAAATGAAGATTTTTATGAGAGAGCGAGCTGGAATGAACAATGTAAAACACCCTAATTATGGCTTAGCATACACATTCAGTGGGTTACAGGTTTTGTATAGAGATTTCTTCTTCCCAAGAGCACACAGCATCTTGCTGTAATATCCTTTAGAAAATACAACATTAGCATAAAATGACTAAAGGAAAAAAAAAAGGAATAAAGCAGCACATGACTTGTTCTCAAACGCACCTACATATACTTTTCTTTATATCTCCAGATGGAGAACTGGGAAAATAGAGAGAGTCCTGATTATTAGGAAAAAATTGCAGAGCATAATCAAATCTATCTAGTATTTATTGCCCATTTTGCACTGGAAGGGGAGAACAACAAGCCCAGTTTGCCTTGCGTTCAGCAAAAGGGAAATGAACTGTCTGGGAGCTCTGCTTGTGTGGTTTTGAAGCCTTGCTCTGCAGCATGGACAGGCTATTCCAAGGACATTGCAAGTGCATAATAACTTTGGTAAAAAAAGAAGTAAGGGTGTGATTTTGATTATGGTCCTTGACAACATGCTCCTAGAAGACAACTTAGAGTCTGCACTGATAAAATTGTCTGTGATATAAGTCACCTGCAGTAAGACAATCCCTGGTGAGCCATAGGGGTCAAGAATTAACATCTAGCCTGTTCCTTTTTTTCAGAGAAAACAGCTGACATTTTGTCTTCTGATTGCCAGGGAGAGATACAAGACTCTCACTGTTTGTCCAAATGACTCAAATTCCAATTTTAGGAACAAAATATTTGTTATTTTTTTAGCTGCTTTTCCACTTCATTTAAAATGAAGTGTGTTAAGATACTTTTGTCTCTATTAGAGTTTATGAAGTCAATGGATCTTTTAAAATGAGTGGTAGACCAAGGCTGTGATATCAGTGCTATATCTTACTGCCTTTTTTTAAAAAACAGCTTGTCATCAAATTTTCACAAGGATTTCAGTGGCATGAGAGTAAATAGNCACTTCATTTAAAATGAAGTGTGTTAAGATACTTTTGTCTCTATTAGAGTTTATGAAGTCAATGGATCTTTTAAAATGAGTGGTAGACCAAGGCTGTGATATCAGTGCTATATCTTACTGCCTTTTTTTAAAAAACAGCTTGTCATCAAATTTTCACAAGGATTTTAGTGGCATGAGAGTAAATAGATCGCCATCTCCTACAGTTTTGGAAGCACTGATGCTTAACCCTTTTAAAAGAAATTATTCTGAACTATTGCAAGGATGTAAAGCTCCTAGCTGAGATGTGTACCTTCAAAGAGGAAGAGCTATTATTATCTCTACCTGTTAGTGTTTTNATGAGAGTAAATAGATCGCCATCTCCTACAGTTTTGGAAGCACTGATGCTTAACCCTTTTAAAAGAAATTATTCTGAACTATTGCAAGGATGTAAAGCTCCTAGCTGAGATGTGTACCTTCAAAGAGGAAGAGCTATTATTATCTCTACCTATTAGCGTTTTTGTGTAGACAGAGACACATAAAGACTGAGTAGGCCCTTGTTAATGCAGTTTGCATATTCCCTCACAATGCATCCCATCAAAATCACCGAACTTGTCACCAGATGCCATTTTTCATCAACAAAAGCCTCTCATTAAGTTTACCGCAAGCATTTCTGAGCTATGCTTACCGAATTGGCTTTGAGCTCCTTGGTCTATAGCTGAATAAAACCCTGGTCTGGGAGTGTCTCTCCTGTTACAATCACCGTTGCTCTCCCATCGTTTCAGGGCTTCTGCTGGTCACCTGGAGGGAGTGAGAAGGAGCGCTTTGATGCATAGCTTGTTTTTGCAGATGAGAGTGGGGAAGATGATTTGATTTCCTGTGACCCACTCTCCTAGTAGCTTCTGATCTGTTCTTATAGATCCAAAGTCCACTGAGTTTTGTCTTGGTGCCTAGGGTGATAAACGTGGGACGGGGATGCTGTGGACCATTGTAAGCTGGAACTCTCTTGTGCAGTTGCCTGGAAGGACAAAGAGGTGGTCCTATGTTCCTAATGTCTCTCTTTGAACAGGGTGAAAATACACTATTGCTTTACACTTGCTATTTTAATAACAACTTTTTTCACTCGTCGCCTGTAGAATAGGAGGTAGTCTGTGACTGCAAGCTATGGTGTTACAGCCCTGACTCTTACTGCCACCTGGGAACATGAAGGATGGATCTCTGAAAACAATTTTTTTTTTGACAGAAAAATATTTTGGTTTTTGAGTTTTAGATAGCTTGATTCTAAAAAAAGTTAGGATGAAAATACTTTATTTGCAGAGTACTATAATTTCCACCAGATGTGTTATTAAGGTAGCAGCCTGTTTTGTTGGTGCTCCAGGCTAAGCAATTCCCCAATTGTGTTTGAGGGTGTGTGGAGCCAGTGAGTGAGGATGGAGAGTTTCATCCATGGCAATCGGATCTGCAGCATGGAACTTGGTTTTTGTGGGTAGGGAGAGGATACGGAAGAAGAGCTCTGAAATGGCCCTGTGCTCCTCTACGGGGATTCTTCACCAGCTGCGCAACAGAGGCAAGTGCTTACTCCATTTCTCAATAGCAGAGTACGAAGAGTTCAGTCACTCCGTCACGATGTATGAAAGGGAAATAATCCTCAGAATTTATATATATTACCAAGTGTGGCCTGCAATGAATTGTACGTGCATAAATATAAAGAATTATGGATATTTCTAAACAATATCAAGTAATAAATGAAGCAGAGTATTTGATTGCATTGTGTGCAGAAAAATTATGAATAGGATCAATGGAAATTTGTCAAATACATTATCTATTTAGCCAAAGATCTGAAAAAATATAGAACAAGATTTGAAGAGGTTTTACAGTGTAAAGGGCTATTCAGATCTGTTCTTTTTTTCAGGTATGTTACAACTGAGATAGCTTTACTGGTTTGTGAGTTTTCAACCTGCAGTTCCGGCCCTTGGATCCAGCTGTGCAGAGCTGAGGTCAGCCTTTTTTGCCTCGTGTTGAAAGACAACATGTGTGGGAGAAAGGAAATGATTGTGGCTGTCTCTTCTCTTGCAAAGCAAAGACACAATCTGGTAAAAGCGGAGAAATAGTAACAAAGACTAAATTATCTGTTCTGCTCGTCCTGCAATATTCTTTCCTTCACTAAACTCACCAATTTTTAAAATCAATTTTAAAATGGCATGTTCTCTGTGATAACACCCACGGATAATTTTTTCGTTCAGAATAGACCATTATCATAATCTAGCCTGACTTCTTGGATACCACAAGCCGTGAAATTTCACCTGCGGATTCCATTGCCTAATAATCTGCCAGAGAAGATAAATCTTGGGTAGACTTTATTTCTTGTTGACTGGCAAATCTCTTCTGGTCTAACACAGAAATTTCAAAAGACCTTCACCCTGATCTGCCACTTAAGTCAATGCTGATAAAATTAGATCTGTCTGTCCAAAGGAATTATTTTCTTTCATTCTGAAGCACTGGATGACATTTTGCTTTTGTTCATTTATGGGCTGCACCAAATACCAGTCACATCCTTGTTTCAGTGCACTGTGTTGCTCACGGAGCTTGGAGACTAAATGCACGTGATAGCACAACCCACCGGTGTAGCTGCCCAGAGTAGTCTCCTGTAGCACGCACGAAGCTGACAAATGAGCCCAAGGTTCAAACCAAGGGCTGATCTCTGGGGAGACATTGATAAGAGGTGTTAAGGTCACTTTCCCGCTTGCATAAAGTACACCCTGTCAGCTCTGAGAAGTTAATTGAGTAAAGATTCACAAGGTTCGATATACCAGGCAGAAACTTTGCTCCCCTGTTCTTTCAGGAACTTGAATCCTGCTGTGTTTTACTTTTGTATGGTTTACAACTCTACTTCAAGACAGCGAGAAAAATGTCTGATGAGCCATTGCAAATGTGCAGGAGGATCCTTTGAAGACAAGGAGATATTCAACAGAGTACTGAATATTCCATTTTATGCACCCTGTGGGTGCCTGCCAAACTTTGGTGATTTCTGCTTACTTATAATCCAGAAGGATGTCTTTGGTACTCCAAGAACATTCACTGTTTACTTTATCCTTGCTCAATAATCAAAAAGTAGCACTTAAGAAATGCATTGAGAGTTCCTGAATCAGCAGAGTGTATGGATTTTAGCTGTAATCAAAGAAAATGGCTCTTGATGCAGTGAGGTGACAAAGTAGCTCTTCACAGTTCTTCCCTAGAGCAATTCTCTTCAATGCAGCTACCTCACTGTGCCATTGATTGTAATGAAGGTTTGCCCATACCCATCCGGCTAGCATTTGCCTTTCTGATATGTCTTATCTGTCTTCTGGATTTTGGGGATCTTTCAGCCCCTTTGGAATCACTAAAAGACAGGGCACAGTTTCGTGCTAAATATTTGAAGCCTATGGCAGGATGGAGTTGATAAATATTTGATAAACGTGTACCCCAGTTGGTAGGTGGTTTGGGTGCTTCAATAAGATGCTCACTCCTCTGCCACCTTCCCTAGGGAATAATTCTCCTGTACATTTTGCCACTCACTTTATGCTATTCCATACCCCGTGGTTACTGACTGTTAAATATATTCAGATTTGTTACTTAAATTTTAAAAACTCCAGAGATGATAAAAGCTGTGAATATGAACAGGATTTTGTTTAAAGCGTGATCTGAACTTTAAGTTCACCATTCTTGGAGAGCTGTAGCAGGAGGAGGACCCGGCCAGCGGGACTGTGCGCTCATCCAGTTGCGCCAGGTGTCTTCAGAGCTGGCCCATCCCACCGATCAGTGCCACTGAGGCGATGCAGTCAAGTCTTTCCGTTGACTTTTGTTCATGCAGGCTTCATTTCCCATCAGAAAAAGGATCATCTAGAAAGCGTTCTTGAAAGGGAAGCTTTAGTGCTGTGTCTTAACTAAATGCTATGAACTCTGTGGAAGGGTTAGGCTGACTGTGCTGGGGGACTCTTCTGTTTCTCATCAGTAGGTCTGGGTTGCGATGTTAACCCTTGTTTCGCTGATACAGATTTCTTACTTTTTGCCTACAACAGGCTCAGGCTGGGTGTCAGAAATGTAGCCTAACTCCCAGGGAAGATTGACAAAGATGTTTTTATCTTTCCTCATTGATGAGGGCACTATTTGCTTTCCTGTAACATCCTGCACCTCATCAATTCTCTGCCGTTCCCGGCTCCTCCGGCACCGACTTGGTCTCTCTGGTATTCTGCCTGCAACATGCAGTTTAATCTCCTCAAAAGATGTGAGGGCCTGAAATTCTTTAGTTTTTCTAAAGCCTTTGGATTTAATGTAAGATACCGGCATGAAACTTAATGGCCTGTGATATTTCAGAAGTCTGACTAGATGGTCTAATGATTGCTTCTGGCTTTAAACACTGAAACTCTTGGATCCTCACTTTGCTGATGATTGCCCCATATAAAATACAATTTAGAATAAAAATAACCTGGTAATTCATCATGTGTTTTCTTAACAGGAGAAAATTACTTCATTGCAGTAAAATCTCAGAAAAAAGGAGGTTTACTGGTGTGACTGTGATTTGGTGGAGTGTTCCTTAACCTGAAGCCTCATCTTATATGAAGGATTGGGCCATTCCTCTGCGCTGGATCTGGGCTTCAGGCCTGTGTCACTACTGATATGCGGAATGTCCTTGTCAAAAGAAAACCCCAAAGAGCAGAGCTCATTCACTCAAGAAGAAAAATAAAACAAAGCAGCAACTGCAATTTCCCTGCCAAAAAGAGTTCTAAGATTGAGTGATGTGAAAGTTTCGTGGACAACCGCGAGGATGAAGTGAAACCTAAATAATAACAACAGCAATAAAAAGTTAAAATTTATTAGAAAGGATGAGTGAACTAGGAGTCAGAAAATCTGGGCTCTGAACAGTATATCAGGCAGGACAGCCTGAAATAAGATGTCAGTGGATTTTGAGTGTTTAGACCCACGTTTGTGACCAAGCTTGCCTAAAGCTGTCCACAGCATGCAGCAGCTCTGCAGCAGGTGCAGCAGGGTGCTGGCAAGGCTTCTGCCCAAACCTCTCTGCAAACTGGGACTGGGGAATGGGGCGTGGGAGTCCCCTGAGAGTGCAGCTCATGGGGTGATTGAAAACGTGTCCCCACAGGGGACCAGTCCTGCATGAAACACAGCTGATGGCTCATTTCCATCTCTGCCTGTCATTCAGTTTAGGCAGTGATGGGAGCACTCATCCAACAATGCCTCCTCCCTCCGGGACACCTCCTTTTCCAGCCAGCAATGGGGTGCCTTGCAGAGTGCAGAGGGTCTTCAACTCAAATTAGAGCCAAGGGCCCAGGAACCATGTGCTCCACTGCAAGAAGCATGCTGTCTGTGCTAAGAGAAAGTGGGAAGCAGAGGCCCCAGCAGCAAGCACCTGGCAGAAGGATGGGAGCTCAGCGCGGTTGNAAGGGCCCAGGAACCATGTGCTCCACTGCAAGAAGCATGCTGTCTGTGCTAAGAGAAAGTGGGAAGCAGAGGCCCCAGCAGCAAGCACCTGGCAGAAGGATGGGAGCTCAGTGTGGTTGTCTCCCCACATATTGACAGATTTATCTAGAAAAAATGCTAGAGTATTGGGGAAGAAAGGACTGTAGCCCAGTCTATTTCCTGACATTTTTGACTCACTCTTTAGGATACTGCCTGAGAGGGATTATTTTTTCTTTTTCCCCCTGAGAATGAAACCAGCAGGTATTATTAACAAACAGTGCCCTTTCAGTTGCAAACCATCATTTCCCCACCCTGCTCCCTCTGCTTTGACAAAATGTTCTATGAGGACAGATATGTGCAATCAAATCTGTGTCCTCTCAAATTGGGTTCTTAGATGAATTTTGGTCCCCAAATGCCTGACACAATCACTTTTTGAGGAGGACTTAGAATTGCTTTTAAAAACTCTCCAGTGTAGTCTCCATCTGTGACTGAGTTCATTAAAGGCGTTATTGAGCTTGCTTATCAGTGACATGAGGAACTTCATACAGCGATGAAATTGCGTGACGATTTTGTTTTGACTTCCTGACTTTGGGATCACTCTTATAACCATTTTTGTTACTTGTAACAAAACACATAAAATAGCTTTTTATTCTTTTTTACACCTTTTTAACATGTTTAGTTACTATGTATGAAGTTACTGGTGTTACTAAATGACCCAAAATGCAGTAAGATTTGATTTTTAAGAGGATACACACACATATACATGCACATGCATAATTACTGCCCTTCTTCTTCTGGCACATCTATGGCCAGTAATAAATGTAATCGTAAGAGTAAGGAATAGTAATAGTAATAAGAATAGTAATAAAACTCCTCTTACCTGGAAAATGCTGAATAATGTCACCAGTCATATTACCTATGTTCTTTCTTGTCTACAGATTGACATACGTGACTTGGATAAAAATATAGCAATACGAAAAGTGAAGATATCCCCATTATTTTTCCTTGACTATTTCGTAATGGACAGAACTTGCCACACAACCGTTTGCTACTGCTTTCCAGCATCTGCTGCTGGCATTTTTATTTATTCATTCATTAAGGCAACTAGTTAAATTGCTTGTTTAATTTGGTCATGCTTATTCTGGTTTACCACAATTTTTTTTTATCCTTTTAATTAACTTTTCTTCCCTCTCCTCTCCTTTGTTTGGGAAAGAGCAGAAAATCAGCTTTAAAGGCAGAATAAAGAACTCTTATCCCTTTGTTTCCTTATGTTGGAATTAGTGTCGCACTTCCTGCAAGAGGTTATACAGCGTATTTTTCGTGCCATCAACTTCATGATGATATGATGCTTGATAAAGAGCGTTTGTACTGTAACTGTGCACATTACTTCACAGTTTAAATAGCATCCTGCTTATTTGCCTGCTGGGCCGTGACATTCAGAGGATGATATTTTTCCTATTTGTGGTGTGTTACTGCATTTTATCAAATTATGGTGATCAAAATATGTTTTTCTGGAAAATGGCATGAAATCCTCAGCTGATATTAGACTTCTGAGAGGAGCATGCGGCATTTGGATATTCTCGGCTTATAGCGCTGATGCGGTTCAGCTTAAATGCTAAGTTGGTGCCAAAGTGACCTCCAGGGACTTTCCCGTGCAGTGTGAGCATGGACCTTCCATTTCTGAGCTTTTCTCAATTAAAACACACAGTATACATAGTTTGCTGATTTGACTGAAAATTAAGTCTCTGTCATATCATCTGGCATATCAGTTTGTTAGATCTGATAGAAATCTGGGAATGAGGAGAGCCCCAGCATGGGGGATGTTGACAGCCCCTTTCCCCTGCAGCCCATTGCACATGCCAGGGCTGAGCTGTTCAGCATTGCAGGAGCACAAGAAACACACATTTGGATAAGATCTTCTCTTCCTTCCTGAAAAACCATCATTCTGACAGGATTAAAATAGCTTGATACTGGAATCTCACTTGCTGTATCATGGGTAGCTGGAAAACCACCTTAGGTGGCATAACTTAGTGCTGCTACCAAGGAGGTTGTACCACTGTCCCTTCCCAATCTCTTTTCCTTTGGGGCTGGCAAATCATTTGTGCCATCATTCAGTGAACTAGCTATGGGACCGAACTGGCTGAAAAATAACTTGAGAAACGGTTTGCTCTCATCCGGGTTTCTTTTCTGAGCCAGTTCACAGTGTGGCTGCAAATTGCTGCAAGGAGTGGGCGGTCTGGGCATGGCAATGAGCTGCTGGGAGTGGTAAGTGAGAAGGATGCGGGGACGGGAGACTCCAGGATAAGCTCATTGAACGACTTCCAAAAAACAAGGACATTGAAGCAAGTTCATGCGGTAAGAGGAATTTGGGAGGGTGAGGGTGTGGGGTGGGTATAGAAAAACAGCTATCCAAAATAAAGCCTGTAAAATTATGGGAAGGAATTCTTGCTGGGGTGAGAGAAAGACAATGGGGATGGCAGCTCCTAGGCTTTGCACACCTACGTGCTTAACTTTCAACCAGGTCATGAGGCTTGCGCAGAGCACAAAAAGTTAGAACATATGTGAAAGTCTGTGTAGGACAGGTGAACAATTTTCTAAACTGTTTTTTCTTAACTTTATTTCAATTGTAGTTTTAAAGTAATTAAAACAATACAAAGTACAGAAAACAGTAAAATATATATAAAAAGAAATCACCTCAGAAACTGACAATTTTCCAAATTTCCTCAGAGAATATAAAAAACTTTAGAGGCAATTGGCACAATTCTCTTTGGGTTTTTTTTTTAGCTCAAACAGGATTAAAAAAAAAAAAAAGGATATCTTCCTACCAATTAGTTGAATATACTTCACAAAATACACTTGTAATTATTTATGGCCTCTCACCATGCAAGAACATGCCAAAAAGTATTTCTGGCATTTGTGCCTGTTCAGAGGCAGTTAGAGACCAAGGAACTACCTCTACAAGCAAGACCCAGAGTTTTTAACTCACTGCACGAACAAGAGCTGCCTACAATAAATATTTCGGTGCAACAAGAGTAAACTTACTTTATCCAGTCCTACCTCATGCCGTTAAAAACCTACCCCTCAGCTTTAATGTACTCTGGTCAGTTTTTCTCATCTCTCTAAAAACTCTCTCCTCCACCATGTATGATATGGAGATTCTTTTTATAGAAAAAGTAATTATGGCAGTTTTCCAAATGATCACAATACCACCGTGCCCTCAATTCCCAAGGGCACTCTCAAAGAGTTTCTTTTAATTCAGAAAAAGATTACAAGGGTGGAATAATCTTTCTGACTGAAATTGAGTATGTAAATTTGTCTGGGGAACCACAGTCCTCCAGTAGCTCCATCTATGAGCCCGATGCCAAAAGGTTCCAGCAGGGGAGTAAAATTGTTCATTTTGGTCAATTTGGTCACACCAAGCAAAACTGTCCCAGATACACAGCTAGTGTAAACTGGCTCAGCAGTCACAGGAATAATGCTGATTTATGCCAGCTAAGGAGACTATGTTCATTTTGCTTATCTGTAAAGTCCTTTTCTGAAATAGAGTGTGCTGATTTTCTCTCTAAGGTAGAAACGTGCCAGGAATTGTAAATCAGCCATGTGTCATGCATTTGAGGTCACACTCGGGTTTATTGCCTCTTGGTAAGTTATTAAGCTTTTATTGAAACGTATTTTGTATGAGCATCAATATTATCCTCATGCTTTGTACCTAATGTGTTTCACTTCTTTAGCACATTTCAGTTAAGAGTTTTAAAGTAGGCTACAAACGCTAATGAATCGAGCTTTGCAGCGCTCCCGCGAGGAATGTAAGTGGCATCATTGCAGGTCTGCTGGTCAGGATACTGAGCAACTGCGTGGCTTTCTGAAGACAGCACAATAAAATTCAGGTGATGGTTCCTGCCCTTCTGCTGACACCTTGAGACTTTTTCCTCTTCCCCCCCAGCAGTGGTGTAGCAAAGGCAGGCTGCTTACCCACAGCTGCTGGCTGCATCTTCAGGAGCAGAGGGGCCGCCGGTGCACTTGGGGCTGTACGCCACACGCCCCTGAGGCCAGGTACCCCCGGGCAGAGTTGGCCCCCCTGGCCTCACGCCCCTGCCTGTGCCCACGCTGTCACCTGGCCCTTTCATGCTAACAAGACCTGCCACAACAAGCGCTGCTGCAATCCCTTGTCTATGGTTCCAAGCATGCTCTTGCCAAGATCCTCAGCATGGTGCACCCTTCCAGCTCTCTGGCTCTTGGCTTCAGCCTTCCCTGCCCCAGCCCTGCTGTGCTCCCCCTAACACCTGCACTTGTGGTCTTTCTCACACCCTGACATGCATCCTTGCACACTAAATAATTGTAGCTGTAATACAGAATTAAAGTCAATCACCCCCGAGTGGGAGATCTTTTCAAGATTCTTTTTCAAGACATATTACTTCGAAGGACAGCTCTGCTGAGACCTCCGAGCTAGCATACCTGAAGCGTGAGGGTCCTGGTGTTGGTGGAAATCTCCTTTATCACATGCTCTGCACGTGGGAACCCATTAGGAGTCAAGCGATGCAGAATACAAGGGAGCAGAGCTCTGCCACCAAAAAGCGGAAGGACTGTGCTGTGTGCCACTGAATGGCCCCTGACTGCCACACCTGTGCTGAGGTCCTGGGGCTGCTGCTGGTGATGGTACAGCTGGTGCTGTTACAGCTGCTGCTCAGACAACGCTTTTGAGAGGAAACTGTGAAACCATCAACCACCATAAGTGGGTCCCAGAAGGCTGCGGGCCCCTCCAGGGCTGTTTGTCACATGCGGTCCCTGTGATGCAGAACGGACACACATGCCTGTGCAACTGTGCAGTCCTTCCTTCTCTCTCCTCCTTTTGCCAGTCAGACCAGCACCACAGTGGGTCCCAAGAGCAGCGGCATAGCTAAACAGTTGTGATGTAATTGAATTAGCCATTGACTGCACAGGGTTGAGAGTTTTGACTGACCCCGGTGCCAAGGACCAGTAGAGATGGAGCAAAGTACCAGTCATCCCTGTGGCATGAAAACAGTGGAGAAATTTCCATTAGGAAACTTACTCGCGCTTTCTTACACAAACACACTTTTACATCGCCTGACATTACTTTTTCTCCCCCAACATTGTACTTAGGTGGTATTTAAGTTTAGAAGTTCTTCTGTTCTGTGTGCTGGGTATTTCTTCTATCCCCCTTAGCTATGTTCCCAGGTCTACCTGTTGTCAGGAGATGTCAGACCTGCAAGCTAAAATGTCAGGCCCATTGGGACAAATTCCTCTCGATAAAACCAAAGTTGCTTTGTCGATCTTTAAAGGATTTAAAAATAGTCTCTTTCTTCTCTCACACACACGTGCATATTTAGATATATCCACAAACTCTTTACTAGATCCCTGAGAGTTGCTTTTTCTTAAGTGGTAAAAATGAGTTTCTGTGTCTTATGCCATTATAACCATGAGTCAAACACTTGGAGCAGTGTCTTTAATTCTGGAATTTTCAGAAAGCCTCTAAGTTTTTAATTTTATTTTCTTTTCCTGAATACAGTGATCTGTATTCCTGAATACAGTGATCTGTAGAAGCCTTTAAATGTTATTAGTTCTTACTCACTTTTCATTCTTTTTTCTGGCCAATCTTTTTCTCCAGTGGAGCTTCTGCCTTCAGCTTGATGTGCCGTTGGGTTCCTCGATCCTCAGACCTGCCACTTTTCAGCCTCTCTGATTAGCTGATTCTGATTCGGTAACAAGTTCTTTACTTTTCAGGTTGAATCTAATTTTCTGAGCCTTTCTTTATCATCTGCTTTCTTGCTAGCTTTGCTCATTTGAGTCGGTTTTTTTAGGTTTGACTGACTGCTGCTTTTGGGTGCTATATTCAAATCACCTTCTTACTCCTCAAAAAAAATTTTGCCATTTTCCACAAATGGGTCAACAGAACTGTTTTTTCTGCCTCCTCAATAGCCTTACTTAGAAAAAAGAAAGCCAAAACGTAAAACAACCCTTATATTTCTCTGGATTTACAGTAGCCGTTCTGTTAAGTTTTGCAAACGCCAACAGTCTTTTAGAGGTTCCCCTGGATATGGTCATATAAGAGCTCCCAATTTATAAATTGGAGTGGAAAAGAGACACTACCCAACCCTTTACTTTCAAAACACTAAATGTGGATGTGTAGATATTTCTAACCTTTTGCACCCCTTCTAGAAATTTGGCCACATGGGTGCATCCCAGGTTCAGTCATACATCCCACACTCACCCCAAAGGTCAATGTCACTGTTTAGTGATTCACTCACCTTTGCAACTCTTTGTACAAGTCCATGTGGCAGGGAAGGGAAAAACACCATTTGGATTTCCAAGCTCAAGTTTTGGTGCTGGGGTGTGGGATGGTGGGTGATCTGGGTCTCGTCTGACTTATTTTCCCAGTGTATCCTCAGCCAGGGCTAGTTTTGCAGCTGCTTGCTGTACTTAGAGACCCAACAAAAGCTTTTTTTTCTTTCTTTCTTTTTTTCCCCCTGAAACTCTTGCTGCCCTCTGTTTCCAGCAGTTCTACTTTGTGAATTTGTATGCCCAAAAATCTCTTCTCTCCTTTCCATTTCTTCTCTTGAAGGGAGGCCAACTACATAATTTATTTTAGATATAGGGAAACAACAAACCAAGACATAACTATGTCTTCTGTAAGATGCTCTTGATAACTGCCATATTACATGGCAACGGTGCAGAGAGCGGACTTTCCAAAGTTTAGTGGTGTGGTACCCATGGTGCTAGCTCATAAAAACCTTCCAGAGTTACATCGGGAAAAATTTGCCAATCCAGTCTATGACAATGTTCCTCTCACTCCCAGACCAAAGAATTATTGCTCTAAAAGGAGCAGCACAGATCAGCTGTGGCTGTACACCCAATATTTTCAAGACTGCGTATCTCAATAACCTATTACCATCAACACTGACAGATAAGAAAGGATGAGTTAATCCAATGGAAAAAAGTTTTATGAAGAAAACAATGACATTAGGGTTGTGAAAAAGAAAAATTAAAGAATAAATTTGAAACAGTGTATCATAAGGAGTGCATTTGAAATGAAGACTATTTTTTAAAAAAGAGAGAGAATTACTTTTTTTTTTAAAGTATCTCTGCAACAAAATGGTGCTTTCCATGGGTTGATACTACCTAACAATAAGCTTCACAACGTGTAGTCTGCCTGCTCTTCTGTGCCTCTTGTCATTTGTCTGCGCAAGTCCATGGTGATTTGAACTGCTAGGATTTCAAAGAAAGTGATTTATGCCATTAACATATTTTCAGAAGCCTAAGAGTCTGCACCAGAACAATGAAAGAGAAATCAAATTAGTTTTTCATAGAGCCTGTGAAAAAATGGAAGCCATCCAAGAAATGATGAGTAACTGAAGTTTTGTATGTCCTGATTTTAAAGTTCAGGGTGTCTCTGAGCTGTTTCCCCATCTATCAATGAAAGCACATCTTCCTCTAGTGGCCCGTTCCAGATTTTGAACATGCATGGAATGAAATCTAAACTATAGTGAATATTGAATCCTTCTCTGTGTAAGAATTCTTCTACAGATTATTCATATCTATAGTGTTAAAATAAAAGAAGTTAGCATTCTGTCCTTGATGTGTTGAGATGCAGCCATGGGATTCTCCTTAACAATGGTACAAGAGGCACAAAATACTTGACTACCAGTCAGTCTTGGGGATTATATCCTGTTTTATAAATTAAAACATATTTAGACCCAAGTAAACATACACCCAAGAGGTTTGGTGATGACTTCCAGATCCTGAAAGCAGTAAGACTTCCAAACCTGTCTGTTTAACTATGTTAACATACTAGTCTTAATAAAAGCTTCTGTGAGCTGTTCATCAGAGACTGGAATTGCAGCGAATGCTTACTGCTAAACTTTTAGAAGTCTTGCTTCCTTAAACCTGCTTGTGAGGGCAACAAGCAAAGATATTTAACGGCTCTGTAAGTTGCAGCTCCCAGTTCTTACTTCCCAGTGTGCCTGTGAGCTAATCCATGAGAGTGCAATGGATCTCAACTCTAACCTTCATCAAAAACCATTGCAGCAGCTTTTGGAGTTATGTATTGCACTAGTTCTTTGGTTTTGTTTCCTGTTGTTTCCTGTCTCCTCTCTGAGAGACCCTTTTTACAAAGTCATTGAAATGTTGATACATTCAGTGGTGGTATATTTAGGAGTCTTGGAGAGGACAGAAAGCTCAATTCTGAAACCAATGCGTGATTCGCTCCTGTGGATTTGAAGCAGGAAGGATTAACCAGTCCTGTTCCTCACAATTTAAATCACCATGGACTAGATAGATAGCTGCTTAGTCCAGACAATTCCAAAGAATATTGAATCCATGCTCTCAGAAATCCAGCCAAACAATACATTTTGCACTCTACAATAAACCTCAATTCAGCCGTAGATGTTCTGCGTCACATAGGAAAAGAGCAGGATAGTTCAAGGGTGTGTTGGCAACGTCCTATGTCCCTTCAGTAGCAAGGAAATATGTTAAGTGGAAATGCTTAAAGTGATTCTAAAAAATTGATGGCACCTCCTTCTGCAGAAAAGGCTGGTGCTTTCCTACCGTTGTCACTAGTACCTGGCTGTCTGAGACATAAATACGGACTCTGTCCGCTTAAAATTTTAATCTATTGCTACCTTAAAAGAATATCATGATGCAGCTTCTAACAGGTGATTTGCTCTGAATATGATTTTCCTGAATACCTTTTCCCCTTTAAGGAAACACTTAACATTTGTTGGTGGTGATGTAGGTTGCAGGTTCAGTTCTGCTGGTTTGGCAGATTAATAGACTTCTCTTCCTTTCATGACATCCCTTTTCTTGTTTGTAAACTCTGTGTTTTCCCTTTCGTCTTTGGTTCAGGCTGAATGCATCCAGGTCTCTGCAACTTCCCCATAAGCATTCACTGTCTGAACCTTTTATCATTTCTCTTACTCATCCTAACTTAATTTCAACTGATTGTTCGTGTGTGGCCGTTTGGGATTTCCAGGGTAGGATTTGCCACATGCTAAATATTTGCTTAATGGGATTGTTTTTGGGAAATAATGAGAGGTAAAGGAATAGTTGGAGAGTAAGAGACAAATTAGTTGGGAAGGAACAAAGGAGGGGAATAAAAAAGGTGAAAGAATTTATTCTGCTTATTTAGGCATACATTTTGTTATAGATTAACCACCTACATGAACGAGAGGCGTAAGGGCCCTTCTTGGGTTGGGCATCTGAGGGCATTGAGAAATACTCTAAGTGCACTCCAAGGAAGCGAGTGCCAGAGCACTTTTGCTCAGCCGAAGCATCTGTGTCAGCCTTGCCTACTCGGGTGCTGCACTACACTGCAGCATGAGGGTTTCTCATAGCAAGTGTTGTGACAGAAAGGCCGTTTCTGCAGCAAGTCACAGAGGTTTGCCCAGCACACCCAGCTTACCAGACACCTTGGCAAAGGAGAACGCAAACATCATCTAGGTATTCGCTTTCTTGCCGAGTCTCTCTCCAAATCATTCACTCAAATTTCTCAGATGAGGTTTCTCTTTTTTTTTTTGTATGGGACAATTCATGAAGCTCTTCCTGTATTGGATATACTTTGTGTCAATAACTCATGTTCATTACAAACTAGACGCTAAGGAGCATACCCTGTTGAGATTGTCTGGCACAACTCTTCAAATTTCAGACACAAACATTACATTGTTCATTAGCAGATAGAAAGTTTTAAGAACATTTTCGAACCCTTTCAAACTATGAGAAAGTTATAGCAATAACTTGTTGGAGAGAACACTGGAATTGCCTAAAAATGATTTGCTATCTACTATATCCCTCAACCAGCTGTGTTATTTAAAACGCACCAGTCTCTTGCCAGGTTTCCCCTGCCTCTCTGGATCCTCTGCTCCATGGTCCCTGCCCAGCCCCTCTGCCTCCCTGGCCTCAGCTGACAGTCTTTGGTAAAGACTTTGCGGCTAATTTATGTCTTGAAAGTCACAGCTGCAAACATCTCAGCCTGACAGCTGATCAGTGCAGGAGCCAGGAGTGAATCACGCTCCCTAGATGTCGACAGTTTTTGTGCTGTGAGTTTCTTTGGACTTCCTGAACGAGTGTATGAAGGGAAAGGTATTGCTAACTATAAAGGACTGAAGTGATATCTGTCTTCAAAGGTTTGCTGCTACCTGTCGTTAGTTATGTTAATTCAAAAGGACACAAAAAGGAGACCTTTTGACTGATGAGAATACCTTAACAGAAGGTCAAAACCTTTCCCGGAATATTACAAAGATTTATATGAGATCCCCCTCCAAACAGTAAATTAAGCAAACAGATCCATTCCCCCCTGAAATAAGCCAACAGCCCCTCCACCCATAAAATTCAAAAATCTTCATGAAAAGGTAAACCTGTTTAAAATATGAAGTACTAAATATATAAAAAATTACTTAATGTGAGCTTTCTTCACAATAGGTTTTGTTGATAGTTATTAAAATGTAAATCCATGAAAATGCTGCAAATCCCATACAAATTCCCTTGGAGAGGAGGAATACTTAAGGAAACAAAACTCTTATTATCCTGGCATTGCTGGATGCACTCTGCAGAATCAAACACAGACCTTTGTTATGGTTATTACAGGCATTGCATTACTTCCCTAAGTGTGCTCAACCTAGAAATAAGCACAGACTGCTCTGAAAGGTCTTTATCCTGCGCAGACTGAGGGCTTGAAGGGGAAGGGAGTCCAAGAAAATATCACCATGTAGGCACAATGTTTTATGCTTGAGTTTGTTTTTTAAAAAAAAAAAGTCTCTCTCTTTTTTTCTCCTAGTAATAGTTGTTTAACATATCCATGTTTTTAGATGCAAATCCTTATTTGGACAAAAGACCTATCTTCTACACAGCATATAAAATTATGCAACTCCACTGCAGACTCCAGAACCGAATGGTTAAATGTCAGATTAAAATCAGCCCACAACCCAGACAAAGTGAGTTTCAGGAAAGCTACTGTAAGTTTAGCCCAGAAAGTCAAAGGAATCTCTTAGTTTTGTCACCACGATAGGATAGAAAATGGTAGCAGAAGTGTTACTCTTATTTATTGTCCGATGCTTTCTATGTGATTTCAGAAATCCTTATTATGGAAATCTGTAATCAAAATCAAGACTTGTATGAAAAATGAAAAATCCATTAATGTATTTTACTAATATGCTGTCAACAGCAGTATTGAAGTTCCCAAGGAAAGGCACGCTATATAATGCTTATTTTTCCTTTTATAAAAGATCGAGCAGAGAACAATGTACTACTGATCAGTAATTAGAGCGATAAATATTTGCAGACTTGTTCTGTCACATTATACTGACAAACACCGATTGAGAGGTGGACTTCCAATGACAGCTGTAATTTTTTAAACATACGTGGTAGCTATGTGTAGTGAGTACATATGCTTACCACACCACCTTAGCTTTGAAATCACCTAAAATGAGAACAATAGGAACTTGTTAAACTGAGCAGGTGTTTACTGCAGAAAAAGGCAGTCTGAAATACGTGAAAAGAGATTAAATCCTCCGGGAAAGCTTATCTGAAGTGCAAGCTGTAAACTCTGCAAAATCTTTCCATTGTGTCCACGCATACTGAGGCAACATTGGCTCCTCCTTAGGAAGGAAACGCTTTACAGTCTGGGGGCAGAAAAGAGTGAGGGCTCTGATGTGTAAAGCACTGAACTGAATACAGCTGTGATTGAGGATACTTAAGACAAGTCCAGAGTCCTTTATATATCTCCCGTGAAGTGGGAGACAACTGGTCATGTGCAGCTGATTGAGAAGTGACATATATCAGCCTAGCAAAATCCTATTTGTTTTCTCACCTGGAGGAACTGAAAAGGAGTAAAGCTGCATAGAGGCAGAGCTATACAGGGATTTACAACTTTAAGTGAGGGTGTTTTTAACAAACAAACATGATGTCTGCATGTTCATGTACTTATATGCAAATATATGCAATTGAACAGTTTATATGGCATAAGAATACTAATTTTCAATCATAATTCCCTCAATTGTGATATCTCTGAAACAGAGGTCTTCCTCAAACTGTCATTTTTCTACTTTTTTTGCCAACAGCCCATGTCAATGGTGTGCTATGTGTGAAATGAGGCCAAGAATAAACATTGATAATCACTTGAGTAAGTAGAATATCTGGCAAGACTCACAATTGAATCCCAGTTTGTATGGGCTGCTGCAAGTAAAGAAACATCCCATTGAAAAGACCCCCATGTTGAAACCTTGCCTGCAGCTAGAATGTGAGTGGAGAGACCTAAGCAACCTAAGAGGGAATTAGAAGAGTTACTGGCCATAGTTTACTGTCCTCAACCCAGAAGAACAAGCACTTGGACAGGAAAGCGAGTTCATACGTCCTCCCAAATTTTGCTGCCCTCTGAGGGTGCTACAGGTTCTCTGAACTCCCACTTTGCTTGCCCTGTACCAGAGGGTATGGGGAGGAGCTCCTTTTTAAAACTAGCTAAGGACCCTCCCCTTTCCATGAAGCAGCAATACATCACAGTGATGTCACCTATGAATTCACATCACAAATACATGTTTATGGATTTGCATCAATATAGGGTAATGTTAGCCAGAAGCATCACAGACTGTAGGTCGCTTAATGTTATGTACACCCTCAGGGCCACCCAAGTTTGTGTATTTTTAGTGGGACTCAGCAGGTCTCTGGGATTTCTTCTGATAATGCTCCCAACAAATTCCACCCTATATTTCATTTTACATAAAACCCTGAGCTAGGCTTGCCATTTCTGTTGATGTCCTAGCTCGTACAACAGAGGAGCTTAATGCATAATGAGGGAAAGGAGTGTCTGAATGCTCTGGTCAGAGCTACAAAATGACTTACTAAATCTTACTTTCTCATGTGTTTAGAGTCTAGGACCATGTCATGTGAGGGAAGGACAGTTTGTACTAAAGTGGCTGTCATTTGGAAGTTTCTTAAGAGTAGGAGTAATACAAAGTAATAATTCTGCCAGAGTTCCCTGCCAAAGATTGTAGCTTATCTCGTTCTCATTACACACCTGCAGCCCATGTCATATTTTTCTGAGTTTCCTCATATTCCAATTATTCTCTGTCAATATCCTGTATCTCCAGCAACCCCCTGGCTACAGGAATGATACTAGCAATGAATAAAAATGCTTGAACAGAATAAATCCTTCCCTATGAGCTCTTGGAATGACATGTAGATAAAAGCTGTGGTGGATGCCCCTTAGAGTGTGTTTATTAACAGCCTGGGACAGATGGTTGCTCAGTTATCCAAATCACAATTTTCCTCCTACCTTGCACAGTTCCAGAGTATTCTTTCTTCAGAAAGTCTTGCTGAGCACTGCCTTCCAAACCTGTCTGACTACAGATTTCGCAATAATTAGAATGCAGTGTACAGGTCAGGGGCTAGCCAAAGCTACAAGTGATGCTTCTGAAGCCCTCATTTAAGGAGTCGGGGATGTGGATTTCCATAAAGACAGCTTTGCAAGCTCACCTTTTCCTTTTCTAATTGACTCATGCTTGCATTATACTTTGCATGGGGATTCATTACTTGTTTTACTGATAAGTTTTAATAAGCTTCTTACATTGATGTGAAATAAAAGGTGATGGTAGTCAAGGGAAGTTTCAAACTGGCGATGTTTTCGCTTTGTGAATCTCTATTTTGAAAGCCGTGCTTGGGCTTAGTAAAAGCAGAAGCTATAAAACCTTTATTGCTCCTGTCAACACTTTACAAAAAAACTTCTCCTACTACTGTGCTCTTTGCAAGGAATTATATTCATGGTATAAGTGAAAAACAGAGATGATTTTAAAAGAGAAATTATCTTTGCTTATTTTCAGGTTCATAATGATGCTCAGGTGCATTACCACAGAATAATTATTGCATAATTTATGTTGAAAGAACTCTTCAGAGGACATCTTGTCCAGCCGCTGCTCAAAGCAGGGCTAACTTCAATGTCAGAGCAGGTTGCACAGAGCCATTCCCAGCTGAGCTTTGAAAACCTCCAAGGACGGAGATACCCAGATGCTCTGGACAATCTGTTCCCACATTGAACCACCCTCACTGTGAATTTTTTCCTCACATCCAATGGAAATTTCCCTGCAACTTGTGACTGACACCTCTTGTCTTTTCATTGTGCATTTCCAGGAAGAGTCCATCTTTCCATATGCTGTCCCTCTGTCCTGCTGAGGATAGCAATTAGATCTCCGTTAGACTCCTCTTCTCCAAACTAAGCAAACCTAGCTGTTCCAGTCTTTCATCCTACATCGCGTGCATCCTACGTTCAATCTCTAGCCCTCTTGGTAGTCCTCACAACTTTACCACAAGTGATACAATAAATAAACAATGCAAATCAAATTTTTTTGCAAGTGGCCTGGATAATGTGAAGAAAAATTTCCTTATTCCATTTGGGTCAAAATAAAAAGGTAATTGTTTTTGCAGTGCTTTTGTGCAAACTTAAACAGAAAATAACTCAAATAATTAAACTGGGCATGGAAATACAAGGGCAGGAAAGAGCAAGAATGTCACTGTGTCCCACTAGCCTTTAAGTCCTATCACTGAGAAGCCATGAGCCTAATACAGCGCTGCAGATTCATTGAGGCATGTTTTTCGGAATACCTCCCAACCACAGCTGGAGAGCAGTGGCGGATGTGGAGCACTGACTCTAGCTGCTGCTCGGTGAGCCATCCTATAACGTGATGCCAATGGGATTCAATCCCCAGTAAAGGCAGCATCCAGCCCCACAGGAGGCTGCGGGCTGGGCCGTCCTAAAACTAATGGCAATCACTTGCTGGACTTACCCAAAGTCAGATCTGCACAAGGTGCTTGCAGTCTCCAGAAGCAGAGCCTTATTTAAAGCACTGGGCCCAATTCATCACTCTGTTATAGCGGTTTAATAAAGTAGTGAATCATATTCATAATTTTCAAAAATTTGAACTCATTGCTAGAACTTCTCTCAATTCATAAGGCTTAATATAGTTTTTTTAAGTTTTAGGATAAGAATATGCATTTAAATTTAAGAGGGGAATAGCACTCAATGATCATAATATAGGGGGTAATAGCAAATTTTTCACTGCACTATTTTATTATTGAAATAATTTTTCTAAAAACATTGTATAGCAAGAAAAAGAAAATTTATAACGTTACTGATTTACATGTTTGGCTTGAGGTTAAGATAGCCAGATACTTTTTGGCAGGTTTAGGTATGAATGCAATTAAAAAACATGACTTCGAGACATTGATTTCTGGAATATTTCATTTCTGGAGATATTTTTTTTAACTCTTTGTTATAATGTTCAAAATTCTGTGCCCCTTTTTTATTCAAATCCTCTTCTTTTCTTTTTTCCTCACTTTCTTCATCCCTCTTATCTTCTCTCATCCAACTTGGAAGAAGAAATGGAAGAGAGGAGGGTGAAAGGGCATAAGGGACAAGGAAAAAAAAAGCATATCCATTTTAATTCTCTATACAGGTATAAAAATATTCTACAAACATTTTCAGTTTCTTTACAAAAAACATTTCAACCAGCTCTAGCAATTTAACTGGAAATTGCCTACGGTAATTCTGTCATGAACAGGAAGATAGATATCCTCATATCATTCATATTTCCCTAGGTATGATGTTTGGCAAATAAAAGAAAAATTGTGGCAGATGAAAGTGACATGTCCTTTCCCAACTCCTATTGTCATTTATTAGCTGGAACAGAACTGCTTGATTGTTTTTCCTTCTGTTTTTTGCTGATCTTTCCCTTTTATTTGAAAGGAATAAAACCAATTGGGCTGGAAACCCTCTCAAAATCACATAAAATGCCTCTGCATTATGCTGCACATTTTCTTCTGCATTCCATCCGTTGCCATAACGTATTTCATGTAGGAAAGCTTTGGGAAATGGAAACCACGATTGCAGTGTATGCACTCTTGCTGTTGAGAGGCAGTGTATTTATGCAAGACTCACAACGTGATTCCCGAGATCTATTTCTATTCCTGTCAATGTCTCATTTTATGACCTTGGGCAAAACTTCTCTCTGCCCTTCAGACTACTCATCTGTTATATAAGAACAGAAATCTGATATACTTATGTGGCATTATGAAGTTTAATCAATATCTGTAGGCTTCTCTGAGATACTCAAAGGAAACATGTTACCGAAATGGACAGTTTCTCCCAGTGTACATGCACCTTATCAACAAAAACCTTCTGTAAGCCTTATCATGAGGCAGGTAGTAGAGATCATAGGCTACACATTTTGTTTAATTTACTGTCCTCTGCCTACTACTGACTGCATGTATGAGTAGAGACAATCACTGCCCAATTTTTCCCGTGAAAACGAACAGTGGAGAAAGTATGGTCTGACATTGACCCCAGGGCTCCACTGGGCTGCCCACTTTGCCAAAGCTGGGATTTGTTGGTTGTTTACTGAGCTGCCATCAATGCAATATAGTGATTTGCCTTCTCTCTTACTGGTTTTACACAAGACAGCAGTCTGAGGGAAAAGAAACTTCAAACTAAGATGCCCTCACTATGGGCAGGAGCCCACTGGGAGTGCAAGTTGTAAAGGACAGATGAAGAATCAGGAGAAAGCCATCCAACTGAAAGATGTTTTATGCCATGAGTGCTTTATCAGCCGTAAAGAACTACCCACTACCCAGCCCAGTGGGGTGGCCAAGACAGATATTACTCAGTCTTTCTCCTTTGCTGAACCTCTCAATACTCCAATACACAATACTTTCTAGGTACTCATCACTAATGGAATTTTTTAAGCTTTTTAAAGATGACCATCCATTGGTACTGGTGTTGAATATACATTAAAAGGATATATTTGTTTATTGGCAAACTTCATAGGACGATGCTTTTTACTTGAAAAAGTATGTGTCTGCAGGACCACTCACACACATAGATGTTTACATCTGTATTTACATTTCTCTGTTTCTTGCAATCTTGGGCATTAACTTTACCAATATACTAACACTGGTCAGAAGAAAACAGATTCAGTTTGGATAAAATTGTTAGATAACAGATTAGCTTGAAGGACATTTTCCAGATGTGGAATGCTCATAATTCACCATAATTAACTGGAAAGCCTATGATTTTCTTGGATTTTGTATAGGTTTGCAGCATTTACAGAAAATAGAAAAATCCTAGCTCAGGGCTTTCATAGCTTCCTCTAATTATGCCAGTGTGACAAAACAACTTCCTGAAACATGCCTTGAAGTATATAGGATATGTATATATTGATCCACAGGTATTCATTTCCTGGTAGAAGCTTGTAGTTACATGATTAGATCCTATGGCAGATGCCAAATGTATATCCTTTTCCTCATTTGTTGCAAATGCTCCAAAATTGACCCAGTTAAACTAAATGCACAAGCACTAAACTCCACAAACTACTGCACCTACTGCTGTATTTCTTCAGGAAACATTATTGGAGCAGTTTACAACACGTTAGCACTTGCCAGGAAAGGCAGCTGAGAGGTGGAGATCCCCTTCTGATGTAGGTGAATTTTCAGTCCTCTTTACCAAAGTGTCTGCCTGTAAACCTGAGCGGCACCGACAGGGATGATGGCTGAGCTTTTTGCAGGGGGTCTCCCAGATCATACGTGTACTGTTTTACAGCCTGATTCCTCTGAAATTGTTGTTTTGCATCTGCAGGCCACAAAAATCTCTTCCAGTTATTCACACTGTCAGCCTCCATTCTCCTCCAGACACAGAAATTGCACGTATCCCTGTTTTCTAAATACATGCTCATACAGGGTTGGTAAATCCTTTTCTTTGAGGTTAACACTCCTGTTCCAGTACCCCAGACCGTCAGTCATTTCGCTTATTGGGATTAACACTGTCCAACCTATTTCAGCATCGGTCAAGTGCACTTGCCTCATCATTTTCTTTGTTGTCACATGTCCCTTCAGTTTCTGATGGGGTTAATCCAAGTTACACAGATTCTCCAGCTAAGACAGCTTGCAGAGGGAAAACCTTCTTGGAAAAAGCAGGTGCAAGGGGAGCAAAAATTTTCTCCTGAAACACTGATCTAAGTTACTCCTTACATGCAAAGACTGTCATTTAAACCAAAGAAAGCAAATTAAATAATAAAAAAATTTTAGTTTAGGTAGTCAAGCTATGAACTGAAGAAATCTGAAGTATGGCAGCCTGACGTTATCATTTTATTCTGCCTTTTTTTAAATTATGCTGAGAGATTACTTAAAATATAAAATATTTTATTGCAATAATGTAAGGATTTATGTGATGTTCCCATGCTGGTTCATCTCTTTCAGCAATTCCTCCTCCACGCTGAGATACAGGTCAAAATGTGGATCTAAGTGTTCAAATAAATTACATCAATGGTATAAAGTACACAGCTCTTAACTGAATGGTGATTTCAACTGCTAGTCTGATGATCACACGCATCTTACTCCTTTCAGTAATTTAGGTGATATTTAGTTGGGTTTATAATGCACTTCACATAGATGCTTTATTAGTTATCCAATAGACCTGAAACCAGGAGAACTCAAATGAGAGGGATTTTGAAAGATGAAGAGATAAGGCAAAAAAATGGAGGATCTATGGTTTTATCCACGGAAAATATCAAGTGCCGTGCATAAATTCTTTTATCTTAAAGATTACAAGGCAATTCAAGCCTTTACTTCAGTTGTACTTACAGCATGGTAATTACTGATCCCTTCTTGAAGTGAACAACCACTTCCTTCCCTTTATTTCTGGGGGTCACATTATGGTGACCTGTGTACATCACACATTTCCTTCAACTCTGCATCCTCTGCAGAAGCACAGTGAGTGGAAAAGAGGCAAGAAAATCAGAAAGCAGGGACGCTTCTGACAGAGGCATGGGCAAATGAACACGAAGAAAGGCAATGAATGGAGAAAGAGAAGAAAGAAGAGCAGAAGAGAGAAGCCAACAGACTAAACCAGACATGGTAACTGTCACGTTGCTAGCAAAATGACACTGTTGCCTTTTATAAACAGGGTGTTTGATGTGGGATATGCAAAAGCTGGAGCTCCTGCTCCAATATATCTCCAAAAGATCTCTACTTTTCTTAACCCACTATGGAAGTGTTTAGCCTGCTGCCTGTAGCATGCCCAAGCAATTCATCTCACTGGCCTCCATTGCCATCTGCTCTGAAGACTCTCCGTCATCTTATCTTTTCCTATCATCTGAAGTCTGTTCGCACGATAGTGGAACTTGGGAAGATAGATTCATGGCCACAGTCAAGTGCTGTGAAGTGCACTGCATAAAAATTAAGAGGGTCTTAGTGTCACTAGTCACAGAAGGCGCTATATAGTGAGGTTCTGGAGATGACAGGTACATTTTCTTCAGAAATGTGCTGCTGGCCTGAAAAGAAATACTGAACAACATAAAAACATCCATCGAATGCATGTTTGTAGAAGCAAGAGACTGTTACAGACTGTGGACCTTAACGAGGGGCAAGGAACGATAATGAGTCGCTCGGACCAGTAAATTGTACAGACCACATTTGATTATACATATTGGGTAGTTATTCTGTTTTTTCCTCTTTCTCTATATATGGCATGATATTCTGATGTATTTCATCAGACGTAAGGGACTTAGTTAACTACAAAAGCCCAATTCTTTCATCTACTAGCTCTTTGTATCTTATGATAAGGAGTTCTTCCACACGTTAATTAAGCATTGTATTTAAAAAGCACGTCAACAACTTCTTTTCATAGTCTCTCATTTCCAGCTTTTCAATTTCATTATGCTTTCCTTTGCTTTTGTTTTATGAGACAGCTTTAACAGATTTTTCCAGGCTAACTTCTCTATGTTGCTACTTACTTTGGACATTTTATCCAGTATCTTCCATAAGACAACATTGAAGGGAAGTTTGTAAATTGTAAATTGGGATCCAGCAGCATCTTATGAGGGTCTGTATTGCAAGCTATGGTTTTCTGATGCTGTCAGCAGCTTTTCAGTTCAGCGCAGCAGCAATCTAATTAAAATGGCCATCAAGGCGGAGCTGAACTGCATCAAATCGTTCCCGTTAATGTCATATTTAATGTAGTGGTTCAGTGTTGAAGATGTTCATTGCTGTCCTTTGCTAGGTTTTGAAATTCTGGACAAGTTTTATAAATTATATTTACATCTCAAGAAATATAAACACACTGCTTACATACCTGATAGCTCTTTTGACTTCTCATCCCATTGCTATGTTGCAGCTGGATTGCCAGCTACCCCTTAGTTGCTTCTTCAGAACATCCTGAGAAAATTTGAAGGCGTAGCGGAATTGCAGCAAGGGGGAATGGCAACACCTTTCGTTCTTGTTTGTTTTCTCTGTTCTTCACACCTTTTTTTTTTTTT
>VZSC01009905.1:30704-43759 GCA_013398225.1 Steatornis caripensis | reverse complement strand
CCCCTTTTTTTTTTTTTGTCTAACTGCACAAGTCAGTTCAGTCTCTTCCATTTCATAAACACAACAGGATGGCTGGACTTTCCCACTGACCCGCAGTGTTCTGGCTGCTATGCACTAAACTTAAGAAAGGCTGAATTGCAATCTTTGATAGAAATAGCCTACTATTTCTAGAGGTCAGATGAGATACGGAGCGAAGTTCCCACCTTCAGGCACTGCAGAATTACTTCGCCGTTCTCAGAGCTGTTCCTTCTTGTGAGATAGTCAGGAATGAAAAAGGAACCTGTCACTAAAACCCACACATACACAGAAGAAGGAGAAAAAAAAATGTATTCTAGAAAGATATCATTACCATTTTTTTCCCTTTTACAGGTGGCTGTGTTTTTATTTTAAAGCTTAGATAACAGTTTTGTGAAATAGAATGGAGGAAAACAAACTTAGACAAGAAAAAACTATTTTACTAAATTCACCCAAATTACAATTGTATAATATCAGTGTATACATTGCCAAAGTATGTGCTGTCTTACTGTAAAATAACATCTTCCAAGGAACATGTGCAAACTCAGTATATTACTGATCTTAGTGTGACAAGAAGTCACACGTTTTTGTATGACAAAATTAGAAAAAAACCTCTGCTGAATACTTTAAGTGAAGTCACTATGAAAAATTCAAAATTCAGTAGAATGGAAATATTTGGCACTTTGGTGATCCAGGAAAGATGTCAAATAGTGTATCAGAATTGCAGCCAATGAAAAATTGATGACTTTAGACAGAATTCCCAGAAACATTTTTTTATTGCCCATGAAAATTACCTTTTTCTTTCACATGTCTGAGTCTGGTCCCCACCTAAACAACAATATTAATTAACATAACATCACAACGAGTTCAATAAGTTGGAGGAATTCCAATTTTTTGGAGAGGAGCAACAAAGTAATTCTTTAATACTGGCAAGATAGGCGACTTTAATATAACCATACACCAGGAATTTGGTCACTAGAAGGGAATAAGACTAAGCGTTTGAAGAGTATGACACCGTGTAACAGGAAGAATGAGTGGAGTGATTCAAAGGGCGTCCATCTAAAATAAATGAGATGAAACTCAGCAAAGACTCAAATCAATGTTTGATTGTAATATTTTACATTTTCAAGATACTAGAATGTCAGAATCTGTTACTCCAGAAAAATCACCCAGAGCAAGTCTCATTTCATTACTTAAAAGAGGACTGCGGAAAAAACATGACTTTTTAGAACTACATATACATCTCTGAAAGGGAGGGAGTCTTTAATTTTGAGCAAGTCAAATTTTTTGTTGTGAGTGGGATTATATGGAATTAGTAGTTCACTGACATTGTTTACTAAGAGAAATAGAGATATGCTTAAATCAAATGAATTAGTTCACTGTAATAGCCTAGCACAGCAAGTCAGCCTTGTAATAAGCGTAGTCTGCCTTTCAAGAACATAGAGCTTAGATGCAAAAAACCCTTGGACATTTTGACTGTATCTATACCAGTAATTGAAAAAAGAAGATTCCTAGAGGCTGTAATTCAATCATCTGTACTATAAAATTGTTACAATGGTACATGATATGCTTTAGGACCAAAGCCCAAGCATCACCACTTTGGTGTTTTTTTTTGAGCAGACACTGTAGTTGCTACAACCCTGAAATTTTCCATAGGAGTGTGTCATTTCAGCTGAACCACTCACAAGTATTTTGATAACAAAGCAAAAAAATGTTGTTTTCTGGCTGAATTGATCTTGATGGAAATGTTTTGTTTTGTTTTTAATTTTTTAAGCTGTTTCAACGAGCTTAAGTTAGAAGAAAGGGAGGTATTTTCATTACCTCTGTAAACTATGTCCTTGGCAGCTCTCAGGAACTTCCTGTCAGAATTCCGCAGTCAAATTAAAGGATAAATCAAAGGCAATTTTTCTCTGCATCTGACTCGATTCTCCTCTTCTTCTGTGTACAGCTTTTTTTGTTTTGTTTTCTGTTGCCAAAGATTGTGTTTTCACTCTGAACTCATTGATTAATCCTGAAAAATGAAGATTTCTCTTTGAATTACAACGAGTTCAGCCAGGGTTACCCTGAGAAACAATAATTTTAGGCACCCTACAAAGATACACTTCCATTGCCAATATCAGTGTGATATAGTTGTTCTGGAGAAATATTAAGCACACAGACTGACTAGACTATTAAGATACAATATCTTGGTTTCCATTTGTTTAGTAGTACTTTTGCCTTATTTACAATTTGATAATTTTAATTGTAGTAAAGTAAAAGAAATAAATATATTCCCCTGTCTGCAATCACAACCAACTTCGGTTGTTTGTACTTTGGAAAGAGAACTGAAGGTGAACCTCTCTTTTCTTCACAACTTGTTTGCTTCCTGCTGTTTTTTAGTTTGCTCTTTTGTTAAACTCGTCAATTTTGGATGTGTTTATCAAACACATACATTCTGTAGGATTCTCTAAAACGCATCAGATTTCAGGTGATAGCGTGCTTTTACAGTTTTCTGTATATATTTTCCTATCCTGTGGGAGGGGTGGGCAGGATATGTTCTGTGGCTCCAGAGAAATGACCAGGTTTTGGTCAGCCGTACAGGAAGAAGTGATCCCTAACGGTGTCCCATTCTAATAGATCTGCCAGGGGAGCCATGTTTTTTCTCAGGAAACATGGTCTAAATTGGTTGGCAAGCGAAAACAGATGGGAAGTAGAATTGAACTATGCATAGCAATTATCCTGTTGCAGAAGCACTTTCAGCACATTTTGGGGTAATCATATTACTTCCCCTTCTCATTCTAGAGGCAGTGAATATATGGTAATGCACCTAAACTATGATCAGATCCTGTCCCCCAGGGACTACATTTCTCACTGCAGGTAAGTAGGTAGCCAAGATTAGAGAATGAGTTCAACAAGACTCAGAAGTTTCAATGATTCGCTTTTCTGATGTTTTTTTCTGTATGTAATACTAGCACAAAATCATGTTGCAGTTTATCACGACCTACCAATACCCTATTTAGCCTCCCATAGCTCAGTATAAGACAGCTGCTCCACTAGGTGATTTATTCCATACTCTTAATATAATTTCATTAAAGACAAGAGTCTTTAATAAAGTGTCTGTTGCATTGATAAATCTGACACTTCTATGTCCTTTGATGACTTTCTTAGACATATTACTGAGATAAGTGTAGCAAATGTGTTAAAAGATACAGCAGGCTTTCCTTTAAGAGGTAGGAAACTAAGCACTGAATTTAAGTCTGCTGAAATGCGTCTAGGTGTACACTGAGGGAAAACAGCTGAAATAAAGTCTTCTGTTGTTATAATACAAGCTAAGTGGGAGTAATTGGAATATTCTGACTTGTGAGCTGAAGCTATTGGGCTCCAACAGAAACGAGGGCAATGCAACTCCCATTGCCCCGTCAATGCTTCCAGGAATTATCTTGCCCTGCTTCTTACAGCTTTTCTCTGAGGATTTCCAGATACTTTATAAACACAGACAAATCAAGACTTGTAAGGGAATAGGTCTCTGTACTCTAGCCATACATATAATCTAAACATTTTCTTTACATAAGCTGTAACAAGTCCCACAGAAACTGGTCTCTGGAAAGAGCTCTTGTAGGTAGCAGCCCTCCTAGCCCACGCCAGTGGAGAGGGATGTCAGGCTCCCAAGGGTGACAGCAAGCATACCTTTGGCAGTGCATTACCTGCTTCTCTGTGGTAATAGTTTCATGGATTGTTAAATTTGGCACTGTATGTTTATATTTTCTTCCTGTGGCTGAATGAGTTTGAGGCAGGATTCAGGTAGCCTGATACTCGACTGATATGATGCCTAGCTCTCTTGAGCCTTTTCCGTTCCAGAAACAAGGGAAGAGAAGTGATTGCAGCCAACCTTGTTGAACTGCCACTTGAAAAGAGTATGCATTTAAACTATGATACTTATTTATCAGACTCATATCTTTTACAGTCCTACCTAATTAACCTCACATTGCTGAGACAAGATTTTGACCACAGCTCTATCCAGTTACTTCAGCTGCTGTCCCACGGCTGTGATGTAATTAAACATTAAGGCCCAAATTGCTAACATCAGTATGCTAATGGAGCATATTTTAGAACGTCTGCATGGCATGAAACTAAACAATAGACTTCCAGGCATAGCTTATTAATGGCAGATGGGTGGAAAACAGCTTCTGGAGACTATTTTTCCCCATGAACACAATTAGTAGAACAAAAGGCATACAGAGAATTCAATGCTGTTGTCACAAATATATGTAGTTAAAAAAGCTGACAGTTCTGATTGCTCAGATGTGCACGAGCACACGTACTGGAAACTGGTGTATGTGAGCGATGCTCGCCAAAACCCCTGCCATCATTTTCCATTGGGTAGTGAGTACCCAAGGTCATAAGGTCATTTATGCCGTGGAGCTCCTCACGGCTAGTGATGAAACCTATGCATCACCAGGTTACACCCAGCACCCACAGAGTTCTCCTTGCTAGTTTCAATAGCCTAAAGCTACTTGAAATGGGAGTAATTATCTGTAATGATACTGTTCTTCTCAAAGTAATTATGCTATATCATACCAATATGTGAAAGTTTTAACGAATGTCTCGCATAGCACTAGTAAATTCCCAGCCTACAGGGTTTATGCACTGCTGAAAACTTGTGTATAATTTTACAATCTATTTCTATAATTATTATAATTACGAATTATTTCCTGCTCTATGATTATGGAACTATTTTCCTTTTGATTTGAAATAAATATGATTAATTACATCATTTCTCATTGTGCCATATGGTAAAATACTGTTCCTCCTACATAAAGGGATAACTTAGAAACTTCTGGGGTATCTCCTTGACTTAAGGTACAACTCATGGAGGGACTTTCTTTTGTTTGTTTTAACTACTATAAAAATACCTGTAAATTCTTCTTGCTTTGCAGAATAATGTTCAAAACCAGCGGTCTGTTGTAGTGAGGAGAACAGAGCTTGAACAAGGACAGAAGGCAATTTCCTGCAAGCAGACACCCTAGAATGGTAAGACAGGATGATAACTAGGAAAGAGCTGAGGTTTGGATTTGCTGTTGGTTTGGTTTTTCCTTTGCTGCACGGAAATAACATTGAAGAACAATTTTTGGAACATCCCAGGTTATTCCCAAAACTCAGCTTACCTGTGTTGCTCTTTTAAAAAAGTCTCTTGCAGACTGCTGTTCATTGCGGTCTCTTTCAATCTTGTAAGGTTCCAGTTACATCTGACTGGAGTAAAAAAAAAAATTGATGTTTTTGGTCTCCTGAGAAACATGTTCTCACAAGGTAGCTTCAAAGCACGTGAAACATAATGGTAGGACTGCAGTCCCTCTGCAACCAGTAGTAGCCAAGGCTGTCTTACAAAACACATCTGGAAAGAGAAACAGTCAATTCCATATTGCATATGCATACTGCATATAACAGGATTGTAATCATTTCTGCGGGAAACAGGAGTCTGGCGTTCATTTCCCTGTCTGCCTGGAGGGTCTCATGGCTGCCTTTGCCCTACCCTCAGAGCAGGACTAGCCAAAGTGGTTAAACAAGAGTCACTTTTGTGGCTAGACTGGGAAGTTCAGGGCTGTGAGGAGAAGCCTGCAGGATGGGATTTCCCGCTAACCTAATGGCTATGTCTCTCACATGAAGGAGACACAGGTTTTGCTCTCTGCCCTTCCCCCGTGACCAGAAGAAAAGTGGGAAACCAAGGCATTGGCTGAACCTTGCTTAAATATGGTTAATTTATAGAAAGGTAATTCAAAGGGTAATATTTAGAAGGGCAGGGTCTCTTCTGTGACTCTTGTATCACACAAGGAAGTATCAGTAACAGAAAAAATAGTTTGTAACTGGAGTAGAAAGTCGAACTACAAAGAGTGAGAATAGAGACAGAATTGAAACAGCTTCAAGAGAGATATCTAGCATTATTAAGGAAAATACTTAAAAGACATCATAGCCAACAATGAATTTGCCTGAAAACCGAGGGTTTTCATGAGTGAAATAGGTCAGATTAAGCTAGCTTTTGAATAAATTAACTTCAAGCTCTATGTATGTTGCCTCTTAAAATAGTAGTTTAAGGCAGAAGGAAAAATGTTAAATAAGTAACACGATGGAAATAACATTTACATTATGGTGACGTCTAACTACAGTAAAGTTGAAAATTATGCACAGTTTGAGAACTGACTTAATTCTCAGGGCAGTCAACACAGAATTTAATTTATGCGTTAGGGTTGCTTACAACAACGACTTAAGAAGTCAGAGACATTCACAAAGAAGAGTGAGGTGGGGGGAGCAGAAAGAAGTGCTTCACAGGGTGGGAAGGAGATGGAAAAGGGGAGGAAGGCAACAGAAGAGAATGCAAGAGGAAAGCAGGAAAAAGAGCGGCAAGCAGAGCTGAGGAATAAAAGGCCCGAAGTAGCTAACGAGGTAAATATGGATACGTGTAGTGGACTCCGTTGGGTCTGCATATGAAAATGCATTAACATTGAGACCTTATAGTGTTTACCAGCCGTTTCAGAATTGCTGTAACACTGTTCAGAATTCCGCTCCGTGCCAGGCGGCTATTGACCCGGGTAAATGGCACACTGGGCAGAGATGTGAGGGAAACCTCACAGACGCGTACCTCCTCTGCAGTGCAGAGTGAAATGAGAGCTGCCCACAAGGGTGATGGAAATGTTTCCCCTGAGAATCCTCTCTTGGGTGACTACAGCCCCTGTATGTGGGTGGTAGTGCAGCCACAGTAATGAAGGCTGTAAAATACCCCTCAGTTTAGACAAAAAGAGTAAAAATATGCTTCGCTTATTTCATCTTCTCAGCGTATCTCAAAAATCCTGAGCTAGGTGCTTGAAGCCTTTATTGATTCTGCAACAGAAGTGAACTTGCCACGCTGACAGGCAGACAGCTGCAAGCAGGTGGGTGTTTTGCTGTTTTCATAATGCATAAAACGGTCTAGAGAGCTAGACATCTTGCTCAGCATTTCTGAAGGATTCAGGTGAGTACAAAACTGACTGCTCAGCCTATTATTAAATTATAGAAATGTGCTTATTGTGCTAGTTCGATATGGACTACATACGCATGGATTTTTTTCCGTCCTCTTTATCCACAAAGCAAGGTAGCCATCTAGCCAAATATACGGGCAATGAAGGCTTAAAGACTACAGCTCTGGTAGCATATTCACAAAAATAGAGTAAGTATTCATATTTGTGAACATGGATGTCTGCAAATACATTGTGAAATCCATGCACAAAGGGCTAAAATCAATGCCTTATGCCACCACAATACTCTACTGGGTTGCTGAACCTCTGTCCTGCAGAACCTGACAGTGGAACAGCTTTCATTTTGCTCCATCAAAGAGACTCAGCTTTGGTACTGAAGAGCTACAACCTGGGTTGTAGGTACTTCATCATCAATAATCATCTGGCCATTGGCATTTTGGCTGATGTGTTAACTGTAGTGGAGGATTCAATGTGACAGAAACTGATTAAAACCAACCTTTGTCACGTACGGTACCAACAGCCTACAGTCACCCATGATAATGAATTTCCATCACTGTGCAAATGTAGCGTTTTGAGACTAACTTCCAAGATGTTGAAAAGTGCCCCCTTTTTCACCCCCCTGAGGAACTGCTACTGCCACCACTAAACTGTGTTAGAAATGCTGTCTGACATCATAGAAAAATTAGAGGTTTATACGGCTGTAGGCTGTCTTGGTGTATGGTACTAGATATACAGCCTATACCTGTGGCTCAGAAGGAGAGTTTTCACAATAAGGAGGGGTAGTGCAGGGCTGAAATAGGTGGCTGTCTGGAAAACAATTCTGGCTTATTTTTCTTCAAGCACACAAAGAACAGCTCTGCTCAATTTTTGTGTATAGCACAACGAACACAATTCGTAGTCACGTGAAACAAAATTTGAGGAAAGATTTCATCAGTTACCATGAAATACTTAAGTTTTGCTTTAAGTGCAGAGGATTTCAGTAACAGATACAACGCATTTATGAATTATGTTGGTTTTGTAGCTAGCGCTGCTGGCGTAACTGTGCTGCAGCTGTACCCCTGTGATTTCAATGTCTCGTTCAGCAATGAAAAGCAGAAAGAGGATCACACACTGAAAAATACCTCGGGCGTCCATCTGAATTTCTGTGTTTTTTAAATGACCTTAGTATGGCAAATGCCAGGATTCTTTTCCTCAGGTGAAAACATTTAGGGTACTCAGGAAGGTCATTTTTTGGGTTAGCCTTTTTCTAAGTAACCTCAGGGTCTTCCATCTATATTAAGTGTTGGAGACATCAGTCCAGGTTTTATTCTTTTTCCCTTTACATTTTTTCAGTACAGAGCTCTCTTCACTGTCACAGCCCTTCAGGACATCTGAAAACAGACTTGCTGGGCCAAGGAGGGACTTTGCTGAAATTGAGTTTTGGGGCATTTCTGAGGTGCTCTAGGCTATTAAACAGAGTCATTTAAGCAGTCACGTTCTTTTTCTAAGGGCATGCTTTCCATTGAATTACTTTAAGCTATCATATCTTCACACAGCTTTTGCCATCATATTCATTTGACAGACTTTCCCAGAACTTTCCGCTAAGATTCTTGCTTCAAAATGTTTGATGCTCCCAATTACTCAGACAAGACTTAAAGCAGCAGACCTAATTTTAGTGATGAAGTTTCATCAGTATTAGCTTACATGTAGCTATGTGCCTTCCGTTCAAGAACTGTTCTTCTCTAGGCTAGCAGTAGAAGTGTTTAGAGCTGGTGTTCTTATAACAGCAATGCCAGTCGTATTGTGTGCTCAGGAATGAAAGCAGGAGTGGGTACAAAGGCTAAGGAGATGATTTGGGAGGACTGTGTAGTGCAGACAGAGACAGGCTTGCTGTCCTCTGTAGTCCTGCTCATCNGAAGTGTTTAGAGCTGGTGTTCTTATAACAGCAATGCCAGTCGTATTGTGTGCTCAGGAATGAAAGCAGGAGTGGGTACAAAGGCTAAGGAGATGATTTGGGAGGACTGTGTAGTGCAGACAGAGACAGGCTTGCTGTCTCCGGTAGTCCTGCTCATCCTGCCCTTTGGGGAATTGCCCGTGGAGTAATCTATCTCTAGAATCACACACGAAATTTGTCTTGAAGAATGCTATTTGGAGCGGGTGAGGAAAGAGTTAACAAGCTGCTGATAAGCCATAGGGATGATTCAGAGCTCAATGCTTGAGTTCACTCTCTTGTCATGTTTTATTTAGTAGTCAGCCAAGGTGCCTAGGAAATAAAATAATACATTGAAATAAATATATTACTGGAGTTTATGAGCTTTATTTCCAACGCCACAGGCTTTAACTAAACCAGCAACAAGTACAGCTTTTCATGCTACATGCTCCAAAGCCTGAACCCTGACTCTAGCTCTGAACTTAAGCTACAGATACTCCATGCAAATATATATGATCAAGGACTTGGCCTTAATCTTATACCTATTTTCTTTCTATCTTTTCAGGATGTGCAGAACCATTCAGTAAATTGGATGGTCGATATTTTCTATTTTGCAATCCCTAACCTTAATTGCATTCTTGGCACTAACATTATTACCCTCAGGGTATCAAAACCTATTGTAAAATGAATATAATGCCCAATTCCAATTTGTTCTTTTCCTGATTTTTGGACCTTTATGGGATTCTTAAATTGCTGAAATGTAACCACAATCCTAACTCTAACTTGTGTCCTTGGGTAAAAATTTTCTCCTAGAAGACAGTAGCAATAACTGTGAGAATTTTTCTATTTGTCTCTGGAAACTCCGAAGAATCTCAAAGCAAAATACGCTTTTGTGTATTCAGATTTTTCCAACCTTAACTGTATTCCCAACCATAATCCTTACCCTATCATCGCCAGAGCATCACTAAAATGAAAATACAGCCAAAGTCCTTATCAGAATGAGCACTTCTTAATCTGTAGGCTGGGAACAATCCAAGAATAAAATAGGATTTTTAAACTTTAGATTTCTTAACCCATAGACCTAAGCTTTGTCATAGCCAATGCATTGAAATTGATGATAAAAGAAAACATAAGGCCTTAGGCTACAGTCCTAATCTTAATTATATGTTGGCTCCAATCCTACAACAGGAATGAAGAGCAGATATTGGTTACTGGGGGACAACGGGGACAAATAGTGTTTAAAATGCGGGAAAAACTTGAGGGGGTTGCCTCCTTATCTGGTGAGCCCTTGCTTAGTAAAATATTATTTTTAAACATTCCTTTGTGGCTTGCAGTTTAAATTCCTGTTACTTTTGTGGTATAAAGTCATATTCAAGCATTGGTTACTCCTTGCTGCCTTTCAAACAATAATTTAAAAGCACTTTTAAAGCCTTAATTGAGTTGCAGGGTTAAGCAGTCATGTTAATAAATGTTGTCACATGTAAGAAAGAAACTTGTTATGCTATGAGATTTGAAAGCTACCTCAGATTCTTGACTTTTTCATTTATATTTACTGCTTACCTATATTTTTTGAGGTTTTGATGGAAATTGTCACAGAGAGAGAAAATTCTGATTATCTGAAAAACAGTCCTCTGATGGGTCTGTAGGAAGTTTTTTAAACTTAAACTCTTGAAAGGAGCTAGAGAATATTAAATAGTTCATAGCATGCAGAGAGGTTGTGCAAAGATTTTTAAGATTAACTTCATGCGAAAATCTTAGAAACCATCAGTGATCACATTGACCTTTTTCTCATGTAATGCCACTTACATATTTGTTATTAATGGATTGCTACAAAAAAACTCAGGACTCCGATGTCACCTTTTGTTTGTACTGATAATTAAAAATAAGCACACTTGCAGAAGGCCTACAAAGCTAGATAAACTTCTAAATTAGACACCAGTAAAAAAATGATAATACAGCAATGCATTAACTGACTTGAAATATGTACAGTCTCTTAGGTTGCTTTCACCTAAGTGAAGTTGTTACATGATGAATATCACACAGCAAGTTAGTGGGGAAAGAGAAATATTAATTGCATGTTCCACACTGAAAGGATAAATTCTAAGTATAGACATAAATAATATTGAACATTAATTTTATATTGACATATCTTCTGTTAACTCCATAATCTACTAGTCTTTTGACAATAGCTTTTTGTTCAAAAAGATACCGATTAGTACAATCCGGACTTCTCAAAATTTTCATGTGATAGCAATATTCAGATATTGAGAAGCTCAGATTGAGAAAGAGATGAAATTGTGAGGTTTATATTCACTTTGATACAAGATGCCAGTTTTAGAAATGAACTTGAAGATTATGTGCTCTGTGCAATAGAAAGTAATTTGTCTTTTTGTAGAGCGCTTGATGGCAGAACTGGTACTTTCAGTTAGGCAGACATAGAGAAATCTGATTTCAAATATGTGATGCCGCAAATCTAGTCTGTGGGAATATCATGCTGACCAATTGGCACTTTGTCTACTGTGTTTTTCCAAGCATTTTCCAAACTTTTTAAAAGTTGCAGATGGTGTTTTGTCACTATACCTTATGTCTGCTTCTAAACTAAGGATTAGAAAGGCTGAGGTTGGAAGGGCCCTCTAGATATTGCCTAGTCCAACAGACCTGCTCAAGCAGAGTCACCGAGAGCAGGTGGCCCAGGACCGCATCCGGTCATGTTTTGAGTACCTCCACAGTTACTGATGTGTATGAATGCCTGAAGATACTTTACGTATTGCACCTGCTCCAGGGAAGGTTACCCGAAGCATTGTGGTAAATATCACGCTGGGTGTCTGGCTTGTTGGATGTGTGTTCTATTAGTCAGACAAAATGCAAGCGCTGTCCCTTTCAGGCAAAAGCCTCAGTTTGGACTCTGTCCACCTTATCTTTCTGCCTCCAAGCAACATTTTTTTTTTCTTCAGGGACAACTGCTAGTCCCTGTCAGCATCAGGCATGGCTCCAGCAAGTGTGGTCTGATCCACTGGGCACCTTCAAATCTGAGACTGCTGCCTATCTGCACTAGCAGGAAGCATGTTATGAGGGCCAGCAACGCAGCAATTTTCTTTCCTAGTTCTCCTGAGAAGGCTTTCTCACTCCCATTTTTAAAGTCACCACCTCAAGCAGTCACAAGGACCCATGATTTTCCTTTGAAGATCTCCCCGTCTTCCTGGTGCAGTCTGTGGGAGGGACAGCAGAGGACTAGAGAGCTTTGTGGGCAGCCTGAACTCGGTCTGAATTCAGGTGGTCTGTAAGAAGAAATATAGATGCCAGGGGTCCAGGAGTGAAGGTCCAGCCTTCCCTGAACAGCATATTTGCATCTCTGACCACCTGGACTTTCTTACACCTGCACTTTCCGTCTGCCAAGTGTTTGATGACTCAGTTTAGTTTCTGAGGTTGATACCATCCGGTTATAGCTTACGATTCTGTTTCCTGAACTTTAGGAAATGCACAGCCCTCATACCAGACATTGCGCATTCCCACACAGGCACCATCCATCTCCTTAGGAATTGTAACCTTCATTGCAATTAAAATGTTTCCTGATTCATTGGATCACCAAGGAACAGCAAACAGTACAAACAAAAATACTGATGGAATATAACAACATCTCACAGTTCACCTAAACTACTGTGCAACATACAGGAGCAATTGCGTCTGTACAGAAATAGTTTTCTCCATGAGATCTAGCTAATCCTAACATTTATGAAAACAGTCCATAGGAGATTAATTGTGGAAACTAAATGGGCATCATTACTCTCCCACTAAAATCACCACTCACTTTACCAGCTTCTGTTTACCAACTTTAGGAACATTAAATTGACCCTGCAGAGGTAAGCATGTGGTAGCATCCAGTTCTGTTTAATATCCTGATTGACAATCTGGATGAGGGGATAGAGTACATCCTCAGTAAATTTGTAAACACCAAGTTGGGCAAGAGTGTTGATGTGCTTGAGGGTAGGAAGGGTCTGCAGAGGGATCTGGACAGGCTGGGTCAATGGGCCGAGGCCAAGGGTATGAGGTTCTACAAGGCTGAGTGCCTGGTCCTGCACTTAGGTCACAACAACCCCATGCAATGCTCACAGGCTACAGGAAGAGTGGCTGGGAAGCTGCCTGGC
>VZSC01009905.1:14790-30580 GCA_013398225.1 Steatornis caripensis | reverse complement strand
TTTGGACATTAGGGAAAAACTTCTTCACCGGAAGGGTTGTCAAGCACTGGAACAGGGTGCCCAGGGAAGTGGTGGAGTCACCATTCCTGGAGGTATTTAAAAGATGTGTAGATGTGGTGCTTAGGGTTATGGTTTAGTGATGGACTTGGCAGTGCTAGGTGAATGGATGGACTTGATGATCTTAAAGGTCTTTTCCAACCTAAACAATTCTATGATTCTATGACTGTGGTTGTGAAAATATCAGTGTTATGTTAATGGACTCCACAGTACAGCAAAAAGAGGTGATACGAATTTCCATTACTGTACTAGTGGTTATTAACATGGAAAGAGGCAGTCCAGGAGCTATGAACAACATCCTTTTCTCACAGTGAGTGTTCCCAAGCGCTCAGCCATCTGCTGGCCTGCCTGCCTGTGATAATCATCCCTTCTCCCTGCCAAATTCTGTGCTGCACTATGCATGACATTTTAAATTATTTAATGGACTAATTTGCATTTTTCAAATAATTTTACATGCCGATTAATTTCAATTTATGTTTAATCTGCCCTTCCAGAAACAATGTTAGGGAAAGACACAGAGGGGCTAAAATTTTACCAGTTCTGAGTACATCAGAGAGGGTGTCGAGGGCTGTAGGAGTAAGTGTGTGGGTTGCGGGGCTAGGAATGGTGTGCACGGGGGAGTGTCTGAACTTGATGGGTTTGTGATAGCAGCAGGGTATGCAGGGGTGTCACGGTTTGTGTGCAGAGCTGACAGGCAGCAAGGAGTAAAACAGAGTGCTGTAACTGTGACGGGCATTTCTGGGAGGTGCTGGGGTGCTTGCGAGAGCTGGAGTAGCTGCACAAGTCATCAGAGTAATAGGAGCCAGGGAGATTTGCTTTTTCACCCCAAAGTTTTGCTAAACCCATGCCTTGTATCTGTCCTGCCCACCTTCCAGCTGCTGCCATGGCTGGGTGCCTTAGTTCCATCAAAGGCAACAAAGAGCAGCTGGGAAGTCAGCAGGGAGGTATCCAGATGTAGCAGCTTCTGCCAGTAGTTGAGCAGAACTTTAATGGCATAAAGTCCGGAGCGTAAACCTCCTGTCCCTAGACTTCATTGACAAATAAAAGAAAAGGGAAGGGAGAAAGACAGAAACATGTCCCTGCCTCATTTTCGATGCCATTTATATTATGAAACTGTAGATACCCAAAGCACTGGATGAACTGCGCATTTGAGCAAAGCTGCCATAAAAACTCATCTTTCTTCATAAAAGTCTTTCCAAATGATGCAATTACACCTTCTTATTAAAACCTTTTGACAGATTTAAATAGTAAATTCACCTCCAGAGACAACCCCTCCAATCAAAAAGCTCCAGCTTTGAATAATTTAGATGCTCCAGAACATCCCCGTTTCCCACTGGCAGCCCTGACTGACAGCACATCCCCCACACCATGGTCATCTCAGCCTCTTCTGCTGCTGTGGCACTGGCGGCAGGCTAGAGGGAGGGCTTCCCAAAAAGCTCACGGGGTTTGCTGCATGAAACATGATTATTAAAATGCACAAAATGGTGCAAGTCTCCAGGATCTACAAAGTCTTTGGGGAAGTTGTTGTTGTCTTTATTTTTTGTCATTATAAATGGCCTAGAGTTGCTACAAAGCTAATTTTTCAGGTTACCTAAATCTCTGTTTTCATCCATTGTGCTAAAATGTCTGTGGCTAAAAATTAGAGAGACATTCTCAAGGCTGGCAGATTCAAAGCATGACATATTTTCTGCGCTGAATGCACTTCAAAGTCCTTGCAACATGCTATACTGATTGATTTTTATCAAGAACAGTCAATTCTTTTTTATTTTATCAGTCCTCTGAAAAACAAGCAACGTGTGCCTGATGAGAGAACTGTTCTATGAAGAAATTGTAGTTTATTACCAGTCTTCCACATGATCATCAGGGAAAAATGGCATGAACACAAACTACCACAATGTTCTGGATAAGTATAGACCTTGTCCTCCTTCATTTTTCTTAGTTTTTAAAAGGAATTCAACTGCACTTATCAACATCCCTACACTGAGAAAATTGGATACGTGAAATTTTTTTTTGTTTAAAGGTGTGCACTGGTTTTTTTGTTGTTGGATATCATATGCAAACCAGATTTTTAGCGGTTCTGACCTTTTGCAATATCTAACAGCTTCTGTACATGAAATAAGTGCCTGGCACTTTGAGCAATCAAATCTGTAGCAATTTATAGCGATCTCCCACAGTGAATTAAATCACAATCAAAGTTTTCATTAACTTAATTTGGAAAAACGCTGAAGCCCTTCCATTTCTTTTTTGAGGGGAAAATATACATAGTTCTGCAGGTTAGAGCAAGGCTTTAAACAGTATTTGTGTTGGGTTTTAAGCCTTCAGAAATGAGGCAAAGAGAACTCAGACTGTTCATAACTTAGTCTGCTCCTCTTCATGAGAGTAATTTATCCCTCACAATATTGTGAAGCCAAATGAGAAGTCTCTTAATCAGGGTATTGGACCAGTGCCAGTAGCCTCTTAGGAACATTTACAAGAAGATGTCACCAAAATGTGACCTCTGTCAGTGCCCTGAAGCCCCTTTACCCATATGAAGCGCCAACAGCAGTTGAAAAAATGGATATTTGTATAAAGTACACAAGGACTTGGAGTGATGCCCAAGGTGTTTTTCTGGATTTCACACCCTTCATATTTTTTGGAGAGGAAAGGAAATCAGGAGACTCAAAAGTGTGATATGTATACTCATTCAGAATATGAATGATGTTTACAAAATGTTCTTAGCTGTAGAATTGACAGCCCTATTTAAAACCAAAAGAAATCTAAATCACTCTAATGACCTTTCTCGGGCTGCAGGAACCAGGGCCTTTTCTATCCCATCAGGTATTGTAAAATATTTCTGTAATTATGCATGAGGAATATGTAAATGCAACTGTTGTGTGAAAGAAAAGAGAATATATGCCAAACAAAGCTATTGAAAACATGTCTGCTTAATGCCACCAGAAAGCTGTTAGGCATTTGGGGTAAGAGTAATAAATTGCATTTTTTTCTTAGGCACTTACAGTGCAGCACTGATGTAGTGACAGAGCACTTCAAAACCTTCAATATATTCATCCTTACAACACATTTGCGAGGAAAGGAAACCACCTCACTCCTTTCATACTGCATAGGAGGACAGAGAAACAACAGTATTCACGCAGAATCACATGAGGACCTTGTGTCTCAAAAAGATTTGAACTGAGTTATGCAAATCCCAGGTTAGCAGCCTAGCTGCTTTCCCATCTTTCCTACTTTAGCAAGAAAAACATTCTTTTTCCAATCAGTAATATTGTAATACAATACAAGCACAGAAACAAGACCTTACATGGGTAACATACCAATGAAATTGTGGTATTGGATTCTTTACAAATTCTCAAGGCTTCTTAAAGATTTTTGGGACCTTTTACAACCTTTGGGATTGCCTACTAGCGCTGGCAAAAATACTGTTCCTCTCATGTTCTGCAACTTATGTGTTCAAGCCATCTATTCAAAAGCAATCCATCAACCCTGTTAGGGACTCATTATTTCCAAACGCAGCTGGAAGAAGGGTGGCAGGAGCAGATAGGGTGCAAAGGACTGAGGCTCAAAGACAGAAATGTGAATACGAGTGAAAGGCTTAAGGACTCAAGTACTAAGCAAGATCAGGAACAAACAGACCAATAACAGGAAGGTTAAAAGGCAGAATAGCTAGGGAGAAAGCAGCAGGCAGTATGAAGCAGCAGAGCAATGGTTCAGTGCAGAGGAAATCCTTGAGATGGCAAAATGAGCCTTCAGCCAGGAACAGGGAAAGATCGCAAGGAACAGGAACCCTAGGTAAGAAAGCAGACAAAAAAGTGGGCTTACTCCGGCTATTAATGGCCAAAAGGGACCCCACTGAGTGTGATGGAAGGAGATGGTTATTGAAAATTTCTTTGATGGTAGGAGGTTGGGTGGATGAAGGAGTCTTCCAGAGCGAGGCAGGAGTGAATGCAAAATAAAACTGGAATGAGGACAAATGTCTCTTCTTCACAAGCACCTCTCTCAAGCCTGTGCAGAGCACGACTGAGGTCGCCTTCTTGAATGGAGCATGCTGATTCCCCCAATATGACACATGGAAAACACACAAGCAAATCCACGATGCTCTTTGCCTTTTCCTGTGAGCACAGGTGCTGCAGCTCCTCAGGGCCAGCCCTTCCAGTCGCTGTTACACGTGGACCTAGGAGAACCCGAACTCCCCTACTGTCTGTTGCTGCCTGCCTGGAACAAAAATAACCCTGAATTGTCCTTGTTTTCCGAGCTCTGAAGTTGAGTCACCATTCTCATCCTTTAGCTCCAGTGCCTCTAAAATATCTTTCCTTCTCAGGCTTTAACGGCACTATGTTGTCCAAGTTCTCCTTCCATTCCCCTGATTCCTCTTAAATTTTTTGTTTACAAGCCCATTTCCCCTGCTTTTACACATGTCTCTTAATTTGCCATTCTTACTCCTCTTTTTTTCCTGTAATATATTATAGTCTAAGGAAATTTCCAATAGTGCAAATAAGACTTCTCTTACTCGATTCTGTCTCATATCTCCAGTTAAATTCCATGTCTCGACAGGTGCCATCTTTACCTTCTCAATCACTTGGAGACATCTCAGCTTTGTTAAGTTCATTCTAAGCCACTGCATACATCATTTATTTTACTCGTCTCATATCATTCAAAGTCTATATGTCATTCTATGAAGCCATTTGTAGAACAGCTTTGTAGAATGGCAAATGTCATCGGTACCTCTGTGTTTGCATATGTTTGCATTTTGTATATGAAGGATAGCAGAAGTTCATCCTTGATATGTGTGTACCTATCTTCCGTTATACCTTAGCTCTGTTGCTCTTCCTCCAGTACTTGTTTACAATCCCTCACATGTTATTGTTTTGTTTAATTTAAGCCTGACAGACGCATGCTGTTGAGGCATATGTCTGTATTTTGGATACAGACAATATGACTTTTCCTGGATTGTAAAGTATCATACTGCTACCAAGCTTCAGAGCTGTATGGACTCTGCAGTTCTCCTGCCAGCATTAGCAGTGTACATGCAGTATGTACCTAACAGAACAATCTTAGTATAACTATTTCACCATAATCAGCTGTGGGCATGGCACTGGCATTCCTGGAAATTGGATGTGTGTCATTTCTACAGGGTGGATCACATCCATGTTGAGATTGTATCTCTCTTCTGATTTTTTTTTTTAGCATCTTCCCCGATTTTTGTTCAGCCAAATAAACAAAATTTTCAACTCTGTGAAAAAAAAAAGATGGCTCTATTTCCCAGAAATATCTGTACATGCTGCAGTGAATTTTATACTTATTTGTTCATTACATATAACTGAAAGTCGCAGCCTCACTTCTACAAACCTTAAGTAGTGTCTTGAATGAAATAGATGCAAGTGAACAGATCTAACTAGAAATCTTACACTGCTTACTCTGTTTCCTTAACAACACATTATTGATGTATCCACAAAAGCTATGGAGCTGTTTGCCTACATATGTGAGGAAGAGAAGGGAGTTCCTTTCCATGGAGGTACCTAATGTTCTAAAGGTCTCCTTCATTGACTATAGGGCAAGTATAGAGAGATTAACTTCATGTGGCTATAGCTAGTATCTGAGAGCTGTTATTTTTAACCATTGCTAGAATTCTACCTTCTCACTCATTAACAAGGCAGTAAATTGCTTTGAAGCAGGTTCTTGCCTCTGGGTGTTTCCCATTCACTTTGTGAACTGCAGCAAACCATTTCAAGTGCACCAATGGTCAGCAGCAATTGTGAAACAGCTTAAGAGCCTTTAGAAATATGGATCTAAGGAAGAAATCCCTCTGTTCTGTGATTCCACTGCAGTTGGTAATTATTATAAGAGTAAGTTATTTGATCTTTGTTTCTAACCCAAGCTGTGCCTAGGTATGAGGATTTATTGAGAAACTATTATACCACCTTACCCTGCTGTTTCCCTCCTGATTGATGACTACTTTTTTAAAGCTATCACTTTCCCAATTTGTCATGCTTTTAACAAGCACTATGCAGTTATTGTAGAATTCTAACATTTTAACTAGTGAGCCATGCATTACTAAATGAAAAAAAAAAACAACCTTGAAAATGTCTATTGTTTCTTTCTCACTAACTTTAATCAGCTGGTATTGCTGGACTTATCCTGTGTGCATATAGCTAGGTCTCTGAGTGCCATTAAATTGATCTGGCCATGCAGCCTATTCCGTGCAGACCTGCGCTATGTTCATGAGAGTCCTTCTGGGAAGAGGAGACTTCTGTGTGCTTGTAAAAACTTAACTGTGTGTGACGACTTGCAGAACTCCTAAGAGCCCTGATCTCTCCAGGTGTTGATTTCCAGGCTGAGGAGCAAAAATAATAATGGTGTTTCTTGCCCTGTTGACTGTCACTGGAACATTTCAGGCAAGATTATGTGCTGGAGAGTGTGCATGATCTCGTATACAAATGACTGCTTCAGATTTCTCTAAGCGTGTGGGTGCTACTGACATGGAAGTCATTAATAATGAAATAATTTAGTAAGAAAAAACTGCAAGTTCAGAATGGTAGGAAATGTTTTAAAGTGAAATAAAAAGTGTGGGTTTTCCGTTTATTGCACTGCAAAACAGTTCTGTGTTTGCTGCTTTCTGATTTGCATGCAATTGTTCACTGGGTGTGAATTGAAAATAATTGCTTAAGTCCTACTTAGAAAAACGCACTGGAACATGTCTTGCAAGGGCCTCTGCCTACCCTTTCTCACGTGCCAGTATTTAGAAACCTGACTACAATTTTGGACTATCTGGTAACCTCTGTCCAAGTTTCCTATGTTTATACTTTATCCATTTTAGGATGTGTATAATCAGCTCATGAACAAATGCAGGTTAGATACATAATTGAAATTTGGTTTTTTCCTTGAATCTTGGCATCTCCATAGAGCTGGTAGCAGCTGACAGCATGATTAGCAGGTTATGCACAGATTTGATTAGCACAAAGTATATTTTAATAGAGAAGTCACAAGCAATCTGGAAATGTTTGTTGATAAAAATAATTGAGAAGATAAACTCAAGCATGACTAGACAGAACATGAGATTATCAAAAGTGTGCTTCATGTAGTCAATTCTAAATCATTTCAGTCCACAGACTGTTCTTAAACTAATCACAAGCAAACGTTGCCCAAACCGGAGTTACTCAAATGACCTGTGACTCCACAGCATTTACAGTACGGTTCACCCTTTAGCCAGGGAAATGTCATTGAAAATGCCAAGTGAATGCAAAGCTTAAAACTTAAAAGGTTTGATATACAGGTAGCATTAATTTCCAATGTTTTCCCATTATTGTCAAGTCTGTTCAAGTGTTCAGTGACACCATTTTAGTTTCTGTCTTCCTTGTTCATCCTTCTTAGTCTTTCAGTGCAGGTGAGAGCAGTTAAGATCCCTTCTTTTTCTGTAGAGTTGTGTTGGCTCAGAAAGCACAGCAGCAATTGCAGTGCATTGCTTCTGAAGGCACTGTTAATCCTCAGAGTATTAACTTGGCTGGGATTCTACAGGGCAAGGTGCTGATTCCCAGCTCAGTCCTGAGTCTGACGAACCCCAGAATCCTTCTTCTGCAATCTTTCACATCTGCGATCTGTCAATAGACAACTCTAATCAGCTTCCTTCTTCAGGCAGGGAGAGACATCAGTAAGTTCCTCGTGAAAACTACTTTCATGTCAATGCTTTTCCCTCAGATACAGCTAGCATCCGTTTCACAAATGTGCAAACTGTGTTACGGAGTGACTTGATAGAAATGGCAAACAGCAAATACATTGCAAAGCCAGTCACAGATGTTGAGCCAAAATCTTTAAAAAAGCAAAGAAAACCTAGCCCTAATTTGAACTTCACCCTGTTTTGAGCAAGGGGTTAAACTAGATGACAAACTTATTTTCATTACTGATTTTGTTATTATTTTTTCTATGGTCCTGTACTTTGGCAGCTAGATAACTTCACTTCCCAAAAGCACCACGTGCCCAGCAGCCCTCAGTGTATTTGGCTGTACAACAGTCTTTGGTCATCTGAGAGGCACAATCATGCATACACCAAAACAAATTATTAAGGCTTCCATTTAAGATTCTGGGTTAGGTTTAGAGAATTGGTATGTGTAACTTTTGTGAGCTCCTTTAGACACTCCATCTGAACTTCTAAGGAGTGATTTTCTTTTATTTATTTTTTGGCTCAAAAGTCTTATCTTTTTTCCTTGTTTTATCTTTTTAGTAGGACATTCCTTTTCAAAACTGTGTGGGTATCTTCCATCCTTTAAGTTCTCCACAGTATAAACAATATAGTTGGACAGATTTCCCCTCCCCAAATTAAAACAACTCACAAAACCAATCAGCATTTGGAGCAACACATCAACTGTTTTTAGCAAGCTCAGAACAAAAGGAAAGACATATGTAAACTTTGTTACTTGTTAGTGTTTTTCTTTTGGTTTGCTTTTTCTTTATTTTAATTTATGCAGAATTGCCAAATGTCGATTTGAAGGAACTAACTTTACATAAATGCCAAAAATGAAGAGATTTATACTTAGGATGCATTTTTTGTCATTGTCATATAGGTTGGCTTACCCTTCATTCAAAAATTTGGTTTAGTCAATACTACCTTCAGACCTGCTGCTGTGTTTGGACTTTGGCTTGATGATTTTCTCACTTGCACCAGTGTAAAGCAGGACAGATATCAGTACAGCCAATGAAAATTTGAAAGTCTAGAAGTGACAGTGAAAGGAAAATTATTCCCTTATTCTTAGCAGTTGATTAGTTTAAACACCGTGGAGAAAAGCCAGAAGGCATATTACGCTCTAACAAGCCTGTCATTAATACATATCCTAAGGCTGTTAATACCTCAGTAAAATATTTTCAACTGTTTATAGCACCAGCATCATTTCATTTGAGAAGAAATAAAGTTCTAGTCTCATAAATCTATTGGTTTATTGTGATCTCTGTTTTCATGTACTTATAGGATCTGTATAATGGAAAACCTTCCCAGAAGTAAGATAGAAAACTAAGAAATGAGCCTTTTAAAATCACTAATCAAAATGAAAAACAACTTTAGTGAAGGAGGATGAGCGCAGGAATTTATTATACCACATCCTTTGTCTGACTTACGACGTGACACTGCAGATCTATAATTTTTTTCAGTGTCTTTTCCAGGCACAGATTAAGTTTGCTGGGCACATAGATCTTCCTTTCCCTCTCACAAAATACAACAGATATTGGACTCAAATGTCCATCTTTGTGATTGCAACCGATAGGAATTTTTTTAGGGTCACTCCAATTGTGGATGACTGTTTTCAGCAGTTTGATAGGCAGGACTCAGGTGGGATGGGGAGGATGGGCAAAAAAGCAACACTGTCCCAAGCAGATCTTTCCCCTCATGTCTCTGCGGCATTGGGTGGCAAATGTGCCCGTGCTTTCGTCATAGAGCCCCTGGGTCGAAGCAAGACTGTATGCTGTGAGCCGGGGAGAGGAGACTGGCTGCAGGCCAGAGCAAGGGCAGCAGGGACAGGGAACAGCATAGGCAAAGCGTAGATGACAGGAGTTAACATGCTTTACCGAGGATTTAAACACCAGGGAGCTTTGCTCTGAGTAGAAGCCTCAAAATCAATAGAAGGTCATTTTAACTGGTGAAATGGTTAAACAATTAAGCAAAACTATTAATCAGATAATATTTGATTTTCAGTAGGAGTAGCTACCCAGGGATTTTGAAAAACAGGGACCTTGGGCATTTCAAAAAATATTCACTTGGTGATCACTTGCATCTAACTTGATGACTTAAATTTTGTCCATATGTAAATAGAGAGAGTGTTTCCTTCACTTTTTATCCTGTAACTTAGAGATCCACTGTTATAATTCTCTGTTTCCTGTAGAAATAATTAATATATATAAGAGAGAGGTTTCAATAAAGGCATCCACATACAATCAATTGCATGTGTGCTTAGTCAGTGCAGCTGTCAGCAATAAGGCAGTGGTGTGGCTCTCATTTTGCCCTTTCTGTCCTTTCATGCTGCTGCCTTTTAATATTTACCCTTTACTCATGCTGTGGTTTTTGGCATTTTTAAACATGGGTTAGGACTCCATTCAATTTTGGGTGACACAGTAATGGGGAGGAGTTAGAGACCAGTTTCTTACATGAAAATCCTTTATAATATCCTATTTTAAAGCCTCTGGCGTTCGTTGTCTAGTACTGTAGTTATTCACAATGCAGTTTCAGCAGAATCTTCATTGAAACCCAGTAAGTCAAACATTTAAGTAACTTTCTTAGCTCTCTCCATGGCTTTGATTGCTTTTGTCACTGCATTACTCTTTAAAATGTGAGCAATAATGGCAAAAGAAAAATTCCTAAAAAGAGATGCTTTGTGGAAGGGGAAATTGCGGGTAAAGGCTACAGCCTACATCAGTGACTCTACTTATTAGTAACCACAGGAAATCCAGAAAGTACAAATACGGCATACATCACTAAGCTGAAATTTGGCATGAGCACTGGCTTCGCTTCAGGTACTGCAGTTTCTAAGTTCTGGTTCCGAGCCTACCATGTGCCTAGCTTCACATATCCAGGGTATGTTAAACAAGATTCATATCTCCAAAAGCAAAAAGTGGTGCTCTCCATCACTGGATGCAGAGATATTATTAGGATGGTTATTGATTGAAGGCACTTTGAGTCAGCTAGATGTTCTTCACAGGAATCGTAAATTCTTCGTGTTCCTCTCCTTCTCTGTTGGTGTAGGGCTGGAAGTAGTTTTCTCTGGACCACATAATTGTCCTGTCAGTACTCTTGGAGGCCTGCTAATTCATGAGTCAGTAAGTTTGATTTATGCTGCATGATGTCACTACTGCAAGACGGAAGAATAAGGTGAAGAGGTGCTTTATATCATAATAGTATTAAAGTTCATACAGCAGAGTTAACACTGTTCCTATGCAATTTTGGTCCTCTCTTGCACTGTGAAGATTAGCTTATGTTTACACAGCACAAAAACTTTCCTGAAAACTGGATGAAAAATAGAATTTTCATGATAAAATGTTTTATTTCTTTTACATAAACTTCATGTAAAATTAACAACTACAACAAAATAACACAATCTCTCCTTCTCTAGGTATAATGAGATCATTGATACTGCTGAAATTTGGGTCAGTGAATATTGCACTGTTCATAGAGTCAAAATTCTAAAAGACGTTAGCAAATAACTATTCTGACATCCTACACTATACAGACCACAGAATTTCAACCTGTCTCAAGCATGTAGTTGCACATTGAGCTACAATTCAGTGTCTGGAAAAAGTCTGCTTAATCAACTACTTCTAGCGTCATGCTAAAAAGTGCCTCGTGCTCAAAAATACCTTATGAATAGTATTAGCGAGCCTCTAAAGTGGAAGAAATATCTTTTTAAAATCTATGAGTTTTAGGAATAAGGGACCTAGCTTCTGAATAAGCTGTACCCAGCTGGCAGAACCAGAAAGACAGCATTTCTGAAGTGAATTAGCCACTAAATACTAGTTGATAATTGTAGTTACAAATTTACTGTGGGGATCTGGAAATTACTTTGCCTAGAATGCTGAAACAGTGAGAGATAGTCTTGCTTGTGGCACATTAAAAGTCAATGGGACACATGCCCTAAAAGCCATAAGTGCTTCTGAAAAAAAACTGTTTTTTAATAACTCTAGTGAGTAATGGGGTTTTGATGCAGAGGGGTGAGGCATCTAATTCCCATCAAGATCTAGAAGCAGCCAAAGCTTTGAGGTTGATCTGCCTGCATCTCAGTAATATATCTGCAAGAAGATCCTTCTTAAAAGATTCTGTAACTAAGGAGAACTTAAAATTTGACTAAATTTTAGTTTAGTAGTAAAACTACAAACTAAATTTTAGTTTAGTAGTAAAACTACAATTTTAGTATTGACTAAACCAAATTTTTGAATGAAGGGTAAGCCAACCTATATGACAATGACAAAAAATGCATCCTAAGTATAAATCTCTTCATTTTTGGCATTTATGTAAAGTTAGTTCCTTCAAATCGACATTTGGCAATTCTGCATAAATTAAAATAAAGAAAAAGCAAACCAAAAGAAAATACTGACTAAAATACCATTAATAACAAAATTAGTCTACTGCCATTACACTGAAGAAGATAAAGGACTAAGCTGCCGACATGGGAAATCTGCACTATGTGTGGTTCCTAAGGTACATCTGGGAAAGGAACTGCCCCTCTGTTGAAGCCAGAATTTTTAGTTATACCCAATTGGAAGAGCTGTTTTTTAATTCAAAAAGTCCAGGAAACACTGGAGTGTAAACAAAGCTAATCAGAGAAGTGAAATATCGTATGTGCCAAACTGAAAAGGGAATAATCACAAAGAGAAATGAGCAGAAGCCTAGTTAAAACGTCATATGTTGAAGGAATAAAACTGAACAGAGGTGATTAAAAGGATGCTGACTGATCATTCCTGAAAACTTATGGATAATAACTAATGTTGTTGTAAACAAGGTAAGTTAATACTTTGCCTGCACATTATAGAATTTTGAATAATGTTGTCAAAGGATAGGAGTTTGAAGACTTACTCTTAATAATTTAAATTAAAATAAATAATAACAAAAGTTGAATAGTTAAGTGCTGACCAGCAGCTTCTTATTTTCCTATCTAATCAGAAGAACATTTATTGCAGCAGTAGAGATCTCTCTTATTTTGGAATGAACTTCATTGGGAGGCATCTTATTTTAGAAAATATCTCTTATCATACCACTTTTCCTGCTCCTCTACCTTTAGTTTTGAAGACTGACTTCTTTCAGTCAATGAAATGTCCTGCAAACCCTGGAGAACCTACAGTCCTGTATCCAAGCTATATATGCAGGAAACACAAGAAACTGTTTTTCTTACATCTTTCTCCTATCGGTATCACATGTGATATTGCTGACTGCCAAAGCATACTTGACCATACTGAAAATTTTGTTTTGATATTTATTCCAAGCTCCTTGTCATAGGAAGACAAAGAGAGATCTGATCAATGCTTAGAAATATCTGAAGGGTGGATGTCAAGAGGATGGGGCCAGACTTTTCAGTGGTGCCCAGCGACAGGACAAAGGGCAATGGGCACAAAGTGGAGCACAGGCAGTTCCACCTGAACATGAGGAAGAACTTCTTTACTGTGAGGGTGACAGAGCACTGGCACAGGCTGCCCAGGGAGGCTGTGGAGTCTCCTTCCCTGGAGATATTCAAAACCCACCTGGACGCGTTCCTGTGCAACCTGCTCTAGGCAAACCTGCTTTAGTTGTATGGACCTACTTTAGATGCGTGGACAAAAGAGTCCTCCAAAACCAGAACACGTTTCTCAAATATAGCCAGATAATCATATAATAGACTCCAGAGATGATCTCCTTATAAGAAAGGAAGGAGTAAAAACAGCAACAAAAAGTTAATCACAATACTAAGTTACATCTGAATATGATTTTTGCTTTCTGAAATCCTGTAGTGCAGATAAAGCAGAAGGAACGAGTTAGGCATACCTAGAACTTTTTTGAAAGCATTTTCCTTCCTCTCTAGTAAATCAAGCAATCCTTTGAGCCTTCCCTTTAGAATGGTAAGCAGTGTTGCCAACGCTCCAACTCTTTCACCGATAGAGAGTTACTCTTTGTGTTTCTTATGTTGGTGGCAGGTGTAGGAAAAAGTCTTTTCAGGTAGCAATTTACTTTTAGTTAAAAAAAAATCTTTTTGGATAATCCAATTAGCTTTCAGTTTTCCTGTGTTTGTAAACTGATTTCTTTCAAATTTCAAACACCTTTTGTATGGCATAGGATAAAATTCATATAAACTGTTTAATTTAATGGGGCTTTGGAGGAATGAATAATCACAAGGGTGTCACGTTCTGCAGGGAGAGATAAATCCTAATGCAAATTCTAACTCTTCATTTACACAGTCTGTCCCAAATTCTAAGGTAAGTCTTCATTGCACAATTGCTCATTTTTTTCAAAGTGTCTCCTAACATCCTGATACAAAAGCCTTATCTTCTCATTGCCTATAATTATACTAGTGAATTTTAAAACAAGCTAAAATCTGAGCAGAATAATTCAATCTTATGTAGTCTTCTAACATCACCTTACTATTCCAAGGCTTATATTTGCTGATCCTGCTATTTACGCAATTCCTTTCCAATGTAAGCACCAGGCTGGATTAAGACATCCATTCCCTACTTGCACTTTATTCCATTCAAACTCCTCCATTTCATGCTTTCCAGCTCAGCTCATCGAAATGGTATTAGATGCCTATCCATAACAGTGACCCCAAAGGATTTAATCAGATTGCAGAAAAGAACTATGAATTTGGGAGCCACACCAGAAGAAGGACCGGTATGGGGATATCAGACAGCACTCTGAGGTATGGAATCTGCTGGGTCGCTGGCTAGTGTGAGGCACATACAAAAAGCTTTAAGGTGGGCTTAACTGCAGCATCAGCCAGATAGTCATTCAGTTTTGTAGAGCAAGAGAGATTAATTTTCTTGTTATCTGCTCTCCTAATTATTCCAGTTCATTGAGTAAACCCTACGTTTAAGGATTTGCTAGAGATTAGTAAGAGTATGTTCAGAGAAGTGCTGTGCAGACATACCAGCTCCGGCCTGGGGGAAGCATAGCTACATTAGCACCAGGTTCCACCAGGTCTTGTTATTTTCTTAACAGTTTAATTTGGCCTGGGCACAGCACCACCCTGCTTTGACTCCTCTGCTTTTAGCTCCATGACTAACTTCACTGTCTTTCAACATTACTGGACTGCAGAGTATAAATAGACCCCAAGCCCTTTGCAATTCTGCTGCCTAATAAGATGTGCAAACAGAAAATCCCGCATTTTCCTTCACTCCCACCTTCTCCCCCACCCCGTACGAAAATTACTCTATGGGTTTCTCTTCATGTGTCTCCACCTTCTCCGTTTCTCTTCATCTACTGAACTCCACATGGCTAGGGCTCTGCTCACTGTGTGTACAAAGCACACTGTCGTGGCTTGAAAAACATTACAGGTTATGGAACAAGGAAGCGGTGATGAGGCAGTATGGCATGAATGCAATAGGTGGAGGTGCTTCAAGAGGGCAGATGTCAGATAAAGCGTAATTTAACTGCTCCAAATCATCTACCATTGTAGCCAATTTCTATGCACAGAAAGTACTGGGACCCTTAGGAAACCAGCCTCATTTGACTAAAATCTAACCTTTCTCAATACTCCCACAGTAAGACAATGCATCTCTTTTTGTCTTGATTCCTTTAATTTTACATGGACCTCTTTCTTTACAGAACCCCATTCTAGTTCTTGCATGGTCAACCCTGAAACAAGACTAGCCTTGACAGCACTCAAATCTCCTTGGCACATCACTCAGAACACTTGGACAAGAGAGAATCAAAAAGTTGAATGGTTTTGTAACTAGCTAGGGTGGAAGCCATCTCTAACTAAATGAAAGATTAGCTGCTGCTGATTGTCCCTATTATTTGAAATCTCTTGCTTAATGCCAGTCTGTTGTGCTTTTGTTTGTTTTGCTAAGTCCTTCAGACTAGCTGCTACAATTCTCACTCAGACTACAAGGTTGAGAAAATTTCCTTTGATTTTGTGTTGTCAAAAAGTTAATCTTTAAATAAAAAGAAGTGTTGGGTTTTTCTTTTTTTTTATGGAAGGTGGAGAAAACCTTCTATAAATGCTTTAACTTATGTCTTCACACCTCAATCAAAACATCAGTAGGAGATTTCTACCCACATAGTGTGTAGCATGTCTATTTT
>VZSC01009904.1:65322-106370 GCA_013398225.1 Steatornis caripensis | reverse complement strand
AAAGCTGTTTTAACTTTTCCAACCTATAAGCCTCTATCCCTTTCCTCTTGACAAAGGGGGTGAACAAAGAGTGTCTGTCGTCCATTTAATAGCCAGCCCAGCTTTAAACCATGGCAGATATATTGGCACCTAACAAGGACTTGTCAAAAGAATTTGCATTATTTTCTTACCTTTCTCAAAAACTTCTTCTGCATTATTACCCCACACGTTGATGACAGAAAGTTATTCTAAACAGAAATTGTATTCCCTAACCTAAATATGCTNTCTGATTCTTTTGCCTTTGATCCCGATCCGTGCATTCCTGAATCCAGTTCCTGTCTGCTGCTGAGTCCAGTCTGGGACTTTCTCAGGGCCCGCCCTGCAGCATCTGGATGTCACAGGGTGAGGGAGCTCAATATTGGTTTTGTGTATATTTGTATATATTTAATTATTATTTTTCTGTTATTATTATACCTTATTATTATAGTTAGATTAAAGCTGTTTTAACTTTTCCAACCTATAAGCCTCTATCCCTTTCCTCTTGACAAAGGGGGTGAACAAAGAGTGTCTGTCGTCCATTTAATAGCCAGCCCAGCTTTAAACCATGGCAGATATATTGGCACCTAACAAGGACTTGTCAAAAGAATTTGCATTATTTTCTTACCTTTCTCAAAAACTTCTTCTGCATTATTACCCCACACGTTGATGACAGAAAGTTATTCTAAACAGAAATTGTATTCCCTAACCTAAATATGCTTTAACCTGCCAACTGCAGCAGACTTAGAGAATTCAGTGTTCTCTTACTCGGTCACAAGCCCTGAAAGCATAATTTCCATGACCTTTGATTTTTCTGAGTCTAAGGAAAAAAGTCGTCTTCTAAATGAATCTCAGTCCTTTTATTTTACTGAGGTGAGAAGTAATCTTAGATATTTTTAGATAATTTTATTCCTTTGTGTGGCACAATGGCTATCTGCTGTTAAATTTGAGTACAAAGTCTTGTTCTGAAATATCTCTCTAATGGACAGTTCAGTTCTTCTGTCAGAAATAGTTACTGTGTAGTTTGTATCTTTTTTACTTTCTGATGACAGATTGTGTTCCATTCCTTTATCATAACCTTTTTGCCAACACTGTGGATTTCTCTTTCATGGCAAGTGCAACTTAAGCGCATACTTTAATTTCCCTTGTGTCTCTGAAGAGTTTTTGTTCACATGCTTGGTATTACGGGTTATTAAACTTAATAAAAAAAGTTTCACAGAATTATTGAAGCATGTCTCCTTTTCTAGTATGCCCTCTCCCCTTCTTCCTTCTTCCCAAGTCTTCCTTTCATTTTAGAGAATTGTAGACTTCCATTGCTGCAGAGCTGTGGAAGAGATCCATCCTGCAAAAGCATAGGGAATGACTGGGTTTGATGACAAACTCAGTATTTTCAGTGTGGCTGTCAGTGATTTGTAGTGCTGACTTGAAAGACAGACAAATCCATTTTAGAGTGTTGATTTTTGAGGGTCATGTCTTACATACAGGGATTTAAAATGAGCATGAAGTTTTTTGAGTATTATTTTGCTGCTGTACAGCAGCTTAGAAAATCTTATCAGCTTTGGGGTTAGAAATAGATAGATATCTATCTTTTTCTGTTTTTATACATATATACCTCTAGAAAATAATCTGTACAAGCATATGATGCCATATTTGCATACTAATGCTAATAGCAGCCTATAGTGTTTGTTTGGCATAGTTGTTTAGACTTCGTTTGAACTTCATGGAGGATGGCTGAAATCTGACCATCCATTAGATGTCATCGAGATACTTTGTTTATGATTCTGCAAGAAATGTTTTCTTGATAAAACTGTTGGCAAGATGCATAGCAGGTGTGTACTGCCATTCCCTTCTTTGCTCTCTGCCTGTGAATACTCCAGTGATTGCTAGATCTTTTAAAGGACATAGCAGTCATTAAATCCAACTTGTAATTTGCATGGTGCCTTCTGGAATTTTGTTCTAGAGCATACAGTTGTCTACCTAGAATGTACGGGATTTATGTGGTTAGATGGGAGTTCAGAGTCCAAGAACTGATAGACAATAATGGAGTGATGCGTTTCTAACAGATAGCAATGAGTTAGGAAATCTCTGCCACATAAAGGAAACCATTTGATGCTAGACGTAATGTGAATCACATCAGTGACTGCCTACAGATCAGTTCAACCTTTCAGTAAAGCAGATGGTTTTAAGAAAGTCATAAGTATTGCATCAAAGTTTCTGACTTGCCTAGAACTGAGGCTGTGCGTATAGATCTGACTGCTCAAAGCTGTAACAAAAGCATCTGGCATTAGTAGTTCTGAGATGACTGTATTCACTAGAGTCGTCATCAGATATGAAGGTAAAAACTCTATTCGGAAGCTTATCCCTCTGCCTTTAAACAGGATTAGAGCTTAGAATTCCATTCCCTTATTCCGTGAACATCAGGCTGGATATGTATCTTTTTGATGATGCTTATCATACAGTTCTGAGGGTACTGATAACAGACTATACTAGTAGTTCTAGCATAAAAGGAAAAAAATGTTTCTCTTGGTCCAACTATGGTGATTCTTTCAGTTTTTTGTGATCTGATTGTGTCTTTTACCTGGTGGAAGCAAAAAAAGCTTCAGCTTCTGCACTTTTGATGTTTTATGGTAATCTCTTCCACAGTCAGTTTCAGGCATCTCCGTTCAGGCTAATCATACTGGAGGGTGAAAGGTAGCTTCCATCTCTGTATCTTGACCAAAATAGTTGAGTTTTAGTTTTTTCTCTGTCTATAAAAATCTTTCTTCTGTTGGCACCTAATGGCTACCACTTCCTAATTTTTTCTTCCTCCTTCCTTGTAATTAGTTTGGTTCTCACTTTTACTATTTTAAACAATTTACATAGTTATGGTTTCCAATAGTAAATTGGCATTAGTTTATTCAGGCACCCCATCTTCAGTTTTTCATAGCTTATGCTTTACTTCTCAAAACGATCATTCAGTGAATATATTTAATACTAATTTTTACAGTATACCTTATAGATTGGTCAATCTAATGCTAAAAGATAAATTGGTCAATAAATCAAATTGCCAAATTGGTCCTCTTGTCAGTAGATGTTTTCGTATTCTTTGACATAAATTTGATTTTCTCAGCTATGCAGTGCATCAGAATTTTGACTAGTTTAGCTGTTTACAGAGTTAATTAAAATGAAATAAAATATCTTTCAGCTCCTGGCTAACAGCGTATTTTCCCCTTTCATTTTATCTTAACCACTGGAAGCAATCTGCGGTCCATGTTGGAAAACTCCCAATGACACTGTTTGTCTTTAAGACCTTTATTGAGCATTGCAAGGGCATCCTTGCTTAAGTCCTTAAGGTTAGCACCCTGGAATGAACGAGATCAGAATCCTCTTCAAATTTTCTGACATTCTGATGTTAGACTGACGTTGTAGTAAAAGCCTTTCACTCTTGGTTTTTGCATTTCTGGTTGGTTTTAAATACTATGCTTTCTGTAGAAGGATGTTTTTATTCAGCCGGCAAACACTTACCCTATCTCTGCTGCTTTCATAAAGAACAGAGAAGAAACCTGGGGTTAGTCTATGTAATTTTTAAACTATGAGCTAGCACAGATCAGTGGTGGAAACTCTGTGAGTTTTTCATAACAAAATCACCAAGTTCCTTGACTGATTTATCAGGCTCAGCAGCCTGCACCTGTTACACAGAAGTGGCTCTGAAGATACTGATAAAGAGGAGAAGCATCTAAAGGTCAAGGTGTCATTTCCCTACTGTATCCTCCACTCACCAAAGATTAAGCATCTACTCCTTATCATTCATTAGCATGTCCTTTGCATTACCATGTATGCTCTTGGTTTGTAGTATCTATAGGAGAAACTCATCAGAGACTTACGCTCCTGAAAAACAATACCAATGGAGTTTGCTCCCAGCTCTGCATAGTCTGCCATAGAGAAGGGTAAGCTGGAAACGAGGTCTCCCTCAGTGTTTTCAGTGCAGCCAGAGCGCTCTCATCAGCAGGTGTAATCTCAGCCCATCCCAGCTCAGAGGGGTTGTACTAGGCTAGGAGAAGCAGCAAACAGAGCAGAGTAGTCCATCAGCAACTTTGACCACAGTTGCCACTTGGGATACGTAAGTCTCCCTGCTTCTGTCTCTGTTGCTGGACCACATAACCATGATATGTAAAAGAGGATGGAGGTGATTCACAAAAGGAAAGGAAGGTTGCTGCTGAAGTCCATAGCTTCTTTTCAGAAGCACAGACATCCTGGGAAGGATTTTGACATATGCACCTTCCTTCCTCTGCACAGTTTATGGACTACTGTTACAGCCTTGAGTGACTTACACTTCAGAACAATACTTCACTAGTGTTGTACTAGTGAAGCCAGACCTCTTGATCAAGCTAGTTCATCAGTCTTCACCGATTTCTACTCTCTCACATGTTGATCCCATATGGTCTTTCTTTTCTGGCAGCTTGCTTTCCTTCCTAATTAATGTGTATACAGCGTCACATACTTCAATTCCATGATAGTTGTAAGTAGTTCTTGGAACTTCTAAGAAATTAGCTTCATTCTCCACTGCTTCTGCAGCATAGTTCTGTGAATGACTCTAGAGCATCATGAATATTTTATAGTGTCAGTCAACTTCAGAGGTATTTCTGAACGAATGCCACTGGCAGCTTATGTGGAGTCTGCTTGCGCAGCATGGCAAAATGCTGCCTTCTGTGCAGTGGGCTCTAAGAGGGTCAACAGATGGAAGACATCCCTCAGTATAATCATAGCTTGCTTTTCATGTAGCTAAATACCACTTCATTGTTAATTCTGCCTATAAAAAGAAATAATTTAAAATGGTAATCTTGACAAAAAGCAAGAATTACTGATGCTGTTGCAAATTTTCCAGTAGGTAAAATAGTGTTATACCAAACTATTATTGGCAAAATATGTATGTTAATTGTTTTGCCAGATACAGTCTTTGTAGGGGATTCCTTCCCCTAAGAATTTAAGGAGTGGTTTCTACCCAAAGAGTAGAATAACAAGTAGTACGAGAAGTTACTTTGTAAACCTGTCTCGGCTTCAGCTGGGACTCTGCTCAGTTACCACATCAATGGTGCAACTGATCGCAGGTCTCAGGCTGGCTGAAGACATGCAGTATGTCACTGGAAAATTGCCATTAGAAGGATGAAGCTTACTAGTGTTGTTACTGTGGAAGTCCTTCTTTTGGCTAACATTTTTCTGGTAACTTTGCAGTGCAGAGTTCTATAAAAGGTTTTCCACTGCTTATGTTTGTTTCACTCTCTTTTTCTTATGTGAATGTTTGTATTTGCATGAGAAGACTGAGACATGGGCAAGAATCTCATTGCTAGCACTTACCAGCATCACTACTATAGAGATTGATCTGAGGCTGCAAAGAGAAATTGTGCTCATTTGTTTTCTTTGTTATCCATGTTACCAGTTATCCCAATTCAGCATCTTTTTTCAGAGACATTTTCAAATTTTTGTCTGACTTGGTCATCTGTAATGTTTGATGTTTTTCAGACAGGAAAATGCTCTAGAATTTTTCTTTTGGATTCTAAGGACATCCCAGAGTCTCAGTCCCATTGCTTCAGAAATCAGTTTAAAAAAATACTGAGAGGGTTGGGTTCCCCCCCTCCCCACTTCTAAGAGCCCAAAGAGTACTTGTCTCTTTCCAGGATCTTTGTTATATACCTTTCTGAGTCTCTCATCAGAAAGGTTGGTAAATACATTTCCTTGGAGTCCTCTAACTGAAGTGATTTTCAAGCGAAGACATTGTAGATTTTGTTGGCCCTCCTGTAAATCAAGTAATTTTGCTATCAAGATGTCCTGTCTTCTGTCTTACAACCAGAAGGTCGTCTTCCTTACTCACTCACCCTTTCCCCTTTCAGCGTCTGAAGAGGCTGAATCTTTACTTCTCGACCAGTCCTACTGTGAGGAATCCTCTTGTTTAGTGATGTTTAAATTTGGTGCTAACATCTTTTAATTAAGAAATCATTTGACAATATTGTGCTTTCTTCTCCTTGTCTGTAAAGTGAAGTGTGTTCAGAAGTTGAAGACAAGGCTTATGGTTGCTGTTACTTCCGCTAGCAGAGTGGCTCTGATTTAGACCCTTACTGGTAGATCATTATGACATCATTTAAAGATACAGTCCATCTTAAAACTCAGACTATATTTTCCTAACTAATTTCAATGTTACTTAAACCAAGAGGTTAGCTTGCTTTGTGTTTTTGTTTGCTTGAAATTGGGTACTATGTCAGTAGAAACAACCCCTGGGATATGTGCGTATTGAACTTGTTTTTGTCCTTCCGCACTGGCAGGTCAAAATTATTTAGGAAACAATCTGTTTGCATCTATTTTTGGAGTAACCCAAGAAGACTTACGTATTTCAAGATGAAAAATTTCCCATGAGATAGCTGACTCTAAGGATATGTCATGCAGTAACTTTAAACAAAATTTAGAAATGTCCTGCAGTGATCAACTTAAGCTCTGTCAGAGACATATAACAATGGAGGGTTTAGTGCTGCCACAATCTCATGTAATTTCAGTCTCATAGTCTCTCATAGCTTCAAAATCTTTCAGTCTGTGTTTAGTGGAGGCACTCTAAGTCCTTCTTCTATGTATCGTGCTTCCTGAAGTCGCCAAACTCAGAGTATGCATATAGATATATAGACAAGAAGTTGAACATAAGCCAGCAATGTACCCTTGTGGCAGAGGCAGCAGATGGTATCCTAGGCTGCATTAGACAAAGTATCAGCAGGTTGAGGGAGGAGATCCTCGCTCAGCGCTGGTGAGGCCACGCCTGAGGTACTGGGTCCTGTTTTGGCCTCCACAGTACAAAAGAGACATGGACATACTGGAGAGAGTCCAGCAAAGGGCTACTAAGAAGATTAAGGGACTTGAAGCAGATGGGGAAAGGCTGAGAGAGCTGGGGCTGTTCCACCTGGAGAAGAGAAGGCTCAGGGGGATCTGATCACGGTGCACAAATACCCGAAGGGAGGGTGCAAAGAAGAGGGAGCCAGGCTCTTTTCAGTGGTGCCCAGTGACAGGAGCAGAGGCAGTGGGCACACATTGAAACACAGGAGGTTCTCTCTGAACATCAGGAAGCACTTTTTTACTGCAAGGGCGACTGAGCACTGGCACAGGCTGTGCGTGGAGGTGGTGCAGTCTTCCTCCTTGGAGATACTCAGAAGGCTTCTGGACATGGTCGTGGGCAAGTGGGTTGGACCAGATGACCTCCACAGGTCCCTTCCAACCTCAACCATTCTATGATTCTGTATACTAAAGGGTTTTGTGTGCATGTGTGTTTTTAAACCTGTTAGTGTGTCTTTGGTGTGTGTTGTCTGTGTGTACGTTCTCAATTTTCCTTCAGACTCCTTAGCTTCAATATCAATGTTCGGAGTAACTGAAGGAAAAATTGCCTTCCTCTTCATATAAAACAGTGGGAGCTACACGTGTAAAAGATAGGTATGAAAATGGGATTTTGCTTAGGTTTCCAAGATCTTGAACTTCCACTAGCTTTATTTGATGGCTCCTAGTTCTGGTATTGAAAGAGGCAGTGAGGTCCCTATTCACTTTCTCTTTACCGTTCATCATTTTGAGAGGAACACCATGCCGAGTCTCCTTTTGACTAAGCTGGATAGTCCTAGCCTTTTTTGTAGATCTTCATATGAAGCACATTGTGTATCTCTGATTAATCTTGTTACTCTTCTCTAAAACTTTTCCAGTTATAGTGCCTCCTTTCGAGACCAGGGCATGAGCACTGCACACAGTATACTCAAATGGCGCAAGTGTGGGTTTTTTCCTCCTTATTTTCTAACAATTTTTAACATTAGAAGTGGTTTTGGTTTTTTGAGTACTGTTAGACATCAAGCTGATGTTTTTATGGAGCTATCTGTTGTAACAGATTTCTTTTGAATACTTGTAGTAAGCTCAGCATGTATATTATCAAGACTGTTTTTCTTTTGTGGAGTAAGTTAAATAATTTATCTCCTACAGATGTAATGTTCTACGTCTGCATTTCCTCAAATCTTTGTAAATAAAAGAAAAGTTAGTTTCACATTTCTCATCTTACTGTCTTTGGGTACAATAGAAGTTTAAATGAAATGTTAAATGCTACCAATAGTATGGTAACTCTTTGATTTAACAACACATTAAGTAATTACCAAATAATTGTTGCTTTGTTTGTTTTACAGGAGAATATTAAAAAGTGAGCCACCTTATCCACAAGAAATGAGTGCGCTGTCTAAGGATATAATTCAGCGTCTTTTGATGAAAGACCCCAAGAAGAGGCTAGGTTGTGGTCCCACTGATGCTGATGAAATCAAACAGCATCCCTTTTTCCAGGTAAAACAAACAACAAAACTCCCCAGATACTGCTTACTCTATGTTAGTGCCTTTGAAATCCAAGTCTAAAGAAATTCTATTGTTTTGCTAACAGAATAGCTTCGAGGCAGGTTAATTGCATGGATAATTGCGTTGAAGTTAGTGAGAATATCCATGTGACTATGTATATGGATTTTGTGCATACTACAAAGGCATGGTAGATTTTTAATATATTCTGTGTGTTTTTAACAGTTACTTGAAGCAGCCAAAAGACACACTACTTAAACCAGGTTTAATGGAAAACACTTACGTTACATGGTGTGTGTTGTTTTTTTAAAAGAAAGTTTGCCACTAACATCATTAGTAAAATTTGAATATTGATAAAAATTCACTATTAGTGATAAGCACCTCTTCTGTGTTTTCCTTTGCCTAGTTAAATCTTTTGTCTTGTGTAGTAGATTCTAATTCTGTTCAGTTTTCATTATATTAACATTTGATTTCAAACAGTGATGAAGATTGGGTCTGTGTATAGCTGTACTGTTCCATCCATTGCGGTTAAAATTGTTTGTGTGCTTTCTTTCAAAAAAGTATTTCCAGTGCTTCTGAAGTTAAATATATTTTTAATTAGTATAAATTTTGGAATATTTAAAGATGGTAGTATAAATTAATCCTTTCAAATAAATATTTATCAATGTAATTATAACATTCAGCATGGGCAATACCTTGGCTTTTTAACTTCTGGATTTCTTCTCATCCCTTCTGTGTTTCCTTCCTCTTATAAGAGAGTCTAACAAAGTAGAGTGAAACTTCCTTGATTCACTTTTTGGTTTGGAGGATACATTTTTTCCTCATACAACTCTTTCTAATCTTGGCTTCATTTCAGTTCTACTCCTTTACAGTAATAAGGCCATTTTCTCATAACTACTGTGTCTATGCTTCCTACTTCTAGCCATGCATTTAAGTAATAATCCAGAGGCATTATGATCTCAGGGCCCTGGAAACTGAGATAAGTAATTAAGCATAGAAATCAGCAATGAAAAGCTGAAGATACTGCATGTATGCACTATGGCTTACAAAAATATAAATGTTGTTTCCTCTGAAACAGAGAAAGATATTTAATGATGCCAATTGTTTGGCTTATCTCCACTGTTAAAAAAAATCAACACAAAGAAATTTAATTGGATTCTGTCTGCTCATAAAAAAGTAAGATACTTTTTGCGTTTACCTAAGCAAATTAGTAGGGTGTAATTTGAATGCTTTTCATCTGGCTGTGGAAAACAGCAAATGGAGTTAGAACTGTTTGTTTCTGGACAAGTCTATGTTTACAATATCTGTTTCTGTTAAATTTTCGTTTGACTCAAACTTACTTTCCTGGTTTTGGTTTAGAATATGAATTGGGATGATTTAGCTGCCAAAAAAGTATCAGCTCCATTTAAACCGGTAATCAGAGATGAATTGGATGTCAGTAATTTTGCAGAAGAGTTTACAGAAATGGATCCGACATACTCTCCTGCAGCAACCCCTCAGACGTCAGAAAGAATATTTCAGGTATTTTAAGAATTCACATAAATTTAAAAAAAAAAAAAATCCAAGTATTGAACAATTCCACATGGATAGCTAGCTTTTTTTTCCTGCCTTCAAAGTTATTGGGAATTACTATGTAAGGTCCAATCCCGGTTCCCAGGGCTGTTTGTTCAGCAATTGCAAAATGAGAAAGGTGGAAATAGTCCTACTGCAAACATAAATTGCATGTCTCCCCATTCCCAGCTGAATGTCCTACCTGCTGGACTAAAGTCAGTCTCTCCTTTATTGATTCTTTGTACTTTTTGAGTCTTACCATCTTGATTCTGTCAGCCTTGGTTACCAACAGCAATGTAGTTTGCCCGTGCCCCCATTATGCTCTACGCAAGGTATTCCTTTGCAAAGTNCAGTCTCTCCTTTATTGATTCTTTGTACTTTTTGAGTCTTACCATCTTGATTCTGTCAGCCTTGGTTACCAACAGCAATGTAGTTTGCCCGTGCCCCCATTATGCTCTACGCAAGGTATTCCTTTGCGAAGTGGGAACTAACTGCAGAGTTGAAAGTAAGTCTTCCATGTCCTGTAGAAGTACTCTGATTACTGGACTACTATATACAGATCTGTAACAAAGCTTTCCTTATGATCACCTCCATGCTATTAAAGAATGGTCCCTTCTTGGGCTGCACAGTCTGGATGTCAAATGGGCAAAAACAGCTCATGTGCAGCCTTGAACTTGGAACCAAAACTGCAGAGGTGAATAGCATTTCCAGTTGCTTTCTCTCCTCCTCCTCCTTGTGCTTTGTTGTTTTTAATTGGCTGGTTTTGAGCAGCTAAATGCTTAGTGTTCAGGAATATAGCACTGTATTTGGGAAACTGTTAGATTTGTAGTGACTATAGCAAGCAATTTATGTATGTCGTAATAGAATCTGATTCATCCTGCAGTGGTAGTCATAACTGTTGTTGTTATGATACCCAAACTGGGCACATCATTAATGTGAAGTTTGTTTTGCCATTTAAAATGGTTTGATGCTTAACATTGCAACATAAAAACTGTTTCGTGCCTTAACTTAAAGGTGTTCTAGGAAGCTAGCTAGTTTGAAGTATGAGTCTTTATCATTATTGCAGAACAATTGAAGCTGAGCCAGATTTTTAGTATTGTTTACCACAATTTTTGCAGTAGTATTGTTTTATCCATAACTGTAGAGAATAATATATCTAATTCGAGGAAGATACCCGCTCACACTGAACAGGGTAATACCTACCCACGAATGAGCCAGTTGTGGTTTCTGTATTATGTTAGAAAAATTCTGACCTTTTTTTTTTGAAAATTCTTGTGGAATTTCTAATGCTTTGTATGCAGTACGATAGTTTGTGTGCAACAATTTCAAGCCATGCCCTTTTCTGATGTCTTAATTTCATAGGGATATTCTTTCGTTGCACCTTCTATTTTGTTTAAACGCAACGCAGCTACAGTAGATCCTCTTCAGTTTTATATGGGAGATGAACGGCCTGGAACTACAACTATTGCCAGAAGTGCTATGATGAAGGTAATAATAATATCAAGAGCTTAATTAATTTGGTTAACTTGGAACTGCATATAACTTTCAAAGCAGCAATCACAAGCTAGGCTACAGATTACAGAATAGTCATTGTGCATTTATCTGTTCTCTATAATGGCTCTTCAGATGATCCAAGCATATAATTTGCATGTGGTACTATTAAGAAGTAGTTGAATTTTAATCTGAAAAAGGAGATGATTTTCTAGTTTTCCAGAAAACTGAAGTATAGTAGTAATAGTCATTTGACTCCTCATAGTTCTTATTCAGCCAACCATTGTAGATACTTTTGAAGCTATTTTAATTATATCAGAATTCCTGCTATGATATATTTGCCCAGAAGTATGTATAGTTGTGTGAAGTCTTATAAGAACACAAGCTATTGTGATGTCTTCAAGCGAGTACATAGTTTTGTGGATAAATGTATGTACAGCCATCTTTGATCCTGTTTGTCTGAATATTTTGTATCTTAAGCTATTGCAGTAGTAATGATTTATTTAGTGACTATGTTTGTTTAATGTAACATAAGATTTACTCTTTGATTGTTAGAATAAAGTTTATGCATTTTATTAAATAGAAGTTAAGATTGTATTTTATCAAAGAGAGCTCCTTTATAATTTTAAATGTAGATGAAAAATTCTCACGAAACTTTACTCTTTGTCTTTGACTGTGTATACTAAAAGTATTCTGCAGAACTAAACACAGACAGTTTCCTAACAGGACTCTCCATTTTATCATCATTATGAACTGGATCTGAAAGAGAAACCATTGGGAGAAGGAAGTTTTTCCATTTGTCGAAAGTGCTTACACAAGAAAACTAGCCAAGAGTATGCAGTAAAAATAATTAGCAAAAGGTATAAATATTCTATAAGACCATAAAAATATTTTCTTTGCTTACTGTCACCCATGGATTAGAATAATGTTCGCTACATTTTTGCAAGTGGAAAAATAACTTTAAAATAATTTTATTTTTGAAGAATCTACAGAAAGTTATAGTAACCTTATGACCTTTAAAAGATTCTGAGACTCTTTCGAAACAGAATGTTATTCTTGTTGTGGAGGACACAAGAAGAAACCTAAAGAGTACTTTTCTGATTCCTAGTTGTATTCTACTCTAATTTCCTTTAATTTTGCTCCTAACCAGAGTAAGGTATAAGGCCCTCCTATGTTTAGACCTAAGTGAACTGGATGTAGGCATGTGCTAGCTCCCTTTCCTAAGCAGCCCAATTGATTTCCAAGGACATTGCTTTTAAGAAGGGTCTGTATTGTGGATTGCCTGAGCTCTAAGTGTGTGTGTGTGCGCGCGCATAAAATGGAGTTGTAAGTTGCATCTTGTTTCCTGGATGTTGTGAAGAGAACACAGCAATGGAGGCAGCCGACTTGCTTTTTACATAGGGACCATCTGGTCCTCTTCCAGAAGAGATACTTCTGGCAGAATTTGCCCGGAGAAAAATAAAGATAAGGGATTCTTTGGGGGGTGGAAGGATTTTTAGCTTCATTTTGCAGTGTTCATTAGTAAAAATATTCCTAGTGTCTTGTAGAATGCTGGCAGGAAAGGGAAAGGAAAGTGTAAATGTTCTGCTATCAGAATGATAGTTTGCAGTGATCTCTTCTCCAAGACATTTGGCTGTACCTCTGTTTTTCCAGACTCTAGAAGTAACTGTCTACCAGCCTTAAGTGTTTCATCACATGCTTTTTGGATAGTGAAAGTTCAAGAGTAAGACACCCAAATATAGGTGTATGAGTCAGTTTTCCAAGGTCTGCTGTGATTAATGGAGGCCTACTCAAAACTATTAATGGACCCTACAGAAAGACTCAAATGTCCAGACATTAGCGGTGGGATTCAGTAACTTAAACATGGGCATCTATGCAGTGCCATTTTAGCACCTGTCGGTGTCCTGTCTGTCCTCCAGTTCTGATCAGTCTTGTGGCTACTACCTTTATGTAGATGTCTTCATGGCTGATGTCTTCCAGGCTCTCCTATGCTTAGGCCACTGAATCCTACTCTAGGTGTGCCTTTTACAGTGAATTAGTTCACCCTGTAAGATTCATTAACAAGAATTTCACTCATTATAATGAGACCTTAGACAAGTATGATGCAGTAAACACCTACACTGGATATTTTAATCTGAAAATCTCTGCCCTGTATCTACATTAAATTTTTTTTTTTCTGTGGTGCATGCAGAGCTGCAGATCAGTACTCCCAACTCCTCTTAAGCTAATAGATTTTTTGTTTATGGATAACAGTGAGCAAACTAGTATTGACTTTTCCCATAGAGCTAAACTATTAGGAATTATGTCCTTAAATGATATTACTCACAGGTTCTTTTGTTCTTTCTCCTTCATCTTGGTGGACCAGGCTAAATGAAGGTAAGAAGTGGTCTGTAAATGGAGATTTTTTTTTTTAGGATTGCAGACTGTGAGCAGGCTCAGAGCATGTTTGTGTAGTATTTAGAGGTAGCAGTAAACTCACACTCTGAATGGCTGGACACCAACCAGACTCATATAAGAAATGGTTAAACACTAAATAATATTGCTCTGAGCACCACATACTAACTCTTGCTAAAAGGAAAAGTATAATAGGTTTCTAGTAACTTTTTGCCTCAAAGTCAGACAGTCTTTCACTCTTACCCATCAAAGGTGCCAAAAAAGTGTATGCTTACACCTAGGCAAAACTTTTCATCATACTTGAGGTGAAAGCTCAGATTGAGAGTTCCTCTGTGGTGTTGCTTTATTAATAGTGCTGGACCTGCCTCCATCCAACAATTTGAGGTTTATCTGTAGGTCTGAAGGCCAATGAAACAGTTGAGTCCCGTGAACTTCTTGAGTTACTGTTTTAGAGCTTCCCATTTGTTTTTCATTATATTGTCTGTTCAAAAACTGAGATGGTAGCTGTATATAGAGGGGAAGTAGTCAGACAAGTCCATGCACAAATTTCAAAGGTTTATCTTCATGATACTGGACCTTTTTCATCTGTTTCCTAGGCCCACCTTCTCCTGATAGAGTTTAGGGGGGAAAGACTGAGTTTTTTAATTTCTTACGGACCTGATATCACTTTCAGTTTAAACAACATCAGCAGCAGAAGTGCAGGTGGAACAGCTTAGTTTACTTGGTCATTATATGAAGCCTGCAGAAAAACAGAATTCTCTTGCACAAAATTCTCATCAGGGTTCTGGTCCTAATTGGGGGAGGGGGGGGGAGGCAACAAAAAATTAACAACATGTGTGGTGAGAGAGATTCTGTCTGTGTTATCCATAAGACCGTGCTCTAAGTCGGATCAGGATTAGCCTTTCTTGGAGAGAGTTTGGGCAGAAATTTTCAGGCATTGTTTGCCCAAAATAAATCTGCTTATGTATTTAGTGGAAAACAAAATGTTCTGCTCTGTCCCCGTTCACATTGTTTTTATAATGTTCGCTGTGTTCACTTTTTATGGCTGTAGATTTCGGTACTTGAAAGGCAATTGTGCGGCGATTTTTGCTCTGGACCTAGTCTCTTCTGTTCTTTTCCATTTCAGATTTTTACAACAGTCTGTTCAGGCATTGCTTTGTATAACACAGTTCGTATATAGATGATGTTACTCTCTTTTTCTAGTAGGAGCTCATAGTTTCCATATAGTTTTGGAAGTACTTAGCTCCTATAGGAGTGGAAAAGGATTGAGCCAATAATTTGAGTCTTCAAGATAAATCTGAACTAACAGATATTTGTAGGAACAGAGGTAAAGTCAAATTGCCCTGGACAAAGGGAAAGGTTTGTTTTAGATAGAAACTATTTTATAATATGATTTTAGCTTTTACTGTAGCAAGTTGCAGTTGCATCAAAAACATTGTTTGATTTGGGTGGTTTATTTAATGTCCTAATGTGCAGGGTTGTGTGGAGACTTTTGCTCGGCTTACTTTGAATATGCTTTTAATTGTGTTCAAATGGTTGTACTATTGAAAAATGTGGATTGCAAGCAATAAAAAAACCAGGTGTAACACTTTGAATGTGCAGTTTGCTCAGTAAAATCGGTACAAAATGACTGCTCAATTTTTCCAGAATGGAAGCCAACACCCAGAGAGAAATAACAGCTCTGAAACTCTGCGAAGGACACCCAAATGTAGTGAAGTTACATGAAGTTTATCATGACCAGGTATTTTGAAGAAACTGTAATCAGCACTTGCCAAACACATTGCCATGTGTTTTTCCAAGAATTTTTAGGAGTTAAGCATACTGTTACTGTGGAGGCAACTTTTTTCCTAGGGCTTTTGTCTGGTCAGTATAGAAGATGAAGCAAAACTTCTGCATTCAAGGGAACTTACAGTTACTCTATCAAATCAAAAAAGTATTTGGAAGAATTAAGAGTTCTGGATTCTGTTTCTGGTTCTATCCTTGGTCTACTTTGTTAATCATCATGCAATGTAATTCATGGCCCAATTTCTGTATCTATGATACTGAGGTACCTAATCACCTTCCCTCGGAGTTGTCATGAATCTTAAAGTAATATTTGTGAAATAATTTGAAATTTGTATATGAAGATTACATATCTAGCATTTTTTTCTTACGTATTAGTAATTTAATGGAGATAACCAAGCAGCTTTCTAAATTACCAAATGTGAAAGTAGAGCCTCTATTTGAAAATATATTGCAATCAGTTTAGGGTTTATTTTGAGACCTTAGTTGTCTTTTTCTTTAGTGTAATGCAAGCTCCACAGCATGTACCAAGCCATAATTTGATCTAACTTGGAGGTTGACCCTTGTTTGAGCTAGGAGTTTGAACCACATGTCCTGCAGAGGTCCCTTCCAACCTGAACTACTCTGTGATTCTGGTCTATGATTTTGTAAGAGAACGTGGGTGCTCTTGCCTCCGCATGTATCTCCATCACACTGTTTATACAAGGACCAGCAGAGTGCTCGTGTGGAGCACTTCTAAAATGAGCTGAGAGGATGAAAAATCTGTACTGTAATATTTAATGATAAGGAACCCTCTTTTTTTGCTTTTATGTACAGTATAAGCATATGTGTGTAGGACAGGATACTTTTTTTGCACTTCTCTGAGTAAAATGACTATACTCAGGAATATTAAAAAAAAATGTCTTCAGATCACTCTGCAAATTAATATTCTGCTCTCAACCAGCCAAACCATTGTATTTTGAGTTGCTCCTGGTAGTTCCCAGGGGTTATCGTCCAGATTACTCGTGCACAACATTCTGAAGACCAGAACTGATGAAAATTTTCTAGTTTTGACATTTCTGCAGTTTGTCTTAAAATAACGAAGTTCCGGTTTTTAACTTGCTCTAATATCAGTCTGATCAAATTCTACGTTAGTAATTCAACCATAGAGTTGCAGTCTCTTTTGGTGAGCCACAAGAAGTTTTCTAGCAGAGAACAGACTCTCTATCCTTTCCGACTTTCCTGTCAGCTATTCCCAAGACATAAAAAGAATTTGCAGGAGAGGATATCTCACAAGTGCTACTAGCAATGTAACAAGTAGACACCTTGGTTGTTCTAAGGTGTATTACTGCTTTCTGTCTGCATATCTCTGCTTCTGTTCCTTGGTATCTAAATACTGTGCACTTTCTGTTCCTGACTATTTCTTTGAATTTATTTTTTTCACCTATTTCCAGAACCTTTTTCTCTGCTTGCAAATATTGCTTTTGATACTGTCATTCAGGGGAAGAAAATGGTAGAAGCCATCACATGCCTACATCAGTTGCCTTTTGAGAATGCTAACTTCAGTTTCCTGTCCTCAGAAGCCTGCTGTTCATTTAATGGCAAGACATTTGAATTGCAGTTGATTGTGTGCTAATGCTGTCTTATTATCAAGGAAGTCACTGCTTTTTGATTGTCTTGAAAAGAACAACCACCTAAACAACCATTACTTTTTTAATTAAAAAAATACTCTTTAATGTTTGAGAAGATGTCTATTGTGATTTTAATGATAGAGTAGCTTTGGCTACTACTCTGTAGAGGATGAAATGAGAAGAAATTCTAGATAGTCTTTGATTTCACAGTAAAGTTGCAGGATGCTTTCATAGGATTTGGTAACATTAAATGGCTAACTCCTTTATATGTATTAATAGAAGTGTATCCCTACATCAGAACAGGCTTAAATAGCAAAAGTCTAGCTTTTTCCAGCTTTATTTGTTAGCCTAAAGAAAGGCATTTAGTCTCTCTACAAATGTATCCATTTACATGGCAGATTGCGTTTTTGTAAATAAATATGGGTGGACATGGGGAAGACATCAACATTCTTCAATCTCAGTGAGATTGATGGGAAAAATGTCATCTGAGATGCAGTTCATTGCTGCTTCTTGGCCTTCTGAATTGAGCAGCAGTTTTATTTCTTCAAACTTTGAGAACCCATCAGAATAACACCTAGCTCCTAAATTAATGTTGGTTTGTAATGTTAAATTTCTAACATCCCGTATTTTTCTTTGTTGTTTCAGCTTCACACATTTCTAGTAATGGAACTGCTGAAGGGAGGTGAATTGCTTGAACGTATTCAGAAAAAGAAACATTTCAGTGAGACTGAAGCCAGTCATATTATGCGCAGACTTGTTTCAGCGGTGAGCCATATGCACGATGTAGGAGTAGTCCATAGAGATCTGAAACCTGAGGTATAGTGGCTTGCTTAAACATGTTTAGACATTAACTTATTAAATATCTTGATTGTGATGTATTTCTGTTCCTCCAGCTTTTATTACAGATTTTTCTACTACTATATGTTTAGTAAAATGTTATAACTTATCAAATTCTGTACATATTTTTCTGTTTATACGTAAAAGTAACTGTTAGGAAACATTTTTAATTTTGTAAGCAATTTACACTCTTAACTTGTTTAAAAACATTCTTTGCCTATTTCGGCACAGTTTTCAGTAGTGGTAAGTATATATTTATTTATGAAACAGTTCACAAGGAGAGCTAGGTTGCTTGGGTACTTTGCCTGTACATTTCTGCCTTTTGTTTGGGCTTCATCTGCTTGGTAGGGCTTCTTTTGAAGGTAGCTGTGACACCCTTGTACGGTCTTCTGTTCCAGTTAAACACAAAATGAACCGCAAACTAATGCAGCCCTCTAACAAAGATGTGTGATTTGAATTCAATGAGTTTAGTAGTTTCCCAAAAGAAACAATTATTTAATATGTATTTTTCAATAATTACTTTTTCTGTTATTTTTATTGTGCAGCAACATCTTGCCTTCTAGACAATTCAGTTTACTATGGTAAGATCGACCACTGGCTTTTTTCTGCTTCCTGAAGCCAATATTTATTCCTTTTTCTTTGCCAACAATGGGCTTGAATATGTGTTAGTTTTCTTCAGCCTGAGAATAGTATAGGTTGATGTTAGTTCATCCGGTAAGGATGCTAAATTGTATTGGTGATTGCAGTCGTCGTACCTCAGGAAATAGCTACTCCTTTTGTATCTGGAGTTTAAAATGATCCACCGTTCCTACCGATGTTTCATCCTTTTGTAACATACTTTCTGGTATGTTACAAACATACTTCTTCTCTAGCAATTCCAATTCAACAGATAAAGAAGTTGGCTAGATGTTGGTAATAAACTGGTTTTGAAAATCAGTCCAAAACATAGGTGTTTGAAAGTATCTCTGTGCTGGAGTCTCTGTACTAAATAAAGAATTAAATAGAGGGGCTATTGTGAAATTCTAATATGTCGGTTGAAAATGTGACTCTTGGAAAAAGTTTCTCTGCTGACATCATGAAGGAAAGAAAACAGCTCTTGAAACAAGGCATTATTAACAAAACCTAGAAATCCTTTCTTCCTATTGTCATCATTTTAGTCTTATTACCATCTTAAATATGAAGACCAGATTCTGTAAAGCAGAGCTTTAGATGCATGCTAAATTAGGCAGTCTTCAATTCTACATCGTGTTCAAAAACAGAAGTCTAGAAAGTCCAGGTAATGAAGGGTTAGCAAACAGCTTGCAGAATGCATTGCCTCCATAAAGTTGGACTAAACCAGCCTGTCTCCTGCCTGCTTGTTGTTTTGAAAGTTACTATTTTAGGTTCAGATGTGGACTTAGTATGGGATATGCAGGCTTCCCAATATAGATGTGGTTAGTGCACCTTTCTTTAAAAAGATGTATGGGAAATTCTGTTGCTTTTCTGAGAATTCCAGTCAGATTTGTTTGATGTTCAACTTTGACATCTAATGTGATACTGATGTGTCTATTTTAAAAAATATGGCTAGTTACGTGTCACTAAGGATGAGGCTTTTCTTAATTGCATGGACTGGAAGACTCTTCTGTTTCAGCAATAGTAATTAGATCACATATATTGCTGTGCAAAATAGAGGAAAAGTACTAATAGAAAATAGAGAATTCACAAAAATAAAGAATTCGTGTAGCATATTGGAGCCTCTCAGTAGAAGATTTGGGGACAGTTTCTGTGAAGCAATCATTACTCTCTAAACTGGATTCTAAAGATACTAGAAAAAACATACCAAGGCAGAGATAATGTTGTTTATATATCCTTAAAATATGTGTGGAATATACCTTTAAGTGTGGGGTTTTGTGAAACACTATTTATTTACCTAATCAACAAAGTAGTCTGAACCCAACCTAGGACATTTGGACTGTACCTTTCTTTCTGTACACAACCAATTTCATTTTTGTCTTAAGGAGATCTTTTTAAACTGATGTTACTGCAGCTCTTTGTTTACTTGTTGGCTATATAACATCACCATAGAAAAATGATTGTTGGATTTATTGCCTATCCCCATTGTATTAATTTTTTTGTTGAAATTAGACTTTCTTTAGATCCGTTTTGCACAACATTTTAATATGGAAAACTGACTTTTCTGATTGTGCATTAAGCTGTAACAGCAGTGCAGAATGTGAAACCACTGTTTTGTAGCAGCTATTCTCTCTCATCCATAATGAATGCTCTCAAGTTCTCTTTATTGATCTGCTTGCAGTCTAGCAATCACTTCTTTCCCCTTCTTAATGAGTTTGAAATTAATTACTTTGTGTTGAGTCATTCACCTTTTGTATTACAAAATTATGTAGGGCTATAGGATTTCTAATATTGGGACTTTCTCTAGCATTGCATAGATTAAACACCAAAGGCAACAGCAAAATTTTGCTCTCCTCTCTTCTCTCAGAAGTTCAAGGGGGGGAGTAGAAATAGTTTATAATTCATCTTGGCCTCAGCCAGTTCTCGTAAGACTTAGCTTCCCTCTTGTATCTTTCTTGACAAGTATGAATACTTAGGGAAAAGAAGAACAGATTGTTTTAAATCTTCCTCTGAACTGATAACTACTTCTCTGTCTTCAAGTCCAAGATGCCACATTCCCATCGGTAAAACTGGAATTCTCAGGGACTACCATACCAAAGTTTCTTTACCTTGGTATAAGGGGGTAGTAGGCCATTGGTTTGAGGTTGGACTGCTATGTGACCTTCAGTGCTTGAATGCCATTGGTCCCAGGTCTCTTCCAGAAAGCATATCTGTCCTGACTTTGAGATCCATGACAGACAGCAGTCGGTACAACTACTGAGCTATTGGTGCACTTTCTAGTCCACCATCCTTTGCTTTCAAATTACTCTTTTGCATTACTGTGCTCATGGTAATATGGCTTCAGCGTGCTACCACTTGAGGGCCAAAGACTATTCAGTCACAAGACAAGACATGCAACCGGAGTTCCACACACAAGAAAGCTGTCGTTCATGACATGCCAGAAAGAAGTGGAAGCTTAAGAAAATTTACTTCTGTTTGAGGAAGAAGGGAATTCTCCATTTAGGTTGATGTCTTTGCTTTTTTTTCTTGTCAGTGTTTCTTGAATTGTTTTCCCTACCATTCTTTGCTATATACCCATTTTCATTAATAATCTCAGACAGAACTATCCCAGTTTGCAGATATACACAAGGCAGATAAGCACATCACATTTTCTTACATCCCAGAGTACCATTATTTCTACTTTTCAGTATTTTTCCCAGTGTCTCCCAGTTCCTCGTTTCTCTAGATAATGGGAAGTTTTCTGTAGTAATAAATGTAGGAGACAATAACTATTAAATATTCTAACCAATTTTCTAACCAGTGCTGGTATTGATTTTGTCTTTGCTTTTCAGAATTTATTGTTTACAGATGAAACTGATAATTCAGAAATAAAAATAATTGATTTTGGCTTTGCTCGTTTAAAACCACCTGATAATCAGCCTCTTAAGACTCCATGTTTTACTCTTCATTATGCTGCCCCAGAACTCTTGAATCACAATGGTTATGACGAATCTTGTGATCTATGGAGTTTGGGGGTCATTTTGGTGAGTGATTGAGGTTTTTTTTTTTTAATTGTAACTTTATTGTATATATTTACTTTTTGCTAAAATGCAAAGGACTTGACACAATTTCAGACTTGAATTAGGTAGACGCTGAATTCAGGTGGGAGGAAAAAATACTGCTGCACAAAGAATAGGTTCAAAAGACAGACGTTTTCCAGGGGCGGAGATTTTTTTTTTCCTAAGCAGTAAATTAAATTCAACATTTCTGGGAACGGAAAAAATGCTTTATACCTTCTCATTCATAAAAAGAGATATTCTTGTTAGGAGATGCATCCATATAATCTTCCTACAGTTTCAATTCAGAGAAGGTATCAGTCTGCATTCTGATTTACAGAAAATTAATAGGTATAAACCGTGTAGAAATACCATTGTGTTTTGTTTATAGTTTTCTGAAACATATGAATGTTTTTTATAACAAGGACTCCAGAGAAAGTCTTGCATATTTTAAATTTTCTGTAGCCTTGAAGTTATGCTAGTCAAAGTTCTATTGTGTAGCGCTGGTGATGCAAACAACAGCACTCCATATTTAGTAATAGGGTTGTCAATAAATATACTGTGTTTGTTAATACTACGTTTGTTCTCATGACAGTATACAATGCTGTCAGGACAGGTACCATTTCAGTCTGAAGACAAAAGTTTAACATGTACCAGCGCATTGGAAATTATGAAAAAAATAAAAAAGGGAGAATTTTCCTTTGAAGGAGAAGCTTGGAAAAATGTTTCTGAAGAGGCTAAAGAGTTAATTCAAGGTACGTATTCACAAATATTTCATGTACCTTACATTTTTATCTCAAAAGATAAAGTTTAGAGAACTATACAGTATCTGGTGCTGTGATCAGCATCAGAGCGCCTAACCTGACAGAGTAGTATCCACAGCTTGAGCTGTGTATTGACCCCTAATACAGGTTATGGGTAAAGGTGGACACAGCAGAATGGCATTACAGATTTGTTGTACGCCTAGCAGAGAACTTTCTAATGTTGTGAGGTGCTGATAGAAGGTTAGCAAGGTTAGAAGTAACTGAAAAGCTTCAGAAAAAGTGAAGTCACTCTTTTAAAACGTATTTAAAAGCAGAGCTTTTCTTTAATATTATTTTTGCTTTCGTAAAACCACCACATTACGGGATAAATGTTTTAAAAGCTGAGCTTTTGCAGAAAATGAATGTATTGCTATCGTCTTTCACTTGGGCTATTTTTGAATGCATGTACCAAGACTACTGTGTTTTTGAGCTGCTTCATTCACATTTGCCATGCTTTGATTCCCCTTAAGCTTTTGAGCATCTGACTATGTTTTCAGCATGAGATAGATACCTACATTTTTGGCAGAAAAATTCCTTACACGCCTGCTTCTACAGAAATTTAGAAATCCATCTTAGTAGAATTAAGATTGGTATCTCCAGGTTCAGACTTCAGTGGATCATGCAGAAAACCTGAGACTTACTCTTATTCTCTTGACCTTCATCCCAGACAGGTTTTAAGTGAAGAAATCATTTGGTAGTTCTGAGTTCGTGTGAAAAGAGATGTGAGTCATCAAACAGTTAAATAGCAATTTCTTGCATTTAATGATTCTTCTGGAGAGGATGATAGTATAACATTGTGTGAGCCTTATCTAGGATAAATATTGTAATGACTTACCAAAGCAATGCCTGAGATTTTCTTAAAATAATTGCATTTTCTATTAATATCTCACAGTTTAAGATAATGTAATATATTTCTATTAGGACTTCTAACAGTGGATCCAAACAAAAGAATTAAAATGTCCAGTCTGAGATACAACGAATGGCTTCAGGATGGCAGCCAGCTGTCATCCAACCCTCTGATGACTCCTGATAACTTAGGCTCTTCAGGAGCTGCAGTGCATACGTATGTCAAAGCCACTTTTCATGTAAGTTCTAAGAAAACTTATGTGATGTGCTAAATTTTGTAATGTGTTAATCTAGATTGTTGTGTGTTTTCTCTTAATTAAAAATACATAATTTGTGCCTTTAATTCAGTGATTGCTTATAGCTAATACCTATTATTGAGTACAGTAAAAACATGAATGATGAGGAAAGAATAAATTTCTTAGACTTTTATACTACTGGGTTTTAGGGGCTGAGAGAGCTGTTCATGAATTAGCTATTATAAATATTCTGTTTCTTAGAGAATTCTGTTTAAAGGTCTTCAAACTTTTATAAAAAAAGAGAAGAAACTTTCTATTTAACTTAAGTAACTGTTTGAATTTTTGTCCTTACAGTTACAAAATCAAGGTAAAACTTCTGGAACATATTTAGTTCATGTTTTTAATAACATGGATACTTTTCAATGGACTTGCTTGTCTACCATTGTTTATTTACTAAAAATATTTGAACTGCAGCTATATTATATATGTATTATACAAACATAATGTTGATTCTCATGATTCCTTCTACAGAGAATAAACTGAAATTGAGCAGATTTATGCGGAAGTACTTGTAGACTCTTATTACCAAGAAGAGAAAAAGAACAGAATTGTTACTTGAAGAGGTCCCAATAATGCAACATAATTTGGGCTGAAAGGAAAACTTCAATTTTAAACAAAGTGTAGTTGCTGATAATGTAGGCCTAAATAGGTTTAAGGCTTAATAAAAAATAATTGTAAATTAAAAAGAACAAGAAGATGCCAATTACTAATGCTATATATTGGTTCTTAAATACATGTTAAGAGCTAGTGAAGTTCTTGTTACATCTACAGAAAGAATTAGCAAAAATCTGTCAAGAGATTACAGTTTATGTTATGACTTACTGTAAAACATTCGTAATAAGCTATGAGCCATAAAATGTCTTAAACCTCTTAAAAAGCTTAGAATTACCTTTTATTTTTAAACAGGCCTTTAACAAGTACAAAAGGGAAGGATTTTGTCTTCAGAATGTTGACAAGGCACCTCTTGCAAAGAGAAGGAAAATGAAAAAAACAAGTACGAGCACAGAGACACGTAGCAGCTCCAGTGAAAGTTCACATTCTTCTTCCTCTCATTCTCATGGTAAAACTACACCTACAAAGACACTGCAGCCAACAAACCCTGCAGACAGCAATAACCCAGAAACCATCTTCCAGTTCTCTGACTGAAAAGCAGAGAATATCCTTTCTTGAAGATGCAAATGGTTATAAACTTGGTAGTACGTATACTATCTTCTCCTGTCGTTCCTCCCTGTGGCTTACAGGCTACAGAAATATGTCTGTCGCTTTAAAAATGTATTTCAATCATACCGTTTTAGCTTTGTATTTCAATACATTTCTTTTTAGCATTAAGTTTGGTATCACTGGATATGGTATAATACTATTGTACAACAAACATTGTATTCTCTTGGGGCTAAATTACTAGTGTGCAGTCAAGCTCAAGGTAAGGAGCTATGCTGCTCATGGTACAGCTTGGAGGAAGACTGTTTCTCAGTGTAAGAATCTTCTCGGTATCTTCCCCACTGTTTAAAGAAAGAAAAGCTCTGTAGCAAGCATAGAACTCTTGGATCTTCTGCTTTTACCCAGCTGTGTGAAGAATGTCATAGAATTTGATTCTTCATGCGTGTAAGGAATCATTGGTACAATGCATCAAAGCAGTATAGTACTTTAAGGTCTTTTAAATTTGTGGTTACGTTCTCTCCCATTTATTTGAATTTTAAGAGCAAAATGAAGCATTATGGAACTCTTCACATTGTTTTAAAAAGTAACTCCCTATATCTTGTTCTAAACAACTGGGATTATAAATCTTAGATTGTTTTTTTATTATTATTTATTTAATTTTTTAAAAAAACATCTAGGGTAAAAGATGTCTGGTAAGGAGAGGTGTCTAGTACTGTGATACAATAATTTTTATTTCTGCTTTTTGAAGTTACTAACTTTTAAAATGTTTTACAGATTCTAAGATGTAACTGTAAGAGAAAGTGAAATTTCTTATTGAATGCTTTGGAAAATGGTCACGTGATAAAATATCTATTTCAAGAATTAATTATAATTTATATTTTCTTTTTATATTTACACAATAACTTTAAAATATTAAGATTTTTTTTAAGATGCAAAAACTCCAGTTTCAACACTTGTTATTATAGGGTCCATACAAAAGGTATACCAAGTTATTTGAATTTTGCATTGTGCAAATACGGCAGTTTAATAGTGACTGTAAAATAGTAGGATATATGTTTTCTCTTTTGCACTTTATACATCAAAAGGAGATGTTTTATAATAAAGTGCACTCAGATCTCTCTTTCTACAAGGTGCTGAGCACTATTTTACTGGATTGAGTGACCTGAAATCCGCCATATTTGGTGGTTGTGGTCATTGTGAAGGAGAATTCTGTTCTTTGCAGGAGTGAATCCGTGTATATTACCCACTGTTTTCATTCCTTACTTTAAACTGCAAAGCTCTTTCTATCTTGCTTTTAAATTGTATATAACAAATACTAGACCTGGGCACCTTGTGTTGTGTAGATGTTAACAACTTATGCACTGGGAATACTAAAGGGAAATTATATTGAACACTGTGCTTCACGACTTGTTCACTGTGGTGTTCTACAGTGAAGTATTTCCTACTGTGATAGTATAGTATGTACATAACTGTTTGCAATCATAAATGTGACTTACAGAAACATCAGCATAAACTTTTAAATCAGCATATTTTATAAATTTATGGAGAGCTCTTTTATTGCTCGTATTCTCAATGACTAGGGTAACTTAAGTGCTAAAGATGACTCCAGTTTTGCTAATGCTTACATGTGTAAGTTTCCACTGAAGTCGGACAGACTCCTTGTGTAAAGTTAATCATATGCCTAAATTTGTGTGATGGAAGATTAATTGACTGGGGAATGTCGTTAACAGCTTGCTCTATCTTAAAGTAACCTTAATCCAAACCCTATGCAAAAAAAGGTTATAGGAATTCTTTGTATCAGTGGTTTTATTTATAGAATTATATCAGATATCAGTATTGACAAATACAATACATCCATGTTTACAGGGATTGTGTGTATCAAAACAAGGCTTTGAAGCCCAAATTGTTTGTTCTGTGTTTCTTTACTATTAATAATGGCATTCTGAGGTGTTGGAATTGCTCATGTGAAATAGTTTACTACTTTCTTGATGTGAATGTCAACGGTAATTGCAGCATTAATTTCAGGTTGATGTGAATATTGAGATTTGCACTGTTTATGTAGTAGTAGTATATTTAAAGATCAGTATATGTGCTAATAACACAACCGATTTTAAATGGCCGATGTTAAAATATTGAAAAATAATTGTCAATGTAATATATGCAGATTTGCTTTCTGAATGCTTTCTTTCAAAGTAATCTCAATAGTGAACATGGCTCGTTTGTAAAAGAATATTTTCCCTCTCCCCAATAAACTTGCTGTAAATACAACAAACAATCCACCATTAATACTTGCTATACAGACAGTACAAGTAAATTGGGAGGTTGTAGAACAGGTTGTGTGCAAAGTTTGCTTTTAGAGGAGTTCTTGAAATTTGTTGTCTTCTGGGTGAGGACACAAAAAAGCAATTTTCGGTCTGATTTCATTTAAGTGTAAGAAACTTTTGGATACCAGGTGGATTTGCAATATTGTGACCCAGCTGAAATAACTTCTTAAAGTTAGGAACACAATACAGTTGTTTCCCTGTTGGGAAATTTAAACTGTTGCTTGACAAACTGATGAAACAAGAGAAAAGAATGCTTGCTCAAGATACTAAATGCTAGAGATAATGACTGTATTGTCAGAGGGTTTTTTTCCACACATTTTGAGAGACTCTTGTGGGACTAAAATTATTAGAATACATTACTTGTATCAAAGACAACTTGTATAGATGAGTATTGCTCTGTCCTCTTTGAGCTCTAGCAGTAGTCATTGAATAAAAATTTAAAAACAGGGTGATTCTTTTTGGCAGGGGTAAGTACGTTCAGGTGTTGCCTTGCATTTGCTTTGAACCAGTTACCTGGGGTGGTTGAAACATTTATCACTTCTGACTTTCTCCTGCCTCCAGGTAACAGAACTCTTCAGGAGGTGTGTTTGACACTAAGCTGTCTGGATTTTTAGATTCGCGTATTTACATAAACAACTGCTGATCTCCATTTACATTGATGTAACTGACTTACAAACTAGGCAGCTCAAGAGCAGGTTCACTTCTTGTTCAGATGTCCCTTCAGGATACTAGTTGCTCTTGGCAGAACGATTTTGTCTCAGCTTAGTCTGTTGCCCAGCGTGGCACTCTATAGTGCATAGTGGCACTATGACGTCTGTATGGTCATATGAAGACCATAGACCAATTTTTTATACTCATACCACTATTTCAAATCGGAAGTGTACAGGCCAATCTTCATTAGTTCTATAAATACTTTATATTGCGTTAGTAAAGAGGTGTTGGACTGTGAAATATGTTTATACCCAGATTAAGTTTCCTTCACAGTGCTTCTATGTGTCAAGCAACTTTAACATCCAGTAATTTCTCTACTCTCAGAAATGTAATGCAGTCAGCAATATTGTGGGCAGATTTGTTTGAAAAATCAAATTTCTTATAAGTAAATATTTAAATAACTAGTGTGGTTATTAATCTAATCTTTAAAGTACTTGATATTCTGTAAGTCTATTTCTCTGTAATACTTTTAGAAACACAAATATTAGTAATTAAGAGGTAATTCTACTAAGGGATTTAGAGGACTACAAAGGAAGTAACATGACTTACTGTTCCTCTAGCTTAGTGAAATTTCTACATTTTTAATGAAAAGCTGCTGAAATATTTATTGTTTCTTAATAGAAGGGTCAGTGCGTGTGGCATATGTAGTGTTTACTGCTATGAAAAAAAGTATTAAAATATTTTATTAAACACTTTTGAGAGGGTAACATAAAAATACAGTATTGCATCAGAATGGATTGAGGCTTCAAGTTGTCACTGCTGATGTACGTATTCTCAACCCTTTTCTGTGACTGCTTTTCTGAACAAGGTAACAATACCTGCACAACCAAGTTCCCTAGCACTTATCCAGGAGCGGAGTAATTCTTGGCGGAAAATATTCACAGAATGATGATGTATGTTTATTGGTTGTGATGAAGTGTTGCACAAATGCCTTACGTATGTGCATGTGTGTAGATACATGCTGTATTGCACTTCTAGGACTCAATTTAAAGTAATATGCCTTGTTTAAGAGAACCTGTACTTAAAAATGAGTTCTCAGCTCAGGTGGGTTAGAGGACCAGACAAGGAGGTACCACAGAAAGGAAAAAGGTTATGGGAAGTCAGAGATGAGAGTTTTCTGGGAAGATGTTTTCAGGGGTAAATTTCTCCCCTCGCTATCTCCGTGTGTGTAATACTCACTGACACTGAATTGCAAGCTTTCTTGCCAATTACCCAGCATAAACACGTTTCCTAACTCTGCAGCTATGTGAGAGTGTGTGTGTGTCTACACACATATGTGTATCTTTATATGACATTTTGGTCTTCAGCTGGAATGTTTTGTTGTTTCTCAAGTAATGCTCCAGGTGTCTTTAGCAAGGTGGTGGTCTTCATTCTTTTCCCCCATACCTAATGGTCTTTCTCAGCACCAGTTTTTACATTGTGAAACATGACATTGCCTTCCTTCAGTCGAGACAGTTGACTGAATATTTTGGATTGAGAGAACAGGAAGTAACGTGGCTGTTTCTGTTGTAAAGAGATAAAAGTGCTTTGATATTTGTCTACTTGTGAGAAACACTCTTCAGCTTGATCCTTTGACCCACAGGGCACTGGCGTCCATAAAAAATAAGAAAAGTGCAGAGCTGTTGGCTAGCTCTCACCTGCCATCCTGCATTTTTATATATCACTTGTTCAGTACATACCGGATGTTCAAAACACCTTTGTAGAGAACTTAGGATGATTCCTGTAGTCTGTGCGAGTAAATAAAGTGATGCTTTCAATTTCATAGACCAGCTGGAACAGTCTTGTTTGTTGTGCTTGGAAGCAGCAAGAGCAGGAAAATGTAACACACATGCGGTAATGTAAATTTGAAGAAAACCTGTGTATTTTGGCAGCCTTTTTATTCTTTGTGATGGAAAGGGAAGTCTGCAACTGCCTAGGAATCAATGGTAAGTATTTAGGTAGGTAAGATGGTATGGGCTGGTCTGACAGCTTCCTGTCACCCACAGGGCCATTCCTCATTCTTTCTTTTGGCCACAAAACTAGCGAAACTAATTGAAACTATTGAAACTAATTGAAAACTAATACTTTATTCAGAGGTAGAAAGGAATCCATACTATTCACATATAAAATCACTTTCTAAAATTGGCAGCCAGTCTGGCTGTATTTACAAAATTCATGCATAAGTCTGCTAACTTCCTTTGAACAGCAATAAAGCAGAGAAAAACAGAACTCCTCTATGTTCAAAAACCTGTCACAGATGAAACTGCAGACTTGCTGCATTTTCCTTAATGCAAAGGTAATTTTACTTTGTCAGCAAATCAAGCTTCAAATCTTAAAACTGGCATCTCATTTATGTTAATCTGATTTTCCTTGGATTTTTTTTTTTTTAAATATGTAATTGTCTTAGTATGACTGTGACCAAAAGTTTATTTTCGTAAGTAAGAGAGAATCTAAGGATATAGGCTAAGGCCTTATGAATAACCGAAAGAAGTCTGCTTCGAAAGGTAATCACTATCTTTAGTTTAGTTCAAAACATAGATACAAATTATTAATATTTGCTGGTACAACTACATCTACCCAAGTACATTTTACATCAGTTATGGGTGTGATTTTGTGTGACATATTCATATATACTAAACAAGCTTTCAAGTGTAAACAAGTCTTTGGACTTACAGCAAAGTGAGAAGAAAGACGGGGGAAGTATTTAAAGATGACGATGAGGGGACGGTGCTCAAGGTTTGTCTCCCAAGTTACGCTGACAGGGGTGACTAGGCGACAGTATCGTATTTCTGAGGGAGCTTACTCATTAATAACTATGTATCCTTTTTTCCTTGAAAATCAATATACAGAGGAGAATTCACAAAACAGCAAGTACCTCAGATTTTCTCAGATGTCTCCTTGCTGAGTTCCCAACCTTTAAATATATAGCTCAGCTGTACATAATAGTTACTCTGTTGAAGCTGTGCCTGCTTGAGGGAACAGGATCCCACTGTCTGGTGATGCGTTCATTGTGCAGTGATTGTACAAATTAGAACTCGAGGTGCTATATCCCTGCTGCTTTTAAAGTCAAGTATTAATAATACTCCACTTAATGTGTATCACCGTGTCAGTCCATCCGTATGCAGCCCTGGCAGGCCACTTAGCTCAATTTTAAAGCTGTCAGATTAGAAGGAAAACTTGATATCTACTTCAACACCAAAGTGAGAACAGGCCTTTAACCTTAACCTGCGTCTGGATCACAAAAACGAACAAAAGCTTGGCATTGACTTTCAACCTTGACAGTCTTATTGAGATGCTACTGCAGCAAATTTTGATGCTTACAGATATCTTTACTGTACTGATGTCTTTCGCCAGTAGAGGAGGAAACCTGCAAGATTATTTCCTGTCAGAAAGAAATGTCTTTTGCTGGAGTCCCAGTAGAAGAGATCATCTGTAATTTCTACCTTTACTTCTGAAGCTGTAAAGGCAAGAAATGAATTGTTGACACATTCTGACAGCTGAGCAGTCTGTTAATTTGCAGCAAGTGGAACAGGGCGTGCTATTTCTCGTGTCAGTGTGGGCGGGAAGAGGGGAAGAAGTGGGAAGAAGGGAATGCTGAGTGCTTGGCCTCACTGTAATGTACAGGACATTCTGCTTGCACACCATTGCTTTTGAAGAAGCAGTGGTGTCCACATTAAACTTAAAATCTTGAAGAAAAAAACCCAGGCTCATCTGTCAACTTTTTTTCTTGGGGGGAAATGGTGTTATCTTCAAATGGTAAAGGCGGCAACATGGACATTGATTTCATTAACTCACTATATGCGATTTATCAACAAATTACAGTGAAGATTTCTTTCTGACAAGTATGCTCTTCTCAAATTCTTAGTCACATCAACAAAGTGCAAAACCCTGTGGCAGAAGTTTACCAAAAAGCAAAATAAATAATTGTAATGATTTATTGTAGCCAATATCAGGATATTCAGAAAATGAATGAGGATAGGGTTCTGATTTTTGATGTGGAAAAGCACTGGGAGAGGATCTTTCTGTGAATGCAGTGGTGGAAGAAATACAAGAAACTGTTCTCTAGAAGAGTGCTCAGAAATCATCAAATATTTGCAGAACCAGATCTCAGCTGACTGCTCCTTTCTCTAGAGCTGTTAAAGCCTAACTGTGCTGATCTGGAGGATGGTAAGTCCAGCCTGTTGTTGCTAAGTCCTGTCAGAGCCACTGGGTTACGAAAGTCTGTTGTTGGGGCTTCTGTCTTGGAGGTACTTCCACTTATTTGTAAGTCTTGCTAACCTCTGGGGAATGAATAGCATTTGGGAAGCCTGGTTCCTTGGCTGTGTTGAAATGATAACTGTAATGAAGGTTTTTATCTTCAGTCAGCCTGTTTTCTTCTCCAGGCCATGATGTTCAGAAATAGGAAGAGATTTTTTTGTTGCCCTAAATTGTGTGTTTAACCACTGTGGTGGCTTCAAAGTTAATGCAAAGCAATCTGGAGTAGTACATCGTGTCGTTACTAACAAGTCAACCTTAGTTACCCTTAGGAGAGATTCTTGCCAGACTGTGCATGATGTAGAGCAGCAGCATGGGTATTCCCCTTGGATAGCTAGTGATCTGCGTGTCTGTTGTTCCTCCAACTCTTGAAGTCGTGCTGGGAACTTTTCTTACAGAGAAGAATTAAAAAACATAAGCTGAACAGCTGAATGCTAGGCAGATGATACTTGGGTGAAGGCAGTTTTGTGGTAATAACCAAGGATGTTTATTGGCTCTTGCATTATGCACATCTTTTATGGCAGCAGGGAGAAGTACATGAACAAGTCTCGAAGATTGACAGTGTTGGAGCTATTTATTACTGATCTACAGCACTGTCAGGAGCTTGGCTTTGGAGAAAAACGTATGAATATGCCTGTATGTTTAAGTTTGGTGGTGTAATGCTACCAGTATGCCTAAAGAATCCTACGTTCTTCTAGGGTATGTTTGGGTTAACTAGGTTATGCATGTTTTGTTTGTGGCGTTTTAAAAATTGTTATTACTTGTTTTTACTCCTCATATTGTATACTTAGTTCTGTTCCTTTCCTGAGCTTTTGATTTATTTTAACTCTCTTATCTCTGATTTCTCTAGTCTTTCTGCTGGTCCTGAAAGGCAATGCATGGATGTTTCTGCCATGAAAGAACTGTAAATTCAAAAGTCCCATGTACAGAAGGAATACAAATGTGAAGGAAGGCTATGCAACAAATCCTTCCCTTCATCAGAAGCGTAGAAATACTTGGCTTAAAATACACTGGTCAATGAATAGGTGTCTTACTTTTTAGACAACTGTTATATTTGATAAGTGGAATCAATAGTGTAAGTAGTACAAAAAGAAGCACAAAAACCCACACAAAATAAATTTCTTTTTTTTTTTTTTTGAGAATGAGTGCAAACCAAAAGGTACAAACTCAAAATAGCAACTTCAAACTTGGATCTAAACGTACTCTGAACAGCAGGTGTAAGATCTGGCTGGCTGATTTGCCTTTTGTACTTTGAAGTAAGGTTAGGTCAGAAGCACGCAGGAGAAATTCGCTTTGTCCTACATAGGTGAAACTTCAGGTTTTCAGGACTTGGACTTGGACCCAGCAGGAGCACTAAGATGCTGAAAGCTGACAGTTATTCCACAGGAACTTAGCTCATGAATAATCTTTGTGAACTGAAGATAGATAAACGCCGCAGAACGATAGTTCACATCTGTCCGCAACCAGCTGTAGTCACAGTAACATTACTGCTTTCTGTGCTAGTTTTTATCAAGCAGCTAAATAAAGCACGTATATTCTGTTGTTACCTGGTCTGTGCTGATAGGTAGAATGATCTCCAGGGCAGTGAAGCAGACTGGAAATGATCTGTTCTGTGGTTTTAGGCAAATGCTAGACCTTTCAGAGATTTCATTGATCTTGTTACTGTATTTTAAATGAACTTGGCTCAGTCCTAATTTTCCCTGGAAATATCTAGTTGAACTTTTCACAGAAAGGAGCTATGACACAGTGGAGTACGTGAAGAGGAAAAATTTCATTTTCTGGAGAATCTCAGAAGCAGAATTTGTCTTTCTGCCAATGAGAGCAAGTATTAGGCAATAGAGTTCTGAAGGGTTGAGTAGGGTCAGATAAAGTAAGTTGCAGTGTGTAAAGCTGACTGAATATTGCAAGAACGTGAGAAATGTCCTGCTGAATCAATCCAGTGAGACCAGAAATGCATGCAGCACTCAAGATGCAGATGTGCCATGGTTTACAGAGTGGTAGAATGAGGCCTGCTGCTTTGTTCTCAGTAGCCTTCCTGGTGATGCTTGGTGTTTTGTAGGCTGCCACTGCACAATGCGGCAAGGATTATGGGGAGATGTCTGTGATTTCCTATCTGGCATCTTGTGTAAAACAGAGTATCAACTGTCAGTCAGCCTTCTGTAGAGCAAATAACTTGGGTTTGACCAATTCATGTCACGTAGTCACAAGCCCAGTGTCCTCACGATGCCTCTGGCATTCCGTGAGCTGTCAGACGGATGTGATGAGACTGAAGGGGGCAGCTCTTTAGGACTGTTGTGTAGAAATTCTGGACCTAGTGGTTTTTTAAGACTTCTCTCCTGTTACTAACGTTATCGAAAACTCTAATATAATTTCGTGATTTTCATTCGTTCCAAACACAGAACAAAAATAGTTGCTGAACACTCCTATATCTGTATCACATTTTTCTTACCTCTGGATAGTAATGAACTGACGAGGTTGCTAGGATTTTTTCATTATCTTTATCCTCAGCAACTCCCCATCTTCACGATTCCTCTAATTTACTTCATTTTTCTTACTCATTTGTCATAGGGCTCACAACATAACAGCAATTTCTGTTAATGTTTTAAACTAGCCTACAGGTTTGGAAACATTCAGAAATGATCTGTGGTTTTCGACTCCCTCTGGTGGTCTGACAAAGGACAACGTCGTCGGTAAGTTGTTCAGCTGCTGGTACTGAACGGTAACCAGGGCAGTGTTTGCAGTAGGACACTGGAGATGCCTCAAATTTAATCGTCATTGTTTGTCCCAGATGCATTTAAATAGCGATGGGGAAAATAGTGAATTTTATTAATAATACAAATAATTTTTATTACCAATGAGTGACTAGGACCATTGGAAAAAAAAAAGGTGAAAATTCGAAGTGTGTATTCTATGTAACAATTGAATTTATTTAAAGGGATTGAATTTAGCAACTGAAGAAGAAACATAACTCAACTGCTGCACTCTGCTGTATCAGTAAATTTAATGTGTGAAACCCTTGGATCTTCATCTTCCCTTAAGAGGTCACAGAAGTGCAGTTTGAAACAGCAGTTATGTGAAGACAGTGATTCCTGTGTAGACAGAAACTGATCTGGGAATAAAACCTAAGTATGATTTAAGCCAATAATGTAATGAGATCAAACAATCGTACTACAGAGAGAAGAGCTGGCACTATTGCTTTGCTAGTTAAAGATACTTTATTTAGATTTAAGAGGTTCATTTTTACTAAAAATCTAGTTTTCTACTTTCCTAATATGTAAAAGGTATTTTATTTTTAGCCTTAAGAAAAAGTTAAAAATGGTACATGGCTTATTTTCTGTTCTGGATAGAACAAAATGAACTGAAAATCAGTGGGCTAATTAAAGTGTGCTTACATCTTTCTAAAAATACATAATTATTATTTTAAAAAATCCAGAATAGTTCCATTCTGGCCACTTTTTGCATAAATGAGTCAAAAGAATAGGAGAATGTCTTTGTCACTGAGGTTCAATTTGTTTAGGAATTTTTTTTTTTTTAGTTCAAGTGATAGATTAAGCTGCAGTCTGGATCACATCTAGAATTCAGCTGAACTGCGTCTATCAGTTTTTTTATTGTGCAAAGACAGTTGTGGAGACCCTCTAAATGCTGCCCTACGAGCATCGCTGTGTGGGACAACAGTTTGAAATGCAGCAGAAAAGTCTTGCCATGAGTGTAGCACAGTGGAAGACCCATGATTAGACCTTACCTTGGCTCTTCCCTGAACTTAAAAGTAGCCAAAGCATTTATTTGAAATTCTTAGACCTTTGAACAAGGTTTTACACTGGCACAATAAACATGAGAAACAGCACACACTGGTATTTTTCTTCCTGTTTTACTTCCTGTCAGTTACTACATGTTAACACAGGATAGCAAATTTGCTGGCAATATAGCTTTGTAAAATACAGTTGTGGAACAAGTAGCAATTCAGATATAAATACTCATATCTATTCAGCCTATAAACACCAGTGAAGTACTTTTTTTAATTCTGGGAAGTGACTTTTTTCATGGTGTTTTTGGTTTTTTGGTTTGGTTTTTTTTTTTTTTTTTTTTAATATGTGTAAATACATGCATTTGTGACATGGAGGATATTTCCAGAAACACATGACAGGTTTAAAATGCAGTATGAAACATTGGGCCGAAACAATACGATTTTAGTATATATTGCCAGTTGAGTGATACTTTTGGTTGCCCTTTCACTGGCAATGCCAGTTCCCATTTAGAGGGAATGGGCTTGGAAAAGATCTCTTTTGGAGTCTGACCTTGTACCTTTTGCAGCATAATTAGTTATTAAACTTCAGATTCAGCCTATCAATACCCATGACTGTTAGCAATGTCATTGATTAAAGACTAAGAATTAACATCAACGGATTTCATACAGTAGTGAAAAATAAGTGTTTGCCTGATTGTACAGGCATGCGGTCCTTCTTAAATATCAGTTCTACTGACTATTATTTGACAAATGCAGTAGGAATTGAATCAGTTTGAAAGCTACAAACTACAAAATCAAAAGTCCATTGTGAAGGGAAAAAAAAATGCTTTCTGGGTCCCTAGGTTTTCCTGAATTTTTTTGTGTGTTATTTTAACTTTCAAACAGCAGTAAAGGGCTTAATGGTTTGCAAAATAATGAACGTTCTTAGATGTAACTATTTTACCTTTAAGAAAATAAACTTATCTAAGTACAAAACCTTGAGATGTTTAAATATTTTGATAAAGCATATTTCACTTCTTATATGTCACTGTATTCCTTGCTTTGAGGCGGGAGCAGGAGGTCTTATAAAGTCCATGTCGTCAAGCTTGATTTTGCAGATGCTGTTCGGTCTCACTTCCCTTTAAATTGCATTTTGATATTCTCAGAAAGGAACCAAGTGTCACTGTGAAACTATTTTCTCTAACAATTTTCATATGGTCTGTTCTAAATTTCACAGAGATTACTGGCTTCAGTGGGAATGGAGAACTCTACAGTTCCCTTGTTTCACTAAAGGTTATGCTAACTGGAAAAAAAGACTTAGATTCCAGTAACGTTTTTGCTTCTGTAGTGCTTATGGTTTGTGCTCTTCACTGTAGAGAAATTGCTTCTCACATTAATGCACTTTGGCCTGAAAATTTTTGCGTTTCACATTTGAGAAAATGGCAGGCGGTATTAGGAGTTGGATATGGTTGCTTTAAAATACAGATAATATTTGAAGTGCATCTCTGATCACTTGCAATAGAACACATTTAACATCTTAAAAGACATTAAAATGTTCATTTGAATTGAAAGATAAGAAATTGGTAAAATAAGCATTTGTGCTGAGGAAAAGCTTTTTTTTTTAATATTGAGTTTTTAATATATGTGGAGATAAAATAAGGACTTTCGTGCTGTCTTCTCTAACGTTAAGATTTCCCTCAAAATCTTTGTCTTTCTGTGATGTATGCTATAGAAACTCTGAGGAATAAAATAGTTTTAATAATCAACACTTCAATTAGCAGCTTCAGACAAACTCTACTTGAAAAAAAAAAAACCCCACACCACTGGTTAGTGTGCCAGATTAAAATTAGAGTAGTGGGTAAAGTTGCTTATAAAACACTTTTTCTGTAAATAGTGAAACAAAACTCGCCGTTGAGCACTGATATCCTTTGACACAAATTGGATGTTAAGCTTTGACTAGCCTGTTCTCTCAAGGGCCCCCATACCAGTGAGCTCACTTCAGCAAAGCTGTCATGAAAGAATTTCAAAACAGTATTTTCTTTTTTTAGAATAAAGGAAAGCTAGAACAAAGGTGAGGTTTGGTTCCTCCCCTGCCACTTCCAATACAGTGAACAGTGTTTGCGTAAGAAGCCAGGAACTCAGTCTGAATAAAACACAGTGATCTTGTAAGTTTGCTTGCGGTTTTTTTTTTTGTTTGTTACTATTCTATTTGAATGTGTTACCTTTAAAAATGCAAGTACTTTTCAATTGTTTTTTCTGATTCCTTTTTATAGAATGTTTAGTATCTTAGAGATTAAAATGTTAAGTCCATATTCTCCATAGCTTTTACATTTTTACTGCTTAAAACCCCCATAGCTTCTGTTTCTTATAGTTCTATATAGAGTACTAGTGCAGAAAACTTCTTCATCAGGTTTATTTTCAGGTTCCCAGAAGCATCAGAGTACCGTATCGGCGTGTTCCTTGTACTGAAAGTTCCTGTTTGTTTGTACTGAGCTCATAAAATTGCACTGAACAATCCATTATTTCTCTTGGTGCCCTGTGTTTGGGAGGATTGGAGCAGGAGAGACGGCATAAGGCAAAATGGTTGCCCAGCACTTCTTAGTTACTTTTCCTGCATTTTAATTTTCCATTGTTTTCAGAAATGAGGTACCTCTCTCTCTCTCTCTCTCTTTCTCATATATATATATATCTTATAGCTAGCCAGCTACCTTGCCTTACAAGCAGACTTCCTATTTCTAGTAAAGTGCATGTATGCTTCAGTCTGTAAGTTTACAGTTTACTAAGTAGGCCATTTCCAGAAACCATCACTTTGTTTCAGATTGAAAAAATGATGTGGCAACTCACAAAATATGCAGGATCAGCCTTCTTTTCTGTATTGCTTTTATGCTTCATTCCAGATCTGTTATTGTATATGATTGTAGGTCATCTACAATGGAATCTTCTCAGAGCAGTCTTAGTTATATGGAAGTTTCATTAATGTTAAAGCAGATTTCCTAATTGTTCCAACGCATTTCAAAATATACTAATTCCTTCTGCATAGATGTCTCACTTCATAAATAGTAGCTGTTGAGATAATAAGCCTGATGGACTGTTATGTAAATATTTTAATACTATTCTTTTGCTGGTAGCTTCTACTGAAATGATGTGATCAGTGCTAACAAAATGTGTTAAAATTGTTATGAATAAATATGAATAATCTTCATAAGCAAATTAACTGTTTTCAAGGTTGAAATTTTAATTTTCACAGTCTTATGTGTAAAAGAACTCGTAGTTATGATATCAAAGATTTTGAATTATCATTCTTTTCCTGCCTCATCTTTAATTTAATCGTCTTACCTCTCCAGTAAAACAGTGTGCTATAATAAGTTTAATATTCTCTGGATCTTCTGGAACCTCACTTAAGCAAAAAATGCTTTATCATATCTTTCTCCTTTTGCTTTTGTAGCAGTATTAAATCTTCTTTCTACTCCTGCAGTACTCTGTCATATTTCTTAAACACTGTTATGTTCTGCTGCGGTTTCTATTTCACTTTGTAAAATCTGAAGTATACTTTGCTTGAAGCTGGACTGTAACCTGAAAGTGTTGTACCAGTGACTTGATAAAAAGGCAGATTACAGTATCTGAATTTTGTGCTGTTATGCTTTCAATAGCACTAGGAATGAAAAATAAATTAGTTGAAACGCTGAGAAAGACATCTGATACCCATCATAGAGTTGCAATAACTGTGGTGCTCTAAGGAGAGAAGCAAAGCAAGGTTTGTAGGAAGCAGATATTTATTACATTGAGGATATAGCTGGGGAACACATGGACAAGCTTTTAGTCACACAAGTCTGGATCTGTTCCTGATCAGTTAATGATTTGATGGCAATTGTTGATTTCCTGTCTTTAAAAAGATGCATCCTGTTTCTGGTCTTTCAGCTGATGATCAAAACCAAGCAAAACTCCAGAAAGCACCTGTCCCTGGTACATGTGACACACACGCGCACTGACTAGAAAATTGTTTAGAAATTCTTTTATGTGGACGGCGACTCTACCAATGCCCATAGGTATGTCATGTTTACATTTAACTGATCTATTTATATAACAGCACATAAAGGCTACTGGTGATAGTATTGTTCTCCAAGACTTTGAAGATCATAACTCGCATGGTTAGGGGAAGAAGTTACGTTGTTCTTAAGAGTTATGAAACAATGATTGACTTGTCTCAGGCTGGTAATGTTACATTTGCCCAAATTTGACTTCTGAGTTTGTGGTCTTGATATTTCTGAAGACAAAAATGCGCTAGGTCCAGAGGAGAGCAATGCATGTAACAGCAATTATAGCATCCATCCCGTATTTTGAACCAGCAGTCAGGTAGTAATCTTCACAGACTCAACCAAATACCACTTGGCCTCACTGGCTTCTGCTTTCTGGTGATAAAGAGCATTAACCGTACACGTCTGCAGTATAACCCAAGGATGTGGAGCAAGACATTGCCATTATTTCAGTTCATATCATGTCTCAAGTAGCAAATTATACTGCATCTCTGCAAAACCTGTTCTTTCTGTCCTTATTTTGGGAAAGGTAAATAGCAATTTGTGAGACTTTTCCTCAATGCAATCTTGGTCTTTTTGCTGTGTTTCCCAGTGAAAAATAAGTCATGGCAGCTGTTTTCTGAGGTGTATATGTTTGTGGAACTGGTGTGTCACGTGTATGTGGTGTAGCATTTGACAAAGGTATCTGGTATTTATTGAAAATGTTTCAGCTGGTTTTTTTTATTCCATCCACATGCTGGAAATGCATTTATAGGGAATAATCTAGTTACAGCACAGATGTCTGTTATATGGGCGTTGCTCTACCCTCTGTGGTATAACTAAGAAGCAGGTGAGTACCGGGCTGTCGGCCACGTGGAGGGCCACCTGTCTATCTGACAAGATGTGCAAGGGTGTATCGGCTACGTGAGACCGCGGAGAAAGCGTGGAGTGAGGTATGCAGATGGCGAAGACAGTAAGGGCAGTGCTTTGAAAAGGACCGAAAACCTTAGAGCAAGGGTGGATGAAAGATTTCAAGGTGGGAGAAGGGGCCGGTGTTAATGGGCAGGACCCTACTTCGTGTTACATTTTGTGTAAGTGGAAAGGTATTGCAGACAGGACGATGGTGTGCGTTCATCCTGTGGAAGAATGAGACTAGATGAGCTGTCCGTTTTTATTGTCTCCCATGTGTAATTGGCCGGATTGGTTTAAAGGAGCCGTACCCGCGGGCGGCCGCAGGAGCCCGGCTGTACCGGCCTTGCTGCCGGCGGCACCTACGGCAGCGCGG
>VZSC01009904.1:0-65011 GCA_013398225.1 Steatornis caripensis | reverse complement strand
GGGAATCGGCCGCGGGCCGTGGGCTGGGACGCTGAGCCCCCTTCGAGCCCCGCGCTGAGGTCCGAGGGAGGCCGCGTTTCGTCTCGCTGGCAGCGGGGCCCTGTGGATTTGCCTCCTGAACTGGCGAGCCGTCTGATGGTTTATCATGAGTGTTGCGGTTTTGCAGGCACACATGCTGACAGCGTGCGTAAAGCCCTAAATGTCCTCCCGCGTTCTGTGTGCAGCCGGAGTGTCTCTGCACGGCGTGTTGTACGCAGGCTTCTGCCCTTTTACTTAAAAACATACCTCGGCGATATAGTGCGGCTTCATTTATTTTTTTATAAAAGCCATGAATGATTTGCGTGGTCTCTTATTTCTTATATTGCAAACTTTTAAATGTTTAGCTGAGGGAGGTGAAAAGCAGCACTTCGTTTTGAGGTGTGGAGGTGCCCAATGAACAAGGAGATGCAGGGAAGTTCTCTTTAGGGTGGTTTCCTGGGCTGCCTTCATTCTGTGCGTGACAAAAGACATGAGGATAGAGTCTGCCTCTCTGGGATAACTCATCTGCTTGAGGTCGACCTGGACGTATTTTTAGAGAGAAATCATGTCCACAGAGACAAAACTTGGGGTGAATTCAAAGGTGATAAGTTAATATAAGTTATAGAGAGAGGATGGCATCACTGGGAGTGTGTTGCAAAGGCGATGATAGCTTTGCACACTTAGGCAGAGAAGAAAACTGCGTGATTCAGGTCTACAGAAATACAAATAAAAGAGGAAAAGCCGGAATTAAAGTAAAGAGAAGAGAGAGGATTTAAGAATAGACGGATGGGTAGCAGATAACCTTACATGCGTTGGCCTTAAAAACAACTGGGTGATAATGATCCGGAAACACGCTACTATTGCACTAACTAAATACACGGGTGAAAAGGTAGAAGGTACTGTGTTTATTTTAAGCCCATGCCTCATTGTGTTATAGACTATGGGCTAGTTAGAGATCAGTTCAAGCAAAGGCAAATGTTTTTTGGCTGTCTGGTTGAAAAGAATGGTCTTCGCAGTTTTAAGATGTACTAAGGTATTTCCGACAGGTAGGGAGAGCTAGGCAGAACATCTTATTGACAGTTTGACTTAAATTTCTCTGATCTGGGTACTTTTGACCTAACTGAAGCATATTAGAGAAGATTATGCAGCCTGCATAACTTTACACTTCAGTTATTTTCCTATTGTGGTATCTTCTACATTCTGTACCAGTCAAAATACAAATTATTGAAGCATTTCCTGATCTTTAAAACATGGGAAAGTATCATATGTAGATTTTGTCTCTTTCTGACAGCATAGGAATTGTTAAATCAATGTCCACAGCTTCTAAGTTCTAGCTAACTGAGAATGCCAACAGTCAGGAAGTTAAGTGACAGTGAGGGATTCTCCTTTTGTAGTGGAGTAAGACAGGAAGAGAGTAATTTATTTAGTGAAACACATGCCCTTGCTCTTGAGAGTGTCTAAAACTCTGTGTTCTCGATCCTAGTGTACCTAACAGGTTGCAGGCCAAGGTTATCAGCTAGTGGGACTATGAAGGAGAGGCAGTGCCTCTGTTCCACCCATAAAGACAGATATGAACTGAAAGGCGCTCCGATGCCTATCGCTGTTTTGGGTTTTTCTGAAGCAATTAATTTAAGAAAAAGTACTCACTCGGAACTTGACTGCTTCCTTCTGTAGTAATGTTCAGTTTTAAAAATCAGCTAGGGAATGGATAGCAAAAGATCTGGGTTTTGGCTGAATGTGGAACAATATGTCTTAGGGATGATTTAAAAGTGTGAGAGAAGGAAAAAGAGAGAAGAGGATCTTAATTCTGTCCATGTATTGGTTTGTAGGGAATTGGCTCTGACTCTTGAATGCTGGAGCATTTTAACTGAGGATATCAGCATTCCTAGGAACAGGGCTTTATTGCTCTTTGAACACAGATGGGAAGGGATCTTTTGGAGAAGACCTCTTGTAACCTCTTCAATCTTGCACTATTGCAAAATAATAGACTGTTACTTTACCAGGGCTTAATTACACATCCTGCTTGAAAATGGTGATTAGAGAACTTGACAGAAATTTTAATAGGCCAGATTGTTAATGGGAGCAAATAGCAATGACAGCTTCCAGGGTGGAAGTCTGTGTGGATGCATAAGGCAATAGTATATGCTTCTGGAGAAGTGCAGCACTCGAGAGGTGCAGTATTTTGAGTGAACTTGATTATTGTATAGTTTATTTGGTTTTGTTCTGCGGACGGATCCTGTTGACTCCCTCGTAAAACTAGGAGTCTGTACAAAACCTGACAGTGGATCAAATATAAATGGCAGTTTATGTAGGATTTTGGATGCACAAAAATCTCACTTACTAGAACCAATTTTTCTGTCTAATGGATTGTTTTGGAAAGGCTTTGTGAGCTTACTGAGCTTTAATATAAAGAGGGAAGAGAAACGCTAATGGATTGGTTGCTGCCTCTGCTGTTCTATAAGCAATAGTCACAATTTGGATCATGGAAAACGTGTGCTGTGTGTCAAGCCCGTGACTTGCATTGTTTTTCACAAAGGATAGATGAAAGAGGGGTATTTAACCTAACTCAGAACTGTTAGGCACTTACCTAGTTTGTATTACATTTCTGTCCTTCAGAACCAGGACTCTGCAGCAGTAATAAGATTCATGCTGTGTAACACAAATCTCCATTTGAGCTCTTGCTTCATCAGCACTCCTGTAGAAGATTGGGTTTAAACTGCTACGTGCAGGTGTGACGGGTTAGCCTTGGCTAACAGCAAATGCTCGCCCAGCTGCTCAGTCTCTCCCCTTCCTTAGTGGGACAGGAGCAGAAGATAGGATGAGAAGAATCATAGCTTGAGATAAAGACAGGGAGATCACTTAGTAATTACTGTCGCGGGCGGGCAGAACAGTCTCCACTTGGGGAAAATTAATTAAACTTGTTGCCAGTTAAAATAGATTCAGATAGTAAGAACCAGAAAGATAGTCGTGAAAGCAACGCTTTTCCTCCCACCTTTCCCAGGCTCAGCTTCACTCCTGTGCCCCAGGCTCCCATGCCCCTCCCTGATTGGTGCTGGGGGCAGAGAGGTTACAGTCAGTGCAAGGTGGTTTCTTTCTGCTGCTCCTTCCTTCTCACATTATTCCTCTGCTCTAGCATGGGGTCACCGCTTACTGCTGTGCTTCAGGAAAAAAATCTGCTCTGGCACAGCTCTCCATGTGCTGCAGTTCCTTCAGGGCATATCCACCTGCTCCAGCTTGGGTCCTTCCCAGGCTGCAGTGGTGGTTATCTGCTCCGGCACCTGGAGCACTTCCTCCCCTCCTCCTCTGACCTTGGTGTTCCCTCTGCTGTTTCTCACTCGTTTAGTTCCCTCCTCCTATCTGTGGTGTTTTCTGCTGTTTCTTAAGTACACTTCCCCAGAGGTGCTGGCAGCTTGGCTGAGGGGCTCAGCTGGGTCTTGCTCTGGGTCTGTTGGAGCCAGCTGGGCCTGGGCAGCCCCTGGCGTCTTCCCACAGGGGCGACCACTGCAGCACCTCCCTCCTGCCGCTGCCAGCACCTTGCCATTTATACACAGTACAGCAGGATTTACGAAAACTGTAGCAGCTGGCATAGAAATCGTGCTACTCGGAGGTTCATGAAGGTGTGGTCCTTGGCTAGTCTGTGGGCCGTTTGGTTGCAAGAAAGGTGCTGTCCACAAGTGTTTACATCCTGAGTATCACTTCTTAAGTGGAACAGAGACAAACCCCAGGTTGTTAGAAATAAGATCTTAAAGCAGTTTTCACTAATGAAACTCTGTGAGTGTTCCCAGCTAGTTTAACTAACTGAAAAAGGTTCCTTCTAAGAAAATGATCTGAAGAAATTTTGATTCAATTTATTGAATTTTGTCCTTTACTTAATAAAGGCCTTAGTCTGTGGGAGAACCACGTATGACTTTCTTGGAAAACTTGGCTGGCATTGAAAACCCAGTTCTGTGAATGAAATGCACAATACTATAAGCAGGAGATTTTTCTCTAAGACCACAGTTTAGTGTAGCAGTCCCCAAAATAACCAGTGATGACCACAACACTTTGATGTTGATGATCATGTATATTTGAAATCCCCCTTTTTTTCCTCATTAAAAGCTTTTATTTTTTAAGAGATCTGTAAAGTTGTTCCTCTCAAATATTGAAAAATAAGACTTGTGAAATACCAGTGACGATTCTTTTTCAGTAAGTTTATCATAACATGTTGGTCTTACAGATCACTCATGTATTTTATTGAAGTGTTCAAGTTTATGAGGATTTTGTTTTGAAACCTCTCTGCAACAGTTTTATGAGAGTATTGTGTCATTCATAGCTTCGAGAATTGGGATTCTCAGAGTGCTTGGAGTTTTGTGGTGTTTGATAATTGTGGAAACTAGCAATCACATTTCAAAGACGATTGAAATTAATCATGAATTTTTGATGAAACAGTAGCATCTTGAAGAAGTGGCTACAACGGACTTCAGTATGAAGGCTGTGTCTGCTCAGAGTGTTCTCAGGACATCAGTGCTCCAGTATTTTCTTTCCTTCCTTTGGAAACGCAGGGAGGAAACCTTAGGTCAGTTCAATGACAAGCTGAATGGATAAAATAAAGAATCCATTAATTTCCAAGGGTATTTCCGGCCATTCATTGCAATCGGAATGTGACCTTGCTCAAGTTCAGTAGGATGTATGTGTCTGTCTTGAAGAGCACTGAGGAGGCATATTTTTTATAGTTCAAGTGAGGTAGAATGATGTAGTTCTGTAGAAACCATAGCCAGTGTGAAATACTGCATTACTGTGGGGAGAGAATGCACGCCCTGGAAGTTTGCGGATCTATATGCTGCCAAGAGCATTGTGACATTGCCATGAAAGTAGAACGTTACCTACAGGTATCAAGTTTGCTGGTGGAAACACACCAGCCTTTTAACACACTGCGTTCTTGCCAGTTGAATTTCTTACTACCACTGCTGTCCCATTTCCTTTGTTTTGTGTATGATCTTCCACTCTGACTGCCTTTCCTCTCAACACCTTGTTTCTATAGTTTCTTATTGTATGTTTCCTCACAGTTAGCCTTAGAGAATAAGGGAGAAGAGAGGAGTTAGAAGCAGAGTAGCAAAACCGAAGGATCACGAAATATTTTATACGTCTGTTTTTTCTTTGTCAGTTTCTATGCTGCTTCTTTATCTGGATATAAGTAGGATGTAAAAATAGATACATCTTATCCATTTTCATTTGTTTTGCTCCCTTGTGAAATACAAGACCTCAGATGTATGGTTCAAGCTTATCCTCAGAGTAAACCAGAGATTTCTAAACCTCTTAGGACTCATGCCCTACTTAGGAAGTGTTTATCAAATGTATTTGGTTTTTATACATACAGCTTGTAATACAATTTATATATGCAAAGCTTTCCAAAGAGTTCTACATCTCTACCAGAAAAGTTTGCAGAATGCAATGTAACATGCCTTTTTTGCACTTCCGCAAAAGTGGAAATGAAGCTCTCTTTTCATGTTACCTTTTTTGTTTTCCTTCTGTTGCATTCACTATCATATTTACAGAACAAGCATACTAAGGACACACATTTTTCTGAATTAAGATCAAAGATGGTGACAAGGCTAAGATGCGTTGTCTTGTTTTTGACTGACAGCTTTGTTCAGATGGCCAGGGGTGCTACAACAGTGTAAGCGATGACGTAGGTCTGCTGCTTGAATTCCAACTGACTTGTCATCTGGAAGAGAAAATGCTAGCGTAGTCAGTGTGATTTCACAAGTACCTGAGCTGGTCTAACACCTTGCTGCTATTGCATGGAGGAGCTCTTTCTTCCTACCTTTACTCAAGCTGCTCCTTCTCTATGCAGTTTCTCCTGGTTATGTGTTCCTGGCTCCCTTGTGTTGGTGAACACCAGAGGTGGGACTTACTGTGCAGGACCAGCAGAAAACTCTGTGCTCCTCTTCCTGGAGTTAGTTTCTGCTGGTTTACTGAGCTGATTTGCCTCCCATAGGGGTCTGAAGAGTGTAACAGCTGGTGGAAACTGGACAGTGGCAGTGGCCAGTGAAGGGCAAAGGCGAGGGGAATTTTATTCTTCTCCCACTGTGATGAGGCATGTAATTGGTCTGAGTGGAATGAACTAAGTACTTCTGGGTATTTGGGGCTTATAGCTGCTTACATTCATAAGGATACTTCCGTATATTATGAATATAACTATTTTAGAAATTATGCATCTCATATTAATGTTGGGTTGGTTGTGCTCTGTTGCTTTGTTTAAAAGTTGTAAGAAGAAATGGTGGCCTGACTTATCAGTGTATATATACTGGTATGTGTCTGTATTATAGCTACTCTAGGTTCCTCTAACTTAACCTCGAGGGTTAAATGTTGCCATTAACTTTTCTATAGGGAAATAAGTTCATTAGCATAAAGTCGGGATCATTGGTGCTACTTTTGTTTTCATTTGATGTGCACGGTAGTAAAGAATGGGGCAGAAGGTCCTTAACCATGCCAAATGTGGGCCATTCTCCTTCCCTGCCAAATCTGGGCCATTCCCCCTCCTTGCAAATCTGACTTGTAAATAATCAGATTTTAGAATTTGATGGTTACATTCTCTGCAGTTTTCTCTGCAGTGAACATGATTTAGTTGTTGATGTGATAAGGAGTGACTGAGGGCAATAACTTTGTAAAAAGCAAAGTAGCAGGATGTTGAGATAAGTTGGAGGGAGTGAGGATGTCTGGCTAATTGTGCTATGCTTGTTGGTAGCAAGACCTTTAATCATGGGAGAGCATTTGATCTCTGCTCCAGGCTCTGGAGGAAGGGTCCTGAATCTGGGCATTTCTCTGGTGTCAGCAAGTGTGTGGTGGAATGCATAGTGGCAGTTACTAGTAAGCTGCTCTGATCACAGATGTTATCAGTTGCTCTGTTGCTTCAGGAGATGTTGCATGAGTTTCTGCAAGTTTCCCACCCCGCTGATGATCTGTGTGTGATTGGTGTAATTCCACTCAAAATGTGCATGCATAAACAGAAAGCCTTTACTGTTATCTCGTATTATCTTCAAGAGAAAGGAATGCATGAAAGGTAATGGGATTTTTTAATGTAGTTGTAAAGTAATTTTGAATCTCATTTTTGCAGGTTTTGCTACAGCTTTATAGTGGGTGCTCTTTTTTTCCAACAGGGCCTTGTTTCATTCAGTTCACATAATAGACCAGCCTCTGGAGACTCGAATATTTCATCAAATCATTCATTCTGTCTTTATAATTGTCTTGATCACTGCCTGTGGAATTATCACATAAGAAATCTGTAAAATCTGTAGTGTTGTAATAGGAAGATGCCTCAAGTGCTCTGTTACTAAGTTTCTCACCCATATTAGTGTTCTGTAGAGATGGCATATTAACAGTGATTAATCAACAACTAGAATTTTGATACAGCTGATGTTTCTGATGTGTAACATGTAAAGGGCAATAAAGCAAATGAAGGACTTTGAAATGTGTGTTTGTGTTGTCTGGAAAAGACAGGATCTGGCCCTAGCAGATACTTAGGAGTTATTTCTTTGATAATGGAAGTAGCTCCTGAATGTTTAAGCTACACTGAAAGAAAGGAGGAAATTAAAAGAGAACTTATGAGTTACAGTATTTGGCAAATGTTGCCCTTTTCTTAAATGGTTAAGTTCCCTATTTAAGCATTTAATCTGAAATTGTGTATTGCTGTTCTGTTTCTGTTACTTCTTTGACTAGATGAATTAGAGCTTCCCCTTTATTAGAATGAAGGAGTAGTCTCTTCAGCCTTGAGCTTGTTAGGTGCTGGACCCCTGGTGCAGACAGTTCCTTGGGGAACTGACACCTATGATGTAGTTATGCAGAGTCCTGAGGGCGAGGGTGTTGCCGTGTTCACAGAAGACTTATTATTCCTCTTCCCAAAAGGAGGTATAAACTGTGCTACTTTCACAAAAAGTGGGTGGGAAATCCCTTTTGGCTCTAGACAAATCCTGAATGCAGCTCACCTGAGCCCATAACTTGTTTTATCTCCATAAAACTTTTGTAAAGGCAACCAAGATACGAAAACACCAACAGCTTCCAGGCCTTTCTCTATTTTTTCTGCAGTTAATTATATGAACAAGTTGTTGCTTATCTTTCAAGTGTGCCTTACTTAAACTTCAGTTTTGCCCGGGCTTAGCTTCCAGCCATGCTTCTGTTTTTCTTTTTACCATTTAATTACAATCTCTTTACCTTAATGGGGAGAAAACGGTGTGCATTAATCAAGACTCTAATGGGATTGCTTTAGAGCCAGAAGCAGGGGACCTACTGCTTTTAGAACAGCTGATAGAATTAAAAAAAAAAAAAAAAAACAAAGTTGCTAAAAGATGCTTTCTATCTTAAAACTGGTGGTTGTGTATGTGAGACAATCATCTCTGAGAGTGACAGATGTGGGTTGCTGCCTTTCAGGAATTTACTTGAGGTTTCATGGGTGCAGGTTTCCCAGCTAGTTGGTGGCGGGGGGGGGATGGTGGGGTAGGGGAAGAGGATGAGAAGAGGCTCTTTTTTGTGAGTGACTGGCTCTTGGAAATGGTAGAGAACTGCGAGATCTCCTCTTCTGGGGAACATCTGTGTGCTTTCATCTGAGCTTTGGGTTATCCCATAGATGAAAAATGTCCCTCCTCTGGCCTGACAATTGGTGATGTCCAGGGAGTGAAGGTGCCAACCAAAATCTCTAGATGGTGAGGTTTACGAGTAAGGAAGTGTTCCTGATGTGGAAGTTACGCAGAGTCAGGATCTCTTAAATCTCTTACTTCTTCTTTTTTGTCAACCATTTTCTTTACCTTCTTGGAAGAAGGAAAGTTGGATTCCATTGTCATGGTCTGTCAAATTTGCACTGTGCTGCATTGTAGCTGTTTGGTAGAGCGTGGACAAGAACCACTGTCCCCATGACGTGGTTTGGTTTTGCTTTCCATCTAAATAATCTCTAGTCCTTTTGTTGTTGTTGTTAGTAGCGACGGAAAAACTGGTTTGTCCTGTAAGAAGCAATTTTGAAAATAATTCCTAGCTATCACAGCATGTGCTTTTCCTGTTCTTCAAGTCACTCTTTGATCTTTGTGTCTTAAATAAAGCACAAATGGAAAGAAGCTAAATTTTTTATCATTCTCCCTCAGTATGGTTAGTAGAACTGTTTGCAGTTAAATACCCAAAGATGATGGTGATCCTGTTTCCCACACTTCGTGCTTCCCAGTCTTGGGACCCGCATTCTCATTTCTTGGTTTTACATTGCATTTGACTGAATGGGCCAAGTTTAATTCAAACATAAACTTATCAATAATCTAGATGATACATTGTGGCTGTCCTGGCTTGATAATTTACTGTTCTAATGGTCTTAACATTTCACAAAATTTGGGAGCTTGAATATTTAAAAAAAAAAAAAGCCATAAACCCAATATAATTTGAAACAATTACTGCAGTTTTCTGTTCTTCTTAATACGTGCCCTCATAAAATAATTTTCTGTAGTAATAGTAGTTTGGAACTAAATTTGCATATGCATAAATAGTCTGGGAAGCCTACAATATTTTTTTTCAAAGGGAGTTTTGGCTGTCAAGCAGGGAAATTGCCTGGATACTGCATAACTGCACAGTAAAAGGGTGCCATGCCCTCTGTGTACTTAAGAAGCAGAGGAGTGAATGACCGTGTGTAATTAAAGGCGTTAATAAGTAGAATTAAGTTTCTTTGAGGAGCTGCCTCTGTGTTTTCTGCTTCTGGTTTTACATGTCTATCATCTGCATCAGTCTGCAGCCTTTCTGCCATTAGTGCTTGTTGGTCTGTGCGTGTTCTCTGACTACTCTTCTACTGTCCCCAGAGACCTGACCAGACCAAGATCCTGAGCAACCTGCTGTAGTTAATCTTGCTTGGAGCAGGGGTGTTGGACTAGGTGATCTCCATAGGTCACTTACAACCTCAGCCATCCTGTGACGTGGTGAATTCTTGCTACTAAGTAGTCAGTGATGGAATCATAAGTGACATCTGTATATACATATATGTTTTTTCTTTTCTTTAATGTAAACCTTGTATAAATCTAAGATTAGTTTTAGCATTCATTTTAATTTAAGTAACTTCTGTTCAGAGTTACTTGAATGAGTACTTGGAGACTTCTGCTAATATTGTTCTTCAGGTACAGCCAATACTCTTAAAGACTGTTACATGCATCATGAACAAAGCGAATGTCTTTGTTTTAAGTGTATGATCAAATTGTTCCCAGTTAGAAAACACGTGTTTCATGCTGTTTCTGCCAGCTGAATATGAAATCAGCTCTGGATCCAGGATTTCCAGATCTTCCTCTGGAAGAAAGCTCCATTCCAAAATTACCTTCTTAATAAATGTTCTGTGGGATGCTGTAAGATTTTTCTCCTTTTCATCTGTTTTTACAGAAACTTTACTCTGAAATTTTTTTGTCTGTCCTATATGGAGCAGTTGACCCCTCTGGGATCCTTGTTGCTGTATCCCACTCCTGCATAAAAATTCCTCAGTTTGTTTTTTAGATTTAGATGTAATGATAATCCAACATGTTTTAGGATGTCTGATGAAAAATCCTCTCAGAATAACGTAACATGCAGCCCTTCAGGCACTCTGAGCCTTCAGTCTTACATTTAGAGAGAATGAGAGTTTTATGGATTGAGTAGGAGGCGTTTCCTTTCTCACTCCCAAGCTAGTTTCCACCTGGGAAGATCTGAAGCACCAGAGCAGAGATTACAAGGCAAGTCTCATCTTGCTGGAATTCTGCACATCAACTTATGGTCTCATTGGGGTACTGGAAATCTCATACTTGTCCTCTTTACCCCTTGACCCTTTCCTCCTCTGCTTTTTATATTTTGTATTTTTTTAGTCTTGAGTTAAGACTTGAGTTTTTAATATCTTTCTCTCTCTGGAACCCAGTACAGGGCTGGTGAAGCAGGAGCATCTTCTGTTCTTGCAACTCCTTACTTCATCTAGTTGATCTCACCTTGTGCAGGATCTTCATTTGGAACTGATGATAACCGTGATCTTTTGACCTCAATGCATATGGACAGTTGTGCTTCTTATGCATCTGAAATATGTTAACTGAAATAGTGAAGATTTTGGTGGAGACTGGGAGAACGTGCTTCTAGATTTGTTATTTGCTTGCTTACAAGGAAAGATTAAAGTTGGTTTTGGCCAGTCACCTCAGATTCTGTAGCTGGTTTGCTCTATATTTCCTGTTCCTAAATACTTCCTATTCAAATTCACATCCTCAGGGCTTGAGTCTGAGGTTGCGCCTCTTTGCTTAAATCTTAGTTGTAGGAAATTTTATCCGAATTCTGCACCTTTTTCTTGCAGCTGTGTAATTCAGAAGAGAATGAAATGAAATATGAAAAATACTTTTAATCTGTGCAATCTCACATATAAGGAAGAAATCACTGGTTTTCCCCATACTCTTTCTTGCGTTAGAGGTTGAGCTGTGGAGGCTCCATATTGTGTGGCTATCTTTGTTAGGACAGGATCGTGGATATTCCTGCCAGTGTACCACAGCAGTATGACATGGATGTGTCATTGCAGAGGAACATCGTGTTCACAGAGCCTTGATACCAGGAGCAGGGTTGTTGATAGTTGCTGCCACAGAGGTGATAGCAGCTATGTTATCTGTGTGAGGCATGTTTGCATTGTACGTTTCGAGTATTTTCTTCTAATGTTAAAAATACAACTGAAATAAATAATTATCAGGCCCTTTTAAAAATATTGCATTTTCTGCAATAATATTAGGAGCACTTGAGAAACCACATAGTAGTTGTGGCCTAGATAACCTTCAGTGTTTTGCTTTGTTTTTTATCCAAGACTGTTGAACCACCAGAGGAAAAGTAATACTTTAACGAAGCAGCTGTTGATACTCCACAGAACAAAGGGTAGCAGGTTCATTAGTTCTGTTGAGAGCACTTAGTAATTCACCGTGAATGTATCTTGGTGTACTCTGGAATTGAATGAACTTTTTAAGTCACCTCTTGGAGAGGGATTCTGCAGGCAAGAGACAGAGCTCCTAACCTGTATTCAGTTAGGGCCTTTTTTTTTTTTCTTCTTTTTGAGCTGTGTGCAGTGTTGCTATTCTTTGCTTTCTCTCACCTTCTCCATAAGCTTAATTTTAGAAAGGAATNACTGTGGCTATGGTACTGAAATGTTGTATTTGGAATAAGGCTGAAACAAAGGGAATTTCGTCTGAAATGTCAGGTTTATATTTGGTCGGTTTAATGTCTTGTTTAGTCTGCAGCTTGAAACTGAAGCTACTCAAACTGTTGATTTTTATCAATTATGCTAAAATTTCTATTTGAAGGAAAAGAAAGAACATGAAGAAAATAAACTGTAACAAAATAGATGCTGAGTGTCTTTAAAAATAAAAAAAAATTCGTTTTAGCGTATTGCTTCTCTTGGAAAATTTGCTTTATTGCAGCAAGTGAATGTATTTTAGCATGTGATTTGGTGGGTGATTCAAGATGGACCGTGTTTTTAAGCTAATAGTAATAAGTATTCTTCATCATTCTTGACTCAGGATAAATGAAGACTAATTCTCTGTTTTAATTCCCAGTTTTTCTGTGAGTGACTGCTTTGGATTCTGGTAACAATTTTGTTTCAAAAAGCAGATGTTAAAAATCAAGTAGCAAAGCAGCTGTTGTTATGATATTTTTAGACACTATTTTACAAAGGCAAATAATCATGTGTGGTTTTTTCTCCCAACCCATATTTATGCCAGCCTTTATTCTCATTTTGAAGATGGTTAGAGTTCATTCATATTGCAAAGAGGGATAGTCATGTCTGCACAAGGTTCTTCTCAAGACATTTTGTGTGAGTGTGTCTAAGCTTTCTCTAAGCTGAAAGAAAACAGCTTGCATGTGTAGAAGTGTCTGGGTTTTTTGCTTTTGCTTTCAGTGCTAACAGAAATGGGTATTTCACCTAAAGCATCCTTTAGTTTGTCTTGCAGTTCCAAGGTGCTCAGACTTGTCTTTGATTGTAAGCAAAGGACATGCTATTAGGCAGGTGGATATTTCAGTGATACTGTGATGTTGCAGAAACAGATGGGCAAGGTGAGCTGTCTTTCTGCAGTTAGGACATGGTTCTGCAATGCAGTTGTGATATAAGTCACCAAATATCCCTGAACTCTAATGAATAATTGTTGTTGATGAACTGTTCAGCAGAGGAATGTGTGAATAGAAGGGAGTCTTTCCTTTGATCAAGAACTTTATATTGATCCATCGCTATCTTAGTTTTCTAAAAGTGGGAAACTGTTTTTCATGGCATTGAAACCGTTTACTCAGTTTTTGTCTTCTAGAACATCTGTTTAGACTGGCTGAAAGAAAGATTGCTAAACTTAAAGGTATCTAAATACTTTACATAGTTTACTTCTGTCTTTATAAAGTGTCTCATAAAAGAGTATAATCTAGATCACTCATACTGTGCTGGAAGAAAAAGAAAAGCAATTTCTTCTCAAGCATTACTTACGTTATTTCAGGATGTCTTAAGGGATAGCTAAAACTGATTAAAAAGTCTCCTAGAGCTATGGTTTCATAAATGGTTTCTTTCAGAAATGTCCACGTAATTGGAATTTTGTTACAAGCACCATTGAGGCTTGATCTTACTGGCACAGAATGGTTGCCATGACTCGAGCCAGTGCTTTGTTAATAAAGCACTCTCTTGGTCATAATTTGATTTAAAAATTTGTTGCCAATGTCTGGCCCCGACTGACTGACTTAGCAGATGAGTGACCCGGTAAATAAGAAAGTCCTGCTTTACAGTAAGTTTTATGGTTTGCATTCTGTGACCTGTTGTCTTCCAGTGTTAGTCACCAGCAGCTGAGTGGGTGCAGCACTCCTGTGATGAAAGCCAGTCTGAGAGTAACTGTTTCTCTTACAGTGCTGTGTCTCATGATACATAGCAACGGTACAGGGAAAGGGTGAGTTGTGCTGTGAATCGGTGACCTAGAACAGCTTTTGTTTTGGTGCATAATCAGTTCTGTGTGTAAGTTGTGACTGTTGTTTTCTCCTCTCCCACATTTCCTCTGAAGGAAAGTACGTGTAATATGTGTTGCTGCACTGTGACTGTCCCTAGCAAGTGTATGGATCATTAACTTCTCTAACTCGCATCAATGATGGGAACAAAATGTCTGGGTGCTATAGACTCCTTTGATTCTCATCTTAAGGTGTCTGGATAGTTCCAGAGTATGCACCAGCATGAACTTAAGACTTTGCTCTTGCTTCTGTCCTGCCTTTAGAGACAATATCATATTTTTTCAGATCTTTGTCAGAGAGAAGAAACTTATCTGAGGGAAGAGGATGAGAGGAGACAGATAGAGGCTAAATTAAATTTTCCAGAGGCAACTTCTTGTTTCTCTTCTCTTACTTTCACCAGTGTGAGAAAGTCTGCTGTGTGCAAGAGAGGAATAATCTTACGAACTTTTTGTAGAGTGCTAGATCTATGTCTATGCCTGTCTTGTTCTACTGTGGCCCCACAAATAGAGGAGAATTGGCCCTTCTGGAGCTGGTCTTCCTCTTTCAATGGTGCAGCTGTTGAGCAACTGGAGTATGGAGGGTAGTATGGCTACACTGCTCTTGTGTGTGCCAGTGCTGTTCTTTGGTTGCAGGCAAAATGTTTATTTTCCCCTTTAGTAATACAGATGATTTCAGCGTTTCGTTTCAAGAAACCTCATGCCTCAGGGAATGCGTTTTCACACCTAACAGTGCAAGGTTTATTTCCTTAGTGTCTAACCTGTTCTTCAAGATACCCACTAATCTATTGTAACCATCCAAACTATGCTTCCATGACAGTTTTGCAGTTTATATAAACAAAACATCTCTGCCAACTGGTGCACAGTCTAGCTGTGTTTTTTACCTCTCTCTCCATAAAGACAGATCTACCGTATTTAACTTAATTAAAGAAATGCTTGTTATAGGAGTGCAGGCCAGAAGAATTTTTGAGACCTACTTACAGGAATGCATATGAGAAGGAAGGCATGCGTGATACTTTCTTCTTTGGCATGTTTGAAGTTCTGCTATTTGAAGTGTTTAAGAATGGCAGTGGTAGACATCACTCCTTTCATTGGAAACAGCCTTGATGGTATTTCATCTCCTGAACCAAAGCACTGGTTTTAGCAAGAAAACCAAATGACAGTCTATGTTTGACGTTCATGTTTCCTCAACCTTCTTTGGAAATGAAGTTTGCTCAGTGAAGCATTAAACTGAATAAAAGGAAAGAGGAATGTTGCTTGTTATATTAAATACTTTGGTTTCAATGAGTACAGATCAGGGAGGAAGCATCTACTTGCACATCCCTTAAAACTTAAAGTAAATAGTTGGACATATTTTTATCTGTTTTTAAGTCACCACTTAGCTTTAAAAATACAAATAGCGAAACTAATTTTCATTGTTCTTCTCCCAAGTAGGACATTACTATGCTGACCTCAAGTATTATTTTCAAGGCACACTCTTTTTTTTAATCACCTTTTCAAAGAGGCTCATAAACAAAAATTGTATACTTGGAGCACTCTCTGGAGTCTTCTGAATATTATTAGTAAAATGCCTGTGCCGAAAGGACCCCTCAGTGACCTACTCTTTGCAAAGCAAATAATTGCATCCTGTGAACATGTTCTGAAGCACAGTTTTCTAAGTTTGGAGCTGGGCTCTGGTCTCCGAGGCTGTTTCACACAGCACATGTTAAACTCTTTACACCAAAGACTAACCTGCCTTGCATTGGTATACAAAACCAGCCGTCTTTTCTGTGCATGCGGTTTGCAGTCTTTGATTTCCAGAGAGGCGGAACAGTTGCAAAAAGTGCGGTCCTACAAAGTGCTGCGTTAAAGCTGTCTTTAAGCAGGGTAATGTTAGTCATAACAGGTGGCTTTACTATTTGTTTATAATAATACTGTGGCTATGGTACTGAAATGTTGTATTTGGAATAAGGCTGAAACAAAGGGAATTTCGTCTGAAATGTCAGGTTTATATTTGGTCGGTTTAATGTCTTGTTTAGTCTGCAGCTTGAAACTGAAGCTACTCAAACTGTTGATTTTTATCAATTATGCTAAAATTTCTATTTGAAGGAAAAGAAAGAACATGAAGAAAATAAACTGTAACAAAATAGATGCTGAGTGTCTTTAAAAATAAAAAAAAATTCGTTTTAGCGTATTGCTTCTCTTGGAAAATTTGCTTTATTGCAGCAAGTGACAATTGTCTGTACCATTTGTGCTTTTTAGTATACTATTTCAGTGCTTGCAGAAAATCTGTTGATATTGATGGAAAATTATTCCATTTGATGGAAAAATTTCATGAAGTGAAGAATTATGCCCTGACAGAGGATGACTGTTTTAGGCAAAAAGGGCATATGCAAGTCTCTGATACCCAGGTGGGTTGTGTCAGAGTGCTGAAAGAGCTGGGCAATGTCATTGCTAGGACACTGTCATTTTTTTAAAGGTCCTGGTGGTCGAGGGTGGTTCCTGGTGACTGGAAAAAAGGCAAATACGGCCATTTGCAAGAAGGTCAAGAAGGAGGATCTGGGGACTGCAAGTTGATCAGCCTGACCTCAGGCACTGGGAAGATTAGGAAGCATGTCCTGGAAACTGGTTGGAAGGATAAGGAGGTGACTGTGATCAGTCGACATGAGTTTGTCAATGACTAACCAACCAGATAGCTCTTGATGATGAGAAGTGACTGACTATGGATAAAGTGGGAACAGTAGATATTGTTGGCTTCAGCTTTGTCTAGACTTTGGGCACAGTTCCCCACAGTTCTTGTAGCTCAATTGAAAAGATGAGTGGACTAGGAGGTAGGTGGAAGACTGACTGGGCTAAGAGGTTTAATCACAGGTGAAAAAAAAAGAAATCCATTATGTGACATATTAGAAGTGGGACCTCTCGGGTTGATACCGCAGTCAATACTGTTTAGTATTTTTCTTGGTGACACAGACATTGAGAATACACTCTCAGTGGTTTTGTGGGTGGTAGAAAACTGGGGCGGGGGGGCTGTATGACGGCAGTTTAGAGGAATCTCAACAGGCTTGAGATATGGACCAACAGCAAAACTCATGAAGTTCAGCAAATGCCATATTCCTATACTTGAGAAGGAATAACTGTAACAGATCAACTGAAGAATAGCTTTGCAGAAAAGGATCTGAAGGTTCTGGTGGACGACCGAGGGAGGGTGAGTTGGCAGCAAATGCTTGCGACAATGAAGATCGACTGTGCACTGTGCTATATTAGCAAGAATGTAGTCAGCAGTTTGAGAGAAATTATTATTCCCTACTGTTTGTCACTTGTGAGACCACATCCTGAATATTGTCTCTAGGTTTGGGCTCCTCAGCACAAGAAAGACATCGATACAGCAGTTAGCCCTGTGGAGGGCCACCAAGACGGTAAGGGGGGGAAAGCATGTGACCTAAGAAAACCAGTTGAGAGAGATGCATTTCTTAAATCTTAGAAAGGGAAGGCTAAGAGGGGATCCTGCTGCTGCCATCTCCCACCCTTGCCATGAGTATGGAGGTGGCCTCTTAGAAATGCACAGTGAAAGTGTCAGAAGCAATGGACAAAAATTGCAACAAGGGAAATGTTGAGTGAATAGCAAAGAAAAGGTTTCCACAGTGAGAACAGTGAAATTTTGGAAAAGGTTGTCTGGAGGGGTTTTGTAATCTGTGGAAATGTTCAAAACTGAATATGATCCTGAGTTGCCTGCCCAGGTGTTGAAGTATGTTCCTTATTTCTTTTTTTTTCACTTAGTACATTGAAATATCTTTTATTTTTCTTTTTTGCTGAACAGACTTCAATGATAGAGTTGCAAAATTAGTGTAAATAGCTTCAAAGATTCCTGGAATTATAGTAATAACATTGTGAATGTATGGGAGCAAACTGGGTCCTTCTCTACTTTTATTTTGTCAGAGGATTTAAATCTTCAGGTGTAATATATTAGAAGAAAATTCAAATGATAAGAGTTTTGAGAGCCTGTGAAATTAAAAATGGCAATTGTGCAAATTACAGATGAGTAGTGCAGTCCAGGATGATGAGCTGGATGCAGTAAAAGGGGATGTTTCTAGCTGGCTCGCTTGCTCTTCTCCAGAGGGCAAAGTGTAGTTGTTTGCCTTTGGCCAACCTCAACCCAGTCTTTAGGCAGGCTCTGAACCTGCCAGAGTCCTGGCCTATGGCTGGGGGCGGGAGGCAGTCTGGTACCTCCGGCTGGGGCCCTTTCCTAGGGGAATGCAGTTGACCATGACTGTCAGAGCTGGTGGCTGCTCCTGCTAGGTGGTGGTAGAGCAATGAGGTCTGTGGAGAAGGGGTTTCAAAGCCGAGTGTTGGTCCCTAGGTGCTTATGCTGAGAGCATCTACTGCCCCTTTCTCTGCTTTCTGCTGTACTCTGATGTAATGTGTGGGTAAAACTCATGCTGTAGTAAAGAATTTTTTTTCCTCATTGTTTTCTAAACACAGGAAAGACTCTGCAAGCCATACTAAGTCATAAATGTGTTCAGTCCTGATAGACCAAGTGTTGAAGTCCTCTTTAACTCATTTGTTTCCTGCGGCAGCTAACAATGGGGATCTTGTGCATCACCAAAATAATTCTTACTTACTGTAGAACCTTCTCATTCTAGTTTTGTTGAGAAACCTTAAATTTGCAATATACAAGATTAGCTAACCTTCAATGCAGTATACCCTAAGCTGTTTCTAAAATACTGTAGTGTACAAGCTTTGAGCCTTTGTATTTGTTAGAACTTAAGTTTAACTTCTCTTATTTGTTTTGTTAATCTGTACATCAGGTGTCCGAGATAAAAACGTTTCGGTCAAAGTTTCTGAGCTAATCAGCTTTGTTAAGGGCAGTGCACATTGTGTGATGGGCTTACTAATTCATGTCAACTGCCATACGAGCATTGAATAGTTAAATAGAAGCTTTTTTTTGGTTGGCAATTAGTGGATAATAAGATTTTATTGTTATACTGTAGCTGTATTATTGATTGGTAATAAATATTTTTTTTTAACTGAGAATTTTAATATGTATTTGAATGATCCTGAATGTCAATTGTTTTTTCGAATGTCTCTAAAGTAATGATGCACCAGGGAGATACTTTGTTTTCCCCTTCCTTTTCTTTCAAGGAACCAACATTTTTGGCTAGCATGTATCCAAGCTGTATCCAAAATGCCTTGTTGTTGGAAGGATAAATACAGCAGAAAATGCACAGTTTAGGCAAGACAAAATGTGTGTGAAGAGGCATAAATGTGCTCTTCAAAGAAGAAAGTGCATGTAGAAAGTTCCACTTCAGATTATTTGTTGTTGTCTGATCTAGAGATGAGATGAGTGTAGCTGAAGTATCAGGAGAAGCTTTGGTGGGCAAAGGAATAGAACTGTTACTACAAATTTGAGATTGATGAATTTGACAACTATGGTCTGAAAGCCAGAAAATTAAGCAGGCTGGTAAGCAGGCTGCATCTGTGCCGTGGCTTGTCCTCATCTGGATGCTGAGATCTTTCCCTTCTGCAGTAGTGTTTAAACAGTAAAACGTGATTTAATGGTAGTTGAGAGCAAATAAATGTCCAGATTACTGTGAATGTATTTCCCAGAATACCAAATGAGAAACATAAATGGAAAAATAAGCACTCCCTTGATGCTTTTGCTATTTGTCTGGTTTATTAAACTCTCTCTTGAAGAAATTATGGTTTTAAGAATCAGCAGTTGTCTGGGGGTTTTAAGGAAAAAAAAAAATCTAGATTTTTGTCTTTCTGCTTGGTAGGACATACTACAGGACAGCATTGGTCCTTGTAGCTTACTATAGTGGCATTGTACATGGTCATGTACTAGTCCAACTGACATGAGACTGAAACTTGCTGTACTTAAAAGGCGAGATAATGCTGATGCATTTATACTTCCCGAGGGAAAGCTTTTCTTTTACAGTAACACTGAGGTCTGTGTGTCCTGGTCTTCCTGTCCCTTCCCATAACCTCTAAGGACAGTGCTAAAGGTTATGGGGCAGTGAGCACTTTTCTGATTGTTAGCTTTTTGCCCTTCCCTTTTTAAATCTCTTATTTTATTTATTGTTAGTTCAAATTTAGGTTATTCAGACGTTGTTTGCAAGATGAGATCTGGTCTTTTCAAGTCCTGGATAGTGAGGCAATGACTTTTAAAGCTCTCTTCTCACTAGCAGAACTTTTCAACAGGTATCGGTTAAATAGGTTCAGTGGTCCTAGACAAGGGCAGGGTGGGGGGTTCGGTTTCTTGAATTTTGGCAAACATGGTAGCTGTAGCTTTGCTGGGCAGCCTGGTATTACCTTCTACCTTTGTGTCTGAGAAGTGGTGGTATGCCTCCTAAGACATGGGGAGAATGATGAGAAATGGACTTCCATACTGAAGACTTGAGATGCCTGGACCCTTAACAAGGTCCGAGCGATACCTGTATTCTTACAACCGAGATGCGGATGGTGATCAACAACATGAGGGATATGTAACTTAAAATTCGCTGCATAAATTAATCCAATATCTCTTAGTATTCATATTTGTAACCACAATAGGCATTTTATGAAACACGCAGCATTTTTTTGGTGAATATCAGGTGTGTCTTGTCGTGTACGTAAGGCTTTTGAATCAAGGGTTGCTTTTTAAGGAGGAAGGGGAGAGTACTGCCTTCAGGTTAATGTTCTAAATCATTATAGCTTAGAACACAACAGGCTTGATTCTACAATAAATCAAGCGGGTAAAAGATAAACTGAAAAGTAAAAGGAAGTACCATGCTGCTTGTGTTAAATCTGAATACTTGGTGCTGTGTTTGTTTTTGTTAGTTTATATGTAAAATACAGCCAATGACTGCCTCTACTGAACTGTTAGTGAAATAAAATGATTTCTAATATTTCATGTGTTTGGTTTTATTTACAGATGACATGGCAGAACTTCTTCTTGGGGAGTCCAAACTAGAACAATTTTTGAAGGAAAACCCTCTTAAACAGAGTAGTAGTCCACGGGGCCCCCGGCCAAAGCTGACTGAGGTCAGGAAACATCTCACAGCAGCACTTGATAGGGGAAACCTAAAGGTATGTAAGTCAGTCTGAGCGAGAATTAGAAAAGCTGAAATTGACTGGAGTACTCTGCTGATCATGGAGAAAAATGGGGAAAGTGCTTGTGTGGTCTTCTATTATCATTGCTATTTCCAGAACATCATCAGCACTATGCTATTTCATGGCTCTTTGTTTCTTCATGGATTTTTATTCAGATAAATTTCTCGAATCTTCTTTCATTAGAAGAATAAGAATATTGTCACTGACTTGTGGGATGCTTAAGTAAAGTACTTAAGACCTGTTTTGTGGACGTTTTTCTTGGAGTATATAACTATATAGTTCTCTGCGGTGCATTAAGTAGAAGTGTTAAAAAATGCAAAATACTTCACAAATTTCTGTAGCAGTCTCTTAAATATTCAAGAACAGCTCCTTAAGTTATGTTTGCAGGTACAGAAAGTGAGGTTAATACTTGAGAGCATTTTTTTGTCGTAACCTTTTGATGTTCTTGCCCTTCGTTCTTGCCCTTCTTTTACTTAACTATTATTGTAGCTACTACCTCAGCTTATCTCTTCAGTACTCAATGTACATCTCTTGAGAGATCAAAAGGACCTTGTTTTAGAGTCATCTGTAGCATTTTGTTTCCTGTGATTTGTGGGATTATTAATTTCTCTTCCTTTTCTTTCTTTGTTCTTGCATGAATCCTTTTTTAAAGACATTTCTTCTGTCTTATTTCTTTGAAATTGTGTGAATTAAATATATAGGCTGTGGAACATACATCATGAAGTTTCGATGCTATTATTTTCAGCTGTGCTTGTGACGTTAGGAAAAAATAACTGGGAGTGGTTGTAATGATAGGCTCCTTTTAAATAGTTTTCTCACCTGGCAAAGCTGGATTCTGACTGAGAGATATTTCTCGTGCATGTGTAAAAAAAAATGTCTGAATACATAAAATGACTGGTAATGCTTTTCAGTATCCTGGTGGAGTTAGATTTTGTGGATTCACCCACTATTGCAAGCTTCCCAAATATTACATACAGACAGAATTTTGTTGGTTTGTTGCTCTGTTACAAGAAATATCCTGAGGGTTTCTACAGTGAATATATATAGAAAACAGACCAAATAATTATCAGAAAGAATTAGGTATGTTTTCTGAGGAAAAAATTGCTTTCTTATTCCTCTTCCCTCTAGCCAGAATTCCTACAAGAAGCTAACCTAATTATGGCCAAGTTAAACTATGTGGAAGGTGATTACAAAGAAGCTCTGAACACATATGCCAGAGTTGGAGTTGATGATTTGCAGCTAGCTGCAGTGCCACCGTATAGGCTACGGATGATTGCTGAAGCATTTTCTACTAAAGGTAAGATTGCTTTTTCCAGTATGATAATGTGGAAGTAATTTTTTAAAAGTTAATTCATATCTTGTCTGAAGTTAAAGAATTTTTTGGCATGCCTGTCGTCAATACAGTGGTGGAGTACCACATTTGTAGGTAAATAAGAGGATGGCTTGGCCTCTTTACATTCAGAGTTTGTGCTAGTTTCACATGGCTTTTAACTCAATATTCTAACTGTGCTGTCATACAATCAATTTTTTGATGTGTGTATTTAAAAGTCCTTCTGTATGTAGATGTCACAATAACTGTGGCTAGATACTAAAATATTATCACCGTTGCTGAAAATTAAGAGTTAGAAAAGTAGTGCCATTTCGCAGTTGCTGTGGCCAGGATCAGAGAACCTTGGTTCACCGTGATGCCGATTACTGGATGTTAAAATGCTAAACCTAAGCTGAATTGCTTAACTAAATGGTACTTAATTGAGAAAAATAGTATTAGTGTGATAAAATGACTTACAGCCGTGGCATGTCTTGTGCAGTTTTATTTTTGAAATTTTCTCACCTGAGTATCTTTTTTTAAAAGGTAGTCTAGTATAGTGAAAACTGTAATGCTGGCCTTGTGTCTTAAGGTGGCAGTGCCACTTCAGTTTAGAAAACTCATTAATCGACTAGGCTGGGTCAGTGTGTTGAGGAAAGTGACAGTTTGCATGCCCTAGATTTATTCGAATTTACTGTATCTAAATGTTTGCTTTGGTCTGCTGTGTTTAAGCTTATATTTGGTGCGTATGTACTTCTTGTTATGGCAAGAGGAGTGTCAAAGTCAGCAAACACAATTTATGAGAGACTTCAATAGTATTAACTGACAACTGGTCAAGGAATGTTTCTAACATTAGTCTTGGAAGAGAGTGACTGTTTTCTACCAATACGGTCCTCGAGTAAATGTTAGACAAGCATGACTCAATTCTCTATAGAGATGTCAAGGAAATAAGAGAACTAACTGGTAGCAGAGACAAAAGGACTCTTTCTAAATCTGGGCAATATTTAGATTAAACTGGGAAGGGAGTACATGGGGAGTTCTTATATATGACATAAATGTGCCCAGTTCTCTTGTACAGCATCTGTGTGGGCTTTTTGACAGTGCCTGGTATGGGTAGACTTACACTCAGTTTTGTGGGTTTTGGTTGTTTTTTTGTTTTGTTTTGTTTTTTAAATCTGTGAGGATATCTGTTGAATTTGTCATGTCCTTTCCATGAAAACGTAGTGTTGGACTTGATCAACTTTACATATTTAATTTTGCTTATTTCCCCAAGGAATCTAAGTAATTTAACTGAATCTTTTCCCAGAGCTCAACTCTTCTGGCTCTGTTTTATTTGACCTCATAAGGATATATAACAGTTGGATCATAAATGCATCAATTTTGCAGAAAGAATTACTATTATTAATTTTACTTAATGTAAAAATAATTTATTAGAAAATAGTAAAATATGTATCTTTTCTACCTTGGAATGTTTTGTAGACTGAACTTACTAAAAATTCCTCAACTTACTTTTAAAAAAAAAAAAAAAAAGAAGAAGAAGAAAACCAGCATGTCTTCTGCCTAGACATGGTAGGGTCTTTTTGCTTCTGATTTCAAGTTTTATACTTAAACATTGAAATCTGCCATATCAAGCCTGATCTAATCTTGATCAGACTTCATTAGTTTGATCACTTTACTGGGTGGCTGGCTACTGGTTTACCTGAGCAAACTATAGAGATTTTGTTGTTGTTCTGTTCATGTTCAGAATAATATTTTTTGCTACTATGTTTCCAGTTTGAATGGAAGATTAATATAATTTAATATGCCTTCTTCCCCTGCAGGTTGCAAGAATATCACCTTCTGTGTGTTCTAGAATGAGACAGAAGTCACAGAGCAGTTTTACATTTCATATTCAAAGCCTAGATAAATTTAGAGTAATTGACAGCTAAATAGCATATGTTCCTACCCAGTAGTGTGCAGTTAACATTCTCTTCCCACTTTCCCCTGGAATTTCTTCTTTTAAGAGTGGACTGTAAAACATTTCAGTCTGAATCCAGAGTCTCTTCAGAGGTGATTGAAGCTTGTAGGTATTAGCAAGCTTAATATACGTTATTCTTACAGGGATTTTGTGGTTCAGTGGGATTTGTATTTCTGCTTGCAAGTTCAAGGATAACCTGATTATATAAACATAAAACTCTTCTGAGTGTTTAAATTTTATTTCTTCGGCGGTCATGAACATAGCACCATGATATTAAGCAGTTAGGGACTGCTGGTTTGCAAGCATCATCCCGGCTGCACTGTTCAGAGTGGTAACCTGCACAGAGGCAGTTAAAGATACCTGTTTTGGTTGCCCCATTTCAATCCAGTTTGGGGCAAATCCAGTTCCAGTGGATTTGCAGCCTTGTGTGCTCTTGTGTAGTGGTCTCATACTGATGTACCTATCTCTGACAAAATCATAGGGTAGATAACTAATGGTAGTTTTTAATTGCCTTAAAATTTTTTTCCTTGTTTAAGGTAAGACCACCTTCTCACTCTGAGGTTTCATTCTGTAACACAAGGTTTCATTCTGTAACCTCAGAGGTGATAGATTGAGTGGGATGCTTGAGTTGACGTTTCTTCTTCTGCAGTTGTAATGGGGTACTTAAATGAGCGTGTTACGCTGTAACCCTAGACAGGTAACAGTTCACAACAAGCCCTTAGAAATGACCTGCTTTCCATGTGTCTCATCTTACTCTTGCTTGCGGAACATACAAAGTATGTCTTTCTGTTCTTCGCAGCAAAGGAAGATTCAGCATGTGTGTATGGATGCAACGAGGTGTGAAAATGGGTCCGTGGTCAGGTTCAAGCTAAATTTTGCTGGAGTTTTATTTACTGATGGCTAGAAAGAAGGAGAAGAGGAACAGCAGTGGTGACAATTGTGAGGAGAGTAAATGGAATTGGAACATGACAGGGGAAGTGAGATCCCTAAATACTTGCTCAGCTGCGGAGGGTGGATGTGTGTATTTATGTATGTGTATATACATGTGTATGTGGACATATGTAAATATGTGTATGTATGTATTTATGTTGTTAGAAAGTGAGATATGGCAAAAATCAAAAGAGGAAAAATTCTTACTGCCTCTTCAGATGCTCCAGAGTGACTGTGCCTGAATGCATTATCCATCAAGTTGGTTGGTTGTAAGTCTCACTGCAAAATGTTCATTAAATTACAATAGTCTTCATTACAGTAGTCCAGAATGTGAAATTTAGCATCTTCGCACCCCTGCAGTCTTCAACTTGGAATAATTCCATCATTAAACCAAGGAACTAAAGCCATCTGCTGCCTGCAGTGCACTCCCACAAAGGGGTTCTTCAAATTTTTTATTACATAAATGAATTAAATGCATATATATCTTTAAAACAATGTTTTTAAGTCTCTATGCTGCTTATAGCTTTAGCTGAGGACAGCATATTTAGAAGAATGTGAGCAAGAGGCATAATACAGAATGATAAGTCAAGCGAAGGATTCAAAGGCTCTCAAATTCAGCAAGGAAGATTAAATGATTGTTATTCTTTTCATGGAAATGTCTAGTTAGTGAAATGCTGCTTCAGATCTTCCAAAGAAAGCTTCTTGATAAATTTGTCAAAATGCAACATTGTAAAATTTGAACAGGATTCTGAGAAAAACCCTATCAAATTACCTTTGAAATCTTTTCAGTTTCCTTTACGTGTGGCTCTTTGCCAGACTCTGATGTGCAGGGAATCACAGGGCCTCAGTGCCCAAACAGTGCTGGAAACTGGTTCCTGTCTGTCGCTCCTCCTAGGGAAAATGTTCAAAATAGTTAGTGTAGTGATAAAGGAACTGCTATGTTTCATCAGACCGAAAAGCTCAAGGGCAGTTGTTTATAATGGTGAGCGCAAACAATGCGCTGGAAAGAAATTCAAGGAACAGGACAAGTTGTTTGGTTTTGTTTTTTTTCTAGCTTCTGGCAAGAAAAGCTACTGCTAGTAGTGATGTCTTCTGCCTTATCTTGACTAGAAGAAGATACAGGAGTGGTCTGATGAAAAGTTCTCTGCTGCTGTCTCCATTAAAACAGCACAAAGTAGACTAGCTGTGTGAATACGCACGAGGCAAAGCCTCAGCAATTTGATTAGCATAGGCCAGGACTCAGCACTGTTTAGATATTCCTCATGCAAAACTTGCAAGGAGGTAACTACCACACAGTACACTGAATGTAGTGTAATTCTGATGTTTTCCGGTCTTTCTTCACTGTTTCCTTAAATTCACAAGTTAAAAACAGAAGTGTAGAGGAGGATGGTCATCTTTCACGTGGTTAACTTTGTGGACAGGCATACTTTTGTGATCTTCCACTGATTTTTTTTTTTTAAATGTGTGTACCCACAGAATCCAGTTCTGGATTAGATCCAGTGTTTTCTTTACTTTAAGGAAAGAGCTGATTTTGATGCTCTGCTTCTGAGTAATGACTCTGTATGTGTATGTAGAAGGTGTTGTGTGGGATAGTTGGAGGATTAATAAAATCATAGTTTTAATATTAAATACAGAATTTTCTTAGATTCAAAGAATTGAAGAAGTTGAATAGAGTATTTTTTAAATGTCATATAAAACATAGAAATGAAAAGATGGAGCTTTTCAAGTCAACAGACCGCTTAGTATTTGCAAAAACATGAGAACACTTAGTTGGATCTGTTTAGTTTTTCTCCCTTATCTGCTTGTAATTACATGTGACACGAAAACAGAGGAAAAGCATCTGATAAAACAGTTTTCTGTAGTGAAAAGTCTATGGTTGAAGGTGCCAGCTTCTTTCAAGAGGATGTCATGAGGGAAAGAAGAAGGGGCATAAAATAACAATGCTGTTGAGGAGATGGGTAGGTTTGCATGACTCCGTTGTGACAAAGCGTTAGCCTGAAAGCAGATGTATGAATGTTGCTGAAGCCAGCTCCCTGAAGCTGTTGCCTTTCCTTCTTTTGTAGTAGCATTTAAGGTAGTAGGTCACAGGAGCAGATCATACCTTTAATACGAAGTTTTAAGAGGCAGTACAGAAAAAAGCAGGTTTTTTTTTCCTTCTGCCGCAGATGTAGCTTAGACATTGGTACCGGTTATTAGAGCTGTTTTATGCAGCAAGAGCAAAGCTAAGAAATGAAACTGGGCAGGAGGAGGGAAGGACATTCTTGAGAGTGTGGTGGCAAGTCTTGGCTCTGACACTATTAGGTATTTGATATTTAAGTATCTGCTTAGGAATGTCTACCTTGTGGTAAGTAGAGCAGGTGCCCTTATTATAAGAGGTTAATTTTGCCTCTTTAGTATCCATTTGTTTAGTTTCTTCACTAGATCAGTTTAATTGGCAATGCTCAGTTCTGAGACTGAGGAAAAGCTTAACTTATGAAGAACTGAAATAAGACAAGTTTTGAATCTACAAAGAAGTAATTACAGACTGCATATGTTTGACTTTTTTTTTTTTTCATTTTTCATGTTAGGCTTGTGTAGTTAGCTTGAACTTTTCCTACTCCCTTCTCTTAGAAGGCCAACCAGAAAAAAATCTGTATATGCTGTTACCATACAGAAGCATATATTTAGAATCCATTTTAATAATGGCTGAAGCTAATATTCTCTTAGGGATATGGCCTCTGGGAACAGGACAATTAAGTTTCTGCAAGTTTTCAGCAGTATATGGATGAGGTAATACACTGGAAAGCACACATAGGCATTATTCAAATACTGTGCATAGCAATATCTCTTATGTTTCTAAGCAATTTTTGTTTGCTTATGGAAGCAGAGATGAGATGCATGCACAGTGGGATATCGAGGTGTTAATTTGGGGAGGTGCAACTTGTCAGTAACTCTGAAATAACAAGTATATATTTAACTGGAAAATAAGCTTATTGAAATCTTAGGTAACATGATTCTGATACTGCTGTGTAAGTCAAAAGACATAATTGAAAAAGGAATTTATGATACTTGGTGTACAAATTAGTGAATCTTTCTACAAATGCTTATAGATGACCATAGCAATTTACAGGTCTGACATTTCTTAAAGTCTGCAACTTTGTAAACTTGATTTTAGTAAAGAAATCATGTTTATATTTACTATAGTGTATAGATTAGTAGATTACTCCAGATATCTGTGAAGATGTCTGTGCTGTAATTCAGTAACAAATTCCTGTGAAGTGTGGGAGGGATGTCGTATGTAAGTTAGACTGTGAGTTTACAGGATTGTAGCCTTATTGCTGCAGGCCGTTTTAAGTCTTGTATTGCCGGTTCAAATAACCATGCTTATATTTAGATGATGTATGTTGAGTAAGGTGAGACTGTCTTTACTGCTGCTGACCCATATTCAAATTTAATGTTGCATTTACCGAGTTAAATGATTGGCCATTAATTAGTTCTATTTACAGAAACATGGAAATACTCATTAGGTTCAGCGGAAGTGTCAGGTGCATGTGAATTGCTGCTTTGCAGATAGCAAAAGATGCTGCACTTAACTTTAATCATATACGATTGTAATGGGATCTTGGGCACTGCTAGCCTGTGTCAGCAGACACCAAGCAGCTCTTCATGGAAGAATGCTAAATGAAAGCTGGTTTAGTAATTATGCCAGGGATCTCTAGCCTCATTAGGCAATGGGTCAAGAACTCAACTTAAGTTCCCTCCTCCTGTATTGCTGTGGAAGCATTGCAGCCCATCAGCAAGTAGTTTGCATACCACAGCTAGGAAGCCTGTGCCGTAGATGCTTCACACTTCGTCTGTTAAAGCTTGTCTTTCCCCAGTCTGTTTTTATGACTTCTGCCCTGCCAGAGCAGGGTCTGGGAGGGTACCCTGGGGTTCATCCTCAGTGCTGCTTCTAGCTCTGGTGTTTGAAAGCCAAACACTGAATGAAAATAATTTGCTTCTTATTAAAATAGGCTTCTTTAGGACTTGCATGTTTTGGTGGTGTGGTTTTTTTGTCCTTAGTTTCTGTAGAATCTTTGGAATATCTTCAGAACCTTGCCTTTGGCGGGGTGAGAAGAGAGTGAAAATGTTGAGCCAAAATTTAGATTAGTGGTTCTGGCCTGTTTTCTCATGTCACAGGAAGAACTGTTGTCACAGTGGAGCCTGGTCTTTTCTTCCTTGGAGGTGCTTATAGGAGCAATCCTGACAATATACAACAAAACAATTCAGTATAAATTCTGTAGTTGAACCATCTCCTTTCTCCTGAATGAACAGCTTCCTTGATGACCACTCCATACACTGGTGTGCAGCTCTTCTGCTTTGGGGAGGGTTCATCGGAGATTCACTTGCTCCAAGATCTACAACTGTTATCAATCCTTTTCCCAGCTTTTATCTCTCGCTTGAACTTTTTCAGCCTCTCCAGAAGTTGCTTGTCTGTCAAAGCACAGGAGTTTACTGACACTTGGTATATGAGAAACAAATGCACCTGTGAAAATACTGATCTCTTCAGTTTAAAAATATTATCAAAGTCTTATTTTGTGCTTATAAGAAAATGCAAAGATTTGAATGTCATTACATTTAGAGGAAAAGTGTGACTAATGATTTCACAACAGTTCTCAGATGATATTACAAGAAATCCCCAAATACTGTTACAACTTTATTGGCTGTTTGGATTAATAAGTAAGTGTTTGCTTTGGAAGAGAGATGAGTGTTCCTGATTTTTTTTTTCGTTTTGACTTTGAGAACCTTGAAGACACTTAGAAGAACTAGCATAACTATGGTGTTAGTAAAACTGTACTAATGAAATGACTTTGCAGTATGCACATACATGATAAGATGCTGTCTTCAGCTCTGGGAAGTTGAGCTTATGTTGTTCTGGGTTTCATCTAAAATGGGTTTAAAAGTCTCTGTGAGTAGTCTGTGTTCAGAAGAATGGCTAGCCAGAGCAACTTCCCTTAAATTCAAGTACGCTAAGAGAAGTGGGTGTTGACCTTCTTTCTGATGCATTTTCTGGAAAGCTAATTGGGTATGAAACTAGCATGCTGACAGTTGTTGGAGACTTTTTTTTCCTCTGTGTCTTGGCGTGGAGGGACGAGCAATATGAGGTTCTTGAAAATCAGAGAAATTAATTGTTTGTATCTCCTTAGATTGTCTAAAGAAATTTATTATAAATATGTTTCCCTACTCTCTAGTCTTACTTTTCCTTTTGTTTATAATAATTACTTTACAAATACCAGTAGGGAATTGGAGAGGAAAAATATTCATGCTTTGCTTTCTAAAAAAATCCTCTGCAAGCAAGTCACAGTCTTTGGGGACTTCTAGAAATAAGTGCTTCCCTTCAGTGAGACTAGCAGTGTTCATTCTAAGTTCAAAAATAAACTGTGGGAGTTCCTTGATAGTGGTGACTCTAGATTGTTCCATTTCCTCTTTTAAAATGACAGGTAAATGTTTGCCATAGTCTATGTAATTGTTTGTTTTAAATATATAAGCTAAATATGAGGTTTCTTTGAAAGGACTTGAAAGGAGTTTTTTGTGTTTACAGCATTTTGAACACTTACCAGTGTTGCTTTGTATATCATATAGGGAAGAGTAAGTGCTGTATATTAAAACACACTTGGATTTTATGTGTCCATTGAAGGAAAACAGGAAGCAAACCCAGAATCTTTGTGTATTGATGTGACTCTTCCTCTCTTGCAAAAGCATGTTTATTTACTTAAGTATAAAATAATCTTTCACTGTTTTTCCTCTGTTCTTTGGCTTGTCTACTGAAAACAGTAGATAAACCATGAGATCCATTATTATTTACGGTCTCTAAAATTTAGTAGCACTTACGCAAACAAAGTGCTGTCCGGCATCTTGGAAAATCGTCAGCTGTGCAAATGTGATAGGCTTTTCTCAGCCTTATGTTTTGGGTTTGGTGTTTTTTTTTTTTTTTTAATGGTCTCAGTAGTGGTCTGCATGGTAGGAGGACTTGGTTAAGATCTGAACAGTGCTGTGGATTCCATTTTTGACCTTAGAGTAATTTTTGGTTTATTCTGTATAATGAAATGGGAGTGTTAGTTAATCGGTTTTCCTACAGAACTTGAAAGTTTGCTTTTTTTTTTTTTAAAGTTCTTGGAAAGTAATTACTGTAATTGTCCTTAACATAAAAATGGTTGGTTATCTAAGAATAAGCCAATCTATTGCACAGGGACTTCTTAAAATTTGTTAGTTTGTTACTTGTTCTTACTGAGGAGTCCTCTTTTTTGGGTAGTGGTCAGTGTGTGCGTATGTGGTGGTAGGGCTGTTCTGCTCTTGTATTTGTAGAAATGAAATAGTTTACTTGGCATTACCTTGGCTGCCGTTTTGAGAGCATTGACACAGGAATGCCACTTGGAATAAGTAATAAAACTATCCACTGTTTGCTTTCTGAATCTTTTACAAAATACGCATAAAGTTTTTGAAGGTTTACGGAAAATCTTTGCAAGTTATCCTGTAATTTAAATGTCAGGCATACTCTTTTCTTGTCCAAATACTGGTTGTTGCTATTCTGCTCTTTTGGCAAGCATTTTTGGAGTTACTTTGCAAAACATGTAAGCTTAACTAGTACGGACTCATATTCATTTCACTGCTTCTCACTTTCTTTTCCCTCAAGGGTCATCTTGCTTGATATCAGGACTAGATATGTATGAGATAAGTGTCTTCCCAAAATAAAACTGACCCAGTTTGTTGGAAGCTTTTACTTGAAGGTGATTCTGACTGGAAGGGCTTAAACTTAAAAGCCATGAATATCAAAGCCACCTTGTGAACAAATAGATGTGATATTCTTGAATGCAGAATAAAACAAAATAATCAATAAAAGTTAAATAAACCAGTAGTTATGACTTTTACAATAAATGCAATAATATTTTGCAGCAGTAACATGTTACCTCTTTGCTGAATACCTCAAGGAAGTTTAGAAACAGTTAAAGAAGTTCCTGCCCTTCCGAGGGAGAATAGCAGAGATTCCTGCCGGGTAGGTGTGGGAAAAAGCACAAAGGGGAGAACTGAGCTGGCTGAGTACTTGCAGAAGTCTTCAGCAGATCTTTTAGGGTGATATGTATTTCTTTGAAATTCATGTTTCTCAGTTCTGTATGTTACCACTTGCTTGTTCCTTTTTCCGGGGACTAATATCATAATCCCTATTGTAATTAACTTTTAATCATCTCTCACTGTTCTTACAAAGAAGTGGGCAGTATATTATGTCATTGTTATTGCTATGTTGCTATTTATATCTTATGTAAAATTAAATAATACTTTCATGTACTTTAATACATGATTTCTTAAATTTCATTTGTATTTAAGAAAAAATTAAATGAGCAGTCTGGAGGGACTCTAATTTTAACCTGTTGCAGAAATAAGAATTTATTTAGGGTTTTTCTTCTAGTTGATATATTTTAATTTTTAATGCAGTATTGAATTGTAATTGTTCCTTGTGCCATCAAAACAAATAAAGTGTCCAACTATCCTGTTACGTGGTCATTTCAGGATAGTTCTCCAAATGAAATTCCTGCTCCAAAGCTTTGTGTGCTTAAAATATACATACTTTCCTGGGTTGTAGTAAACATACCAGGAAAAATACAGTCAATACTAGTTGTATAATAAAGTTACCCTAAGAAATAGTATTATATACTTCATCAAAGGATGCATAGAATTTTGTACTTCTTTTCTGCATTACTTAAAGCTTCTGGCAGAGCACTGAGGTGCTTCCATATCTTACAGAAAATTCTCAGCTAAAATGAGAGAATGTTCTTATAATGAGTTGTTCAGATTAAAAAGATTATAGTTGTGGCTATAACGTGTAAAAATAGAAATAATAAAACCAAGTCAAATCTACGAATAGCCACTTGAGTAATATGATTCATGTAGTGGAGGATTACTGTGGGGCAGTGACTGTTCATGTCATGGGAGAGAAGGGGTGGGGAGGAGTGATCCGCTTACCAGCTACCTGATGCTTTCAGTCATTTGACATTTTTATTGCAGCTGATGGTGGTTTATGGTCACCTCTGAGTCTGAGTTTGAAGGTGTTTGTGTAGAACACTGCAAACTTTCTATTCAACATCAACCTTACATTTAGATCTTACCAAAGAGTCCCTTCAAGCCCACTGCAGTAGCAGCAACTTTTTGTATAGTTCAGTCTTGCTGCTTTTGGGTCTATGACATACAGTTAGCAAAAAACCCTCTCAGACATTTGCTATTTGATTGAAAAATCTCAGGAAAGCAGATTAGCGTAAGCTATTCTAGACTATTTTCAAATATAGTTCATTTTCAGAGGTATGTTAGATGAAAACCATAACATGTCAGAAGTCCAGTGTCCCAAACTCAGGTTTGGCAGGTTTTTAAGAGACGGACTACTTGTGTGCTTCCTGTGCTTTAGGAATGTGTAAGTTTTTGAAAAGTATATTGAATTTTATTTTGTCTTTAGCGGAGCAGTTAGTACTGGAGTCAGGATTTTGTCTTAACTGGATGTATAGCTGGCAAATAGAGCTGTAGGGTATATGTTGTTTGTGCTTGTAAAAGGGTAGATTGGAGGGTGAAGGTGATGCAACAAACTCTTGACTTGAGGCATCCTCTCAAGCCAGAAATATGGCTTGATATTTTTTTTGTACAGATGAGTTATGCTTCTACAGGGAGATACTGAAACTTCATAGACATTGTAAAAGAATCTGGAGGTCACAAATATTGCAGTTTTGAGTTTATCAATAAATAAATGCCTGATTCCATGGCTGTGTCTTCCCAAGTTGTTTTAGTAAAAAACCTATTGTAATTCCAATGGAACATACTGTCTCCACCTTGCAGTATTGACAGACAGAAATTCTTTGATAAACTCCAAACTGGGGTTTTGTACTCCCTGACATTCTACAGACATCTGCCCAACATACAACTATGTGTTCTGTTAGTTTTGTTTCTAGCTTCTGCAGCAATTGATTTTCAAAACCTTGGATGATGAATTGAGAATATGGTTGTTTAAATTGTGAATTAACTTAATGTGGAAGCAGTTGAAGGCACTTCAGCATCAGCATTTACTGCTGAGAAGGTGGAAGAATGACCTGAAATAAATGTCTTAAGAACACGTGGAAAGTGCTACACTTCAAATTATTATTCAAGTAAATGTAAGTAAGTAAGTAAATGTAAGATGGGGTAACTGACGAGGCAGTTGGCTTGCAGAATATCATCTGGTGATCTGTTGCAGATCATGAACAGAAGAGAATGTTTTACTAATATGTAAAGGAAGGCATTAAAGTTCTGCTGATCCTTAAAGTATCCTGTATCAAAACCAGGAAGCCTTTTATCATCTCTGCTCAGTGCTGTTGAGGCTCAAGTGGAGCCATGTATCCAGTTTTGGCACAGTGAGTCAAGATAGAGATAACCAATTGGAGAGTGTCCAGAGAAGAAAAAAGTGATTAGCTGTCAAGGAAACATGAAGAGAGAAATGAGTGAGAAGTGACATTCTTTGGTGCAAGCATGCCTCTCTCTCTCTCTCTAGATAAACATTGAAAAAATGTTTTGTGAAGAAAGGCGTAATATCTCTGTGAAGAAGACTAGTAGTAATTAATCTAGAGAGGGAGATCCAGACATTAGGAAAAAATACTAATTGTGGGAATAGTTGAGCTCTGTAATAATTTGCATGGGAGGGCCAAGGCATCCCTATCGTCAGAGGCTTTTAAGAGCAGGTTAGGCAGGTGTCTGGGATTGGTTGATTTCTCAGTCAGATAGATGAATTAGTGTTCTCGAGGTCCTTTCCAGCTGTTTTTTTTTCTAATTATCTTGAAAATAACTGTAATAGAAATGGCTTTGATTAGCAATTGGGTTTTTATTTTAGACAAGCAAAGACTTTTTTTTTTCCCTTCAAAGCACCAGGTAATGTATTTGTTGGATAAGTCTAATAAAGTCCTGAGATGGAAAGACTTCTGTGCCTTGGTGAGAGCAAGCTACCTCTTAGTGAATGTAAATACAACAATTACACTTCCCAACCCTTATTTTTTTGAAAATGTGTTTGATTTTACAGGTGCTTCTGCTTTGCAGTTACTAAGTTCAGTATTACCCTGAGTGCCTTTCTTCACCCTGTCTTGGTTTCTATGTTCACTCTCGAAAAGTGAAGATTTATTCAGTGATTTAAAACTGGTACAGAAAGATACTAGGCACTTCTGTTGTAGACTGTCATAATGTCTTTTAAATAAAAATTGCTTTTAAAAAAAGTGCTGCTTCTGGTTTTATAATTATTAAGGAGGAGTCACTGTTATTTGTATACTTATTACTGTCTGTATCAGAGGACCATATCTTTGTAAGTTTTTGGTAATTTTACCCCCCCTCCTTTGTTTCTTCTTCTGACCGAAGGGGCTTCGCCTGGACTGTTTTTTGGGTGTAGTATTATATGACATTAGTTTTTAATGCTTCATTTGAATTATTTTTTTTTCCCCTCCAGGTCTCTGTCTTGAGAAGTTGCCAATTTCTTCTTCGGCTAGTAACCTCCATGTGGACCGTGAACAAGAAATTGTTACATGCTATGAGAAGGCTGGGGATATTGCTCTTCTGTACCTTCAGGAGATAGAAAGGGTAAGCTGGGATGATTTGCTTAATTGAAGAATCGTGTGAGTCATCTTTCATTGATGTGGTGTTACCAACATTTTGGTAACTCAACTAAAAGATCCTAATATTTATTTTCTTAGGACTTCAGCGCACGTTTACAATTGGACAATAAATTAGTGTGCCTTAATGAATGTCTGGTAGCTGTTCTTCTGACTGTTCTCTCATTCTGACCTCTTAGAAAATAGTGCTAGTGCTTTAAAAAGGGACAGAGCTGCTCTGAACTACTATGTATATTCAAGGTGCTGATCTCTGGCCTCTTGATACCCTATGGTAGTTCATTTATGTGCATTGAATTATGGTGTCTTTCAAACACACGTCAGAATATGTACGTTGTATGTATATACTTACTAGCTTTCAGATTATTCTTATAAAGAAGTAAATTAAAAATTAAGCTATGAAGACTGAAAATTGATCTTGTTCCTGTTTATTTGGAGCCAATAACTCAAGTGTTCTTAAATCCTCTTTATAAAGCTACTTAAAGTTAAAATTCTGAAATAATGTAGTACCTGTCATCAAGACACTTGATGTATCAGTAGGGTGTTGAGAATAGTAACTGAAAGTGTGTTTGCTTCAACTAATACGCGTAATCCTGGGACAATGAAAAAATCATCAGATATGATAGCCAGATAAACATATGATTTTAAAATATAGATGAACTTCAGATAAATCTATCTTAATAGGTCTATAAATTGTATCATGACAATATTCTCAGACTTGATAGCCCATTTTTTATCTCATTAATATATTACTCATTGTATATGTGAAACTATAGCTCTCCATTTTGAGAAAGCATTTTTAATGTTGATGTAATATAAATTAAGTTATTTCTAAATTGTTTTTTGCAAATCACTCTGGAGATCACTTCTAATCTTCTTACTGCTTTCTGCAGAAGTCTTTCCTAGACTAACAGAGTTTTAGATTTTGGGTACCATCACTGCCTGCTACTAAATAAGGTTGCAAATATGCTTTTTCATGTACTTCTCTTGTATACCATTCTTCACAAAAATTTCTGAAAAAAGTGTTATAAAATTTTTCTTAGCAGCATTTCTGCTCAGTGAAAAAATCACTTTTAAGAGTATAGCCAAAAGGAAAAAGATTTATATTTAGATAAGGATAGAATTATTCTACTAGGTACCAGCTACAAATGAAAAAGATTTCTCCAACATTAAGTATTTGGTTCTATGTAAAAGTCCACAAAACTTGATTTTTATTTTCTTTCTAAATACATTTTTTCCTTTTTCTTTTGTTCTCTTAGGTAATCAACGCTAACATACAAAACAGGAGTCCTAAGCCAGGGCCCACTGCACATGAACAAGAACTTGGTTTTTTCCTGGAAACAGGACTTCAGAGAGCACATGTTTTATATTTCAAGAATGGGTAAGATTTGATTCTCCTTTTTTTGTGTTTGCTTTTTTGCTTAGGTTTTGTATTTGTGCTCTAACTGGGCATCGTCATTTTTAGCAATTGTGGACTGTGTAATCATGAGGCCTTTTATTAATAAAGTAGTGAAATTTTGATTGAAATAGTAAGACTGCCCATATTGTATTTATTTATATAGTTAAATCATTTAATCAAAGTATATTAAACAAAGCATTATATATTTTTACTTACTAAATATGAGACCTTAAAATACTTTAAACTGTAACTTTTTGAAATGTCTTTATTACTAGACACTATTAGAAAGTGTTTGACAACATATTGAAACTCTTGATTCTTATAATTATGGTTTTGTAATTTTTTTCCAAATCTCTTCAGTTATCACTTATTTTAACATTATGCTGCAGGATAAATGTGCATGAAGATCAACAGTATGTATACAAGTATACAATCTCCGTTGTATCTGCTTTATAGATCCTTTTAGATTCTGCATGGGAAATCCTTTATGATTTATTTTAAATAAGGCTTCCCTTAAAAGCCTAAAAATAAATTCAGTTATCACAGAAAATCAAAAAAGGAATATAAATTCCCATTTTAAAGAGCTTCAAAACTTGGCACAAGTGGTTTTTAAGTACATTTCTGACATTTGTTGTTGAAATCCATAGTTTAAAAATTTGCTTGCAGGGCTTCTTATTTCACTAGGTAAATGTGGTTTGATTGAAATATTGGAACTCTTGATAGGACAACAGTTTGTACCAAAAATGTTTCTTATTCTTTGAAATACATAACGAGGAGATGAAGGGAAATTGTGCAGTGTCTGTAAAGAGTTCGAGATTTTAATGTACTAATGGTAGCGTAACAAAAGGCCATTCAAGTTTTCAAACCATTTGGGGATTTCAGCATGGAAATGATCACTAAGCTTTTGAAATCTCATTCTTAAAGTAATGAAGTAGTGCTGCAGTAACACATGCTCTGAGAGTTACATTTTCTTTCTGTTTTTATCATTTAATTGCTGGAGGAATGGAATGTTCTGGAAGTTAATTTATTTCATTTACTAGAGCTAAAAATAAAATTACTGTTTTCATGCCTGCACAAGCGATGAGTAGTGTATACTTATTGAAAGAATCCCAGTGGCAATCGTGGTTAAGAATAAGCTAAAAATTCCACATTTTGAAGAATTTTGATTGAAGGCCAGGAATGGAAATGGTCCATTTAATCTGACACGTTGTGCATAAAAGCCATCAACAGTAGACGTAATAGATTAAGATTAATTAAGAAAACAAAAACCAACAGCACAGAAAAGTTGTGCAGTGGGTTACTAAGGACCATTCAGCTCATAGAAGTGTTTTTCCTAGACCATATCAGTTGGTCTGGTGTGAAATTTGAAAGGTTTATTGTATTTCATGTACACTTCAATCCTTCATGGCGAAGCTGTTGGTGTTCTTGTTAGCTCCTACATAAGCATACAGTCTTTTTTGCAGTCGTTAGTACAATAGTCACTTGGAGGTTACAAGATAATTACACGTTACATATTTAATTTTAAATTTCTTCCAATTTCATTGGCCAGTGCTACTTTTTTTGGTGGTATGAGAGGAAGCAAGGTGTTAGGAAAAATAGCTCTGTGCCAAACATTATTTTACATATTCCTGCCATTAGATCCTTTAGTTTCCTTTCTTAATTTAGAGCCAATCCTAATTCTTTCAAGGTTTCCTAATATGGTCATTGTTCCAGACTGCTAGTTATGTTGCTGCTTTTATGGGTCCCTTCTTTTCTTTTTTTTTTTAGTTTTTAACTTGGGTTTACCAGAACTGAACAGAACTTTAAATACATACTTTTCTAGTAGGGACAAATTTATAGCATGCTGCTTAGTACATTTATTTTAAGGATGCTTTGCTTGGTTTTTAAATTTGTTGTCTCTTCTGATGTTTGGTTTATAGAAATCAGATTCAAGATCTTTCCATTAAGCTTTGCAACGTACTTCAAGTTTGAATTTAATCTAAAATTGTAAAGATTATATGAACATTTTCAAAGAGAGGAAGTGTAGATGTCTTTAATATAGGCAGTTTAAAAATGAAAACTTTTCTTTTAAATAAACTTTTTCCACAGTTGAAGCTGTAGATGGTAAAAGGGCTTCAGTCCTGTGGAGGAGGCAGGGAATCAGCAGAGTTTAACTGCTTGCAAGTGATGGGGGAGAAGAAGAGGAAAAGTGTGCCTGTCTGTTTTTACAGTCAGACTAAATTTGCTATTCATATTGCAATGCAGTGGAATCTCTTATTCATGTATATTCAAGAAGTGAGGCTGACACTCAGAAGAGTTGAATCAGAAATAAAAGTTCATTTCATCGAACTATAACTTGGCATTGGTTTGAGTCAGTTTAAATGTTGTCCTGTTGCTAGCATAGTGGCTATAGTAATTTACATGTTAGAGATCTTAGTAGATATTTATGGATAAATGATACGGATTTTTGGGTGGGTTTTTTAGACTTCAGGTCCACTCCAATAATAAAAATCTCTCAAAATCTGCTGGAGATTTGAATTTGTCAGAAGTCCTTTTGCTATGGAGTAAATTTTTCTTGTTGCGTATCTAGGGGTCAGTTGGCTAATCGCTGCTTCTAGTTACACTTCTTCCACTAAAAGTGGAAGCATCATTTTTGGGCATGTGTCAGCTACAGACTAGAAAAGAAAATAAGATAACTTTTATACTAGCTGGAAGAGCATAATTTTAGCAATAACGTAGGGAGTATTGCTGCCTACCTAGAAAGCCGGTTGATCCACTTTCAATTTCCCCTTGGTTCACTAACTGTACAGAGGTTTTCTTTTAAGCCAAGAAATCAAATTTTTGTAGAAGATTAAGTGACTATCTTTCAGGTATGCATTATCTTGTATGAAAAACTAGAAAGTGTTTGAAACTTAGCCTAAGTGCCGGCATTGTGAAAATACTTGGAAAAGCAATTATCTTAAAAAAAAAAAAAGAGTAAAGTGACAATATTCTGAAGGGAAGAATGTTATTTTGGTGCTCTATTAAGACACAAATCTGAAATGAATGTTTTCTTCCTAAGTGTACAGAATTTTAGCGAAGAATCAAACTACATACCCATATTTCACTTGGGAGCAGAGGAACATTTAAACTTGGAAATGAGTAACAAAGAAGTTGAGGAAGCTGTTGTAAAACTGAAAGTAGCGTTTATGTGCTTTTTAAAAAATGTTCTGAAATATGTAACTTTAAATGTCTTTCAGGCTGATTGCGCAACTTCCATTTAGCCTAGTAGTTGCTTTGTAATTTCAGATTGAAGGAGTTAAAAGTCTTGATGTTGTTCCAAGAAAAGCTATGAGCACAGAAACTTTGACATTAGTACTTTAACATAGCTATTTTCAAGTAAAATGCCTCTGAGAAAGGACAGCAGTTTACGTACCCAGTAATTCTTCTGTCCTAGTATTTGCTTTGTTTACGTGTTATAAGGAAGATAACTTAAATTGTAAATAATTTTTCTTTTTGAGGTAGTAGTATTCAGAAATATAATGGAAGTGTATGCTCTTAAAGCAAAAGAGCTTTCTGGTTGAACTCTTAAAAACGTGGCTGTTGTGAAAACCAGACTTAGCTAGCTTTTAGAGCTCTTTTTTATGGCTTCTTTCATATTTCACACCCTCTCCAAGGATATTGCTCTGTCAGAGTCCAGGATACAGACTGCGATTTGGTCTAATCTCCATCATGGTTCACGTGCTGAATCAAAGCCTGAGGAATCTGAACCAGATCTGTACTCTTCATGGTGCCATTACCTGTGCTGGCACAGCTGCAGTGAAGCAAGACCTTCCCAGACTTCTTCATTAAGTTGTTTCTCAGAGACTGGCTTTTTCTCAACAGAAATTTACACCCACCCCCAACTCAAACCCTATCCAACCTAAAACAAAAAAACTCAACCAGTTTTTCCGCATATAATTGATTTTTATTGGCTTACAAAAAGTTTGACAAGCACAACACCCCCTCCCCTTAGAGTTACTCATGTATAGAACTTGCCTGTGTAGAAGTTATTCTTTTATATATTTTTCTTTTTCCACCACAGCATGAATAGGAATAGCACAGGAATATAGCTCTCATGTTAGTAAGTGAGGGAGAGTGGATGGAAGGCAGTCCGTAAGTGCTTCTGTTGCACATATGTACCTATACAGTGCTCACAGCTAGAGATTTTACAGTGATGAAATCCATAAGAGAAGGATTTATGTCAATGCTTGACATAAATGCACATCAAGACACTGTGTGACCACCTGTCCACTGTATTAGAATACAATGCTAGCTACCCATCACTCTCTGAAACTGTTGAGATCTTGTTGCATATCCTACACCAGTCTCAAAACAAATTGATCATTAAGTAAACAATAGAAAGATGAAATTCAGAAACATTGAAATGCTACGAAGTATCACATTCTTTATATGTGAGATATCACTGCTGTATTGGAAAGTAAATGAAATTACTTCTATTGCAGTTTTGAAAACAACTTTGTCCTGGAGATAACTGCATTCATGTTTGTGTGGTTAGGAAACAAAGGCAAAATATATTCAAGAGAGAGACAAAAATCACTGTTCTGTGATTACTAACAAAAATGTATTTTCAAAGGATGCTTTAGTATCTGTCATATCAGATGTTTTCCTCATCCTTATTTGAGATACTATTATTAGTCTGTTAGTTTTCATTGAAAAAACAGAATATATTTGAATGCTAGGGGGAATTATTATTACCTCAGATAGTCAGATAAAATCATCCATCAAGAAGGCTTTCTCTTTCAGTCCTTGTTGTATGTTTATTGCTCAGAATTGTGTCTTAACTTCATTTAAAATAAGATTTCATTGTGAAGTTATAGATAGAAAACCTGCCAGTTTTACGTGGGGGACTAAGGTGGATATAAACACAAGGAATCACTTTTATTCAAAATAATCTCAAATAACTTTGTAACAATTAGTTATACAAAGCACACTGTAAGAGTAGTGTTAGTATCTGATGTTGAATTTTGGTAATTTTAATAATCTGCTGTTAGAATTCTGACGCTAGCTCACTTTTTCCAAGAAGATGCTTAGCATTTTTTAGTCCACGTACTCCGAGTCTTGCTGATGGTGGCTCTTGCTTGCATTTGCAAGCATCAAATTTAAGATTTGTTTTTATGTTGTGTTTTGATGAGCAGCAAACAAAATGGTTTTGGATCCTTAAATTGGGGAGGGAATATTTAGTGCACTTCCCCTACTCCCCCCAAAATGCTTGCTTTACTGCCGTGTTTAATGCTCTTGTTTTTCTTTCCTTCTTCTGTTTTGATATTGTTCTGAGGAGCACTGCTTTGCATGCTAGGTGTCACATGGCATGGCCATGCCAGAAGTTTTTCCTCTTTTTTTGTTGTGGTTTTTTTTTTCTTTCTTTTTGTACCTTCCCTTACGACTTGTAAGATGTGAATTCATAGTATCACACAGATTGAAAGGGACTCTGAGGGACCATCTGGGCCAAACCCCTGCTCAAAACACAGCCAGTGTAGAGCAGCTTGTTCAGGGCCGTGACCACTTGTTCTGCGTGTTGCCAAAGATGGAGGTTCAAATTTTGATGAAGTTTGGGGCTTAGGTGTTTTGTGAACAATATTAATGAGATATGTCACCTGAATGTGAGCTGCAGTAACCTACAACTAATTAAGTCTTTTGAGTTTGTTTCTGTTAATACTGATTTTTTTCTAAAGGACAGTTAGTTGCTGTACTGGATGATAGTTATTTTCACCAAGAGAAAGATTTTGTTCTATGAATGTAGCATTTGGCCATCTCTTTCAGGCTTTAGTAATAGTTAACATGGAGCTTTTCAGTATTTTGAATTACTGGTTACTAATTACGTCAGTTCTGTTTCCTTATTGAAATAACGTTTTTGAACGGCTTAGAAATTATGGAAGTTGCTAGTTTTAACTGCAAAAATGTTAATTGATGCTGTTAAATTAAAAAGGAGGTAATTAGCAGGTAGGACAACTAATTGTTGCTAGTGGTAGTGGGAGAAAGTGATTTGCTAAGCATTAATGTAGGTCTGCCAAGGAAAGAGCGCATGTAATTTGGTCACAGTGATGATAAAGGGAACTGGCTCTTGGAAGAACTAGGAGACTAATTATGTATAGAGCATTAAAAACAAACAAAAAGACTAGTACTAGAGGACGATCCATCTTTATTTTAAATAGTAGTAACTATTCGTTTTTGCAGAGAGTTACTGAATTATGTTATTTGACTCTTCAACTGTCCTCTTAAGCTGTAGACAGTGCTGTAGCCATCAAATTGTACCAGCGTGTTTATATTCAAACATCAGTGAACAGGAGACTGGTACAGTGCTAAGAAAAGCTGAATACTGTGCAGGTGTTGGAGGCTGTGTGTGTCTGTTTTCATTTGTTACTGAGATTAAAGGCATTTGAAAACTCATCAGTTCTTTCAAAGTATCCATTACTCAAATTATTTCCTTGTTATTGGCCAAACAATTTACAAAGTTGTTTCTAATTCTTTAATATAGAAAGCAGTATTAGACTGACCATGGTGAGCGTTCACTGCTGTGAATACCTTGGAGATTAATACATGTTTCAGAAAGACTAACCCCTTGGTGAAGCTTGAAAGGCAGGCAAGCTTTACTTTTGTGTTTTCAAGTGAATACTGGAAAACTCCCCTTCCCGCCTCCTGATTTCCACATCCTTTCCTTTTAAAATATGTAACCACCAGGATGATGAGGATAATGTGTTGTACAAACAGCTTACTGAGGAGTGGTTGTAATTTTTTTTGTTTTTTGTTTTTTGTTTTTTTCTGACATGCAGGCAGTTTGCTGTTTGTACTGAATAGTTTGTTAAGGTTTGGTACACCTCTTAGATCTGACCTTTTCTGCCTCCCAAATTCTCCTTCCAATGCTGAGCCACTGTCCCAAATGACCTTTTTCTGAACTCCCATTTGATATTTTAAGCATGAAAAGGTGAAGGTAATACTTCCTTCTCTGGGTATGTGGTAGTGCCCTTGTGCATTTTATTTCTCTCCTGTGCATTAGCGTAGTGGGTACGTATAAATAATTTTGACAAAGTTTCTGTGACTTTTTGTTTACCAAATCCCCACCTTACTGCAGTGTGGCTTTTTTAAAACAAGAGTTTCTTTGGAAACAAGAACCTCCTCAGAGATTACATTCAAAGAGATGCATGTCTGGTAAGCAATTCAGCAGTGAAGTAATCTCATTTACTTCACTGTTATATTTTTATAAGACTATTGGCAGGATGTTTTTTAGAGGTAGCCGTATGTTCTCCTTCCTAAAGAAGTGTTGCTGTAAGCCTCATGCTTAGGAATACTGCATGAATTTTTACCGACAGTGAATGAACAGAGGAGGGGTGTAAAGCAAAGTGATTACTAGTAAATATTCTGCTTGTATGCTTTAAAGTATTGTTTTAAAGTATTTCCGCAGGCTTTTCTTTCCAGAAGGCTTTGTCCCTGTTTGTAGATACAACTCACGTTTTGGGTGTTCTATATAGTATGGATTTGGAGAGTTTTGGCTGTCTTTCCCTGCCTTTCCCCAAGTTAATGTGTTCAGGTTACATTACGTTGATTACATTCAGTTACATTGAACAGTGGTTCAGGATCAATTTGAAGAGTATAAAAATAAAAGACAGCTTAGTAAGCATTTTCAGAATTGCCATCATGTGCAAAAGAGGAAAGGAAATCTTGTCCTCCATTCTGCTTTTAGTATAACAGCCTGATAGCACGTAAAGAGTTGGAAATAAAAGACAAAACTCTTATTAACTATATTAATTAATAGATGGCACACAAACAACTTAAAGTAGTGGAAAACTGCATGTTCTTCTGATTTTAACATCTCTAGCTAACCAGAAGCAGTAACTTCAAAATTAAATATCTCCAAGGATTACCAAGAGCATTAGAAAATCAACAGAGGTTTGATAACCTCTTACTTTGTTTTGCAGGGTTTTGATTTTTTTTTTTTCTTCTTTTTACCTTCTCACTCCTCTGGTTCATTTCCACTATCATCTTTCACACTTAGTATATTACTGTTTTCACACTGCTGTCCAATATATTATTCTTTGGCTTTCATGTTGGACAGGCGTGCAGGTTCAGTGAATCCCTCCTTTACAACTCAGCTTAACTCTTTATAGGTGTTGCCCCTAGTTTGCTTTCGTTGCAAGGGTGTGACTCTCTATTCCTCTCACCCTTTCTCTTCTTCAGTGTCACCGCTGGGAGGGCTGAACCACATGCAGTCCTCAAGTTCTGGCCTTGTTTGTCATTGTTCAGCCCNTTCAGAATTGCCATCATGTGCAAAAGAGGAAAGGAAATCTTGTCCTCCATTCTGCTTTTAGTATAACAGCCTGATAGCACGTAAAGAGTTGGAAATAAAAGACAAAACTCTTATTAACTATATTAATTAATAGATGAATGTAACGTCTCTGATCAAACATTTAATCTGTAGCTTCAGATTAGCTCTTCGGGTTCTGTCAAATGTTGCATTTCCATTGATGCATCCCAGCTCTTTTTGTTGCTGCTTAAAATCTTGCATCTTATCAGACTATACTAATTTTATGGTTTCTGCTGCTGAATTTTGACCTTTGAATCTTTAAAACAGGTTCTAAAACCATTGCTGGTCACTCTGCCAAAGTTCTCCATGCTTTTATCATGCTTGATGTTAAACTGAGCGGCCTCCTAGGTCTTCAGTTTGGTATTCTAAACAAAATCACTGTCAGTGCTCCACATTCTGCCTTCTAGTTCTATGGGATTTTTTATATTTTCTTTTAAATATAGATAAAATAAGTTTATGACCATACAAATTGACTGATGTGTAATACGATATTAAGTATTTACCAGAGTAAATTCTTTTTACTTTATTCCCTCTGTTAACTTATTTCCTTAGTAAAACTTCCTGGCATGTTTAGCGCTTTTTTTCTTGTGAATTGAAGAATGGGCTTTTTTGTTTATGATTTACTTTGGCACCTTCTTCATCCACCCCCATTTCTTCCTCTGACTAGATCTCTGCTTGAAAGCAGAAACTTGCAAAATAATATGAGGTAAAGAGCACGACTTCCAAAGCACTCTCTCTCCAGTAACTGGTAAAGTCCTTTTGTGAATCTGGTCTTTGCACTTTAATAGTTGAGTCTGGTACTTCTTGTATACACATGTACATGCATAAATGTATATATATAGTGTGCTCTATATATATTTATATGAAAGAACATTCTGAGGAGGAGCTGAGGTGGTGGTGTCAAGAGTAATAATAAACAAAATGTAGAGCGTCCTGACACTGTAAAGTGGAGTTACCTGCTCTCATCTTCCCCAAACTTACACTGCTGGCATGCATTTTTCCTGTTTGCCTTTTGCTGGTTCATGTACTTGTTAGCCTCTTATGTGGAGTCATTTCATTGTCCAAAACAGCAGAAAACAAACAGCAAAGAAATTACAGTTTTCTGTCATTTTAGTGAGACGAATTGATTCACTGGAAGGTGTGATAATGGCTATTGTGGCTGTGAGAAAAGAGATAGGACCATGCAAGTGGGAGTAGAAAGATGTGAATTGGAAGAATCATGGAAAAAGGTAACAAACCCCAAGAAAGGAGAATGGGGAGAATGAAACCTTCCCCTTTCAGTAGTGAACCATTAGGTGGACTTAGCTACCAGTGGAACTGCAGTCCTAGGCAGCAAGTGTTTTTCATTTTGAATGCATGAATGCAAGAATGCTTGATTGGGCTGTTTCAAATACTTAGGCTTGTGTAGCTCTAATGGCACACTGAAGATGTTTCATTTATAAGCCCAAATGTCAATCAAGAACCTTCAAGCATCAAGCGAACATAATCTTCTGTAGTGAATTTGAGATACCTGGGATTTTTCTTTCTGCATGAGTTAACAATGGGTAAAAAGAGAAGTATATCATGATGCTTTTCTGTTGTTGTTGTTAAAGTATGCTTAAAAAAAAAAAGAGTAGTTTATATTCTGGCAGGAAATAAAAGCTTTCTTACATGAACTCAGAAAGCGATACCCAGTGATGGTCAATGTTTCATGGAAATTTTATTGTAGTGTGAGAATATTCAAAGTATGAGTTTGAAAGAAAGAGGCAGACCCAAGAGGAAAACAGCTGTCTGAAGTTGAAACTGTGTTGCCTTTTGGGGACAGATATCTAAACCTTACCAGGATGTTTGCATGAGGTGAATTGGATTGCATTAGATCCATCATTTTTCTAATTGTGGGTAAAATTATTCTTTTCTTTCTTTCCCCTCCTTAAACCTGAGGGAAAACAGACCAACATTAGTCACAAGCATATGAAGCATCATCAGTTGTGCATAAGACTTAGCATTGTCCATTTGCTCAGGCCTTTCATGAAGCTATTGCAGAAAGCCATAGAATTTTAGTCCTTTTAATTTTTTTTTTAAAAAACTCATCTTTGTAGAGCTATATAAAGCAATTGCTCTAGTATGGTAAAGGGCCTGCCGCAGTATTAGGGTGTTGTTCTGTTACTGATGAAGAGTTAATCTCTTGATTTGTCACATTTCTTGCTTTTTGTTTATATAGTAACTTGATTAAATGTAAAATAATTTCTGGTCTTAATACTGTGTAAATTACTCTTAATTGACCAAAAGTTATTAGATAGAGTGCATGGATTTAAATCATTGTTGTTGTTTTTTTTTGCAAGCATGTCAGTCATACCAAAGTTACTGAAATGCTGCTGTTCTGATTGTCATATGAATCAAGTGTTTTGCCTGTGCTTACTTCTTCCCTTTAAAACAAATACCTTTCTCTTCTTTGCTATTTGAGTTCTTAGGTGAAAAACTCTGACTTCAAAACTTACAATGTACCATTAAGTTTACAGACGTTGCGTTTCTATTTCTGTATGTAAATGTAGGAGAGAACGCACTTTTCAGAAGTGGGCTCAATTCCAAAAGCAATTTCTATTTCATCACTTTGATCAAGCAATCTGGATCTCATTGTTCTTGTTTTTTTTCCTTTTAAAACGTTAATATTTTTGAAATGAGATGTTGTAAGCCTCAGCAATGAGGTAATAGTTAGGCTACTATAAGTAACTTAGCCTGTTCACTGGCATGGCTCTGTATACTTTTCTTTCTTAAATGGGAGAAGTACTGACAATTTAGCCACCAAATTGCAGAGCAGGTGAGGTTTGGTCTAAGCTGACTAAGGAAAAATTTATTCTAACTCCATGTTTAATCTGTAAAGGCAATGTTAGACTAAATATTTGGGGGTTTTTGATTGATAAGCGTAAGGGAAATGCCTGACAGAGCCGTTCTCACACTAATGGAGAAGATACTATCAAAATACGGCATAAATACAAAATAAATTAATCTTACCAACCTTTCTGATGTTAACTTTAAAACATTTCTTTTGTAGCCTGCTTTAAGTATATTGTGATTAGATCTCACTCCCTTTGTTTTAAGTAATAGTGTTTAGTTTTTTATCCGAACATCATTCCAATATAGACTGCTTCTCATTGAGCAGTTTCTTTCATTCTTTTCTACTTTTCTTGTGTGTGTTTTAAAACACAAAAATAAGTATTTGTCTCGAACGTGAGGTTTATCTGGACTACTAAGATATTCAAAACCCGCCTGGATGCATTCCTGTGCAACCTGCTCTAGGCTAACCTGCTTTAGCAGGGGGGTTGGACTAGATGATCTCTAGAGGTCCCTTCCAACCCCTACCATTCTATGATTCTATGATAATGCCAAAGCACTGTGCTGCCTGATGTAAAACATGCATTTTAAAACCAGTAGACTTCTTGATGGTGACAAATATATTTGTACCAAAAGTTTGCTAGGCTGGCCTACATGTTTATATTTGGTCTTCTGATCCTGCATTGAAAGTTTGTCCTTACTGCCCCTTAATTTTCTTCCTGCACTTTCCTTGCATCATATCTACAGTTACTGATCTCTCTCTCTGTTTAGGAGTGAGCAGCTTTGCATAGATGCAGGTAAAATATTTTGACTATTCTAAACAGAAAGGCTGCCTGAATTCAAAGGAGCATAAAGGTTGATGTGGCATGAGAATAATTAATTAGATTCTAACATAAATTATTGGGGTTTAGGGTGCAAATATGTAGATGGAAGGATGCAAATTAGCCCTAAGGACATCAATCTGTATATACTTTAAGTAGTAGATTGTACCTTTAAATCCTGGTTCTCAGTCTTTAACTGGAATAGTGCTACTTAGAGTCAAAGTAGTTTGTTTTCTTCCTTGAAGATTTAAAGCATCAAATATTTTAATTAGTCTTTAAATACTAGGAAGATGCAATTCAAAGGGCTTGACTCGAGCATGTTCTGATGGGAGGCAGTCATATAAGCACACATGTAACTTGCAGCGTCTGTTTACGGGCTGTCTTTGTCTTGTCTGAAAATACTGAATACGTGTCAGCTCTGACTGCGTGTTCATGTACCTTAAAATTCCTTGTCTTGAGACAGAAGGGATCTCAAAGTCATTTACAGACACTGTGGAACATTGTTTTCTAAGTTAACCTGCCCTTTTGGTCTGGCATTTGATCAGCACGGGCAGAACTGCTAACATGAAGGCACATCATAGTGAATAGCAGGTAAAAGTTGTGTGCTTCCTAGGCTAGGGAGGAAAAGTATGTGCCAGAATAGCCCCACCACCTTCTCCCCAACATTACAAACTATTAACAAATACAGGAAATGTACTTTGCTAAAAGCAGTGCAGTGTGGAGATCTACCATATTGTTCATGGTATATTTTGCTTCATTACATGTCTCTCAAAGCATTTAACTCAGTTTTGGGGTGATATAGATGGTAGTTTTGAAGTGTATTTTTTTTAGTACACTTCATCTAGAAGATGCTCAACAAATCTGTATTTGTATCCGCTTGTGTAGTGAATCAGTGTTAAATGCTTTATGAAGCAAAACCTAGTTCTGTATTTAAGTTTTTTTTTCCCTTGTACAGTCTTACTGCTTTTTCCATGATACAGTAGAACTTCAGTCACAATTTTCAGTCCTTTGCAGATCCTTATAAAATGTAATAGGTAACTGATAACAACCTTTCATGAAGTTCCTCAGGGCTTTTAGAAGTTGCGTACTTTTTCATAGAGTATTTTTGTTGTTGTTCTTGTAACACATCAGAAGTCATAAACTTCATATGGAAAGAAATGCTAATCCCTAAAATTTCATAAACATTTAAATTATTGTGATTTGAAGTTCTGCTATGTAGTATATGTTTCATCTGTACTGGGAGATTAGTATTTCAAGCTGACAAGTTCTTGCTGTTGCTCTTTTTTGACAATTTTGCAGGGAACATTCCAGTTTTTTGCCGGTTTATCTGTTTGTTTTTGTAAATCTTGTTATGAGGACACATCTGTGATTTTGCAATACAGTCCTTGAGAGAAAGCTCCATTCTTGGGAAATATGCACTTAAAGCAGAGGACTTAAAGCTGGGATTCAGTGGTCTGGTTTTGGCTCTCTAAAATATTTGGCATGTGATGTTACTGGCTGGTATGTATTTTGGCTTTCCAAAGGTGCTGAAGGTATCCAGCTTCCACTGAGTTCAGAGGTTTTCTTAGAATTGGGCCTACTGATTTTCTGTACTTGCTTCATTACTATATTAAGTTGGTGTAATATTAATTAGCTATTAAGAGGCCTGCCTGTGTGAAATATTTAAATAAATATAATATTTCATGCAGTTGTTTCTATGTTAGATCTATACAGATGATTACTTTTGCTTTAATATATACTGACTGGTCACTCTATGGTCAAGCTCTGCTGTAATGTGGACTTTTTACAATCGTTACATCTTGTGTGACTGGTGCTTACTTCTTTTTAACCAACTGGTGGCTTACTTGGACTTAACTTTCAACCCGTTCATACAGGTTTTGTTATTTGGAAATGCTATTTTGTTTTAAATGAGCTTTTATATAAAAATATTTTAGAAGGTGAACTTGTGCTAATGAAAGATGTCTGTCTGTGCTTGAGACTGAAGTTTCTGTAATATGCTGATAGTCCTTTATTACATAAAAAAGAATAGAGATGACCTCTGTCATGTAATCTGAAGAGTAAAATAATTGAATAGGTCTCTAGGTAAAGTGATAAAAGTTCTACAGTTCTATAGCAAGTTCTCTTGCATCAAACACTTTGGTTTCAGGTATTCTGCAACCGAATTTGAAGAACATACCTGTGTGAAAATGCTGGCTTTTTTGAATTTGTACAGAGTTGCAATTCAGAAGATCAGTGTTTTAAATGTATTTGTAAATAAAGGCATCAGAGTAAGGAAGGCAATTTCAACATCAACTTTATAGTGCAGTGCCGTAGTGCTTTTACTTATGAAAAGCTTACACAATATGTAGTATTTCTTTTCTCTTTTGAGCCTGTTAGGTAAATGTTATGCAACTTGTACATAAGAATCACAACTTGAGATAGTTCAACTATATGACACGCCAGCAGTGATTTAACACGAAACATGCTTTCGATCGAATCATTTTATTTTGCAACTAAACTTCAAATAGTGAAATGACCGTCCTGTGTTATGGGTTGAAGTTGCAGAATGCAGTTGTTCAGCTCAGCAGAAAGCCAACCCAGTCCTTCACGAGTTCAAAGACAAACTGTATTAATATAAAATGAAATATTCTCAACTGCTTTTAAGTGCAGTAAAAAAACAGGTAGTTGAGATGACTAATTCAGAGATGAGAACAAGATAAAGCTGTAAGACTATTCAAAATAAACTTGTTTGAGAAGAATGTTCAGATCTGCTAAAATTGTTAGTATGAATGATGCCTCCTCTCTGAGGATCTTGAATCTCTTTGCAAAAGCTGTGTAGGCAGCAGAAGTGGAATAAGCATAGACAAAGAAACTTGAGTTGCAGAAGCCATGCCAAAAGCCAGCTGGAGTGGAGAACAGAACACTGATCCCCCAGTCCTCTTCTGGCCACACAGAGGGCCTTGCTGTGTTTGTCCTCTTTCCTCTCTGAAAATGAATTTAAAATTTTGCATTACTTTTCACTGACGATTACAAGATTTACTCCTTCTCTATTTCCCTGTTTTAAGGTGTCAAGAGGCAGCTAAAATGTAATGTGTTGTTGGGCTTTTTTCCAAAGTTTATTCTTTTATGCCTAATGTAATTGAAAATTAAAACAATTGTGGTAGCAAGACCAACTTCAGTTTTGGTTTTTTCCCGTTTTGAGGTGGTCACTTCTTACACTTTTCCTTGCTTTCTCTTGAACTATCTATTGACCATGAAAATGTTTGGTTTTTTTTTTTCCTTCCACAATAACTGGCAGGGAATGTTGTTATTGTAATCAGTAGTGTGGTTCCCAGATGAAAATAAATGAATTAATAAATAAATATCTCTGTCTCACAGAAAGGCGATGATGATATGCAGGAAAAAAATGATAGCATGGATTTTAACAACTTTGTTGAGTAAGATATTAAGGTATTACTACATCCAAGTCGGAATACTGTCAAATTCTATGTTTATATACAGGAACTTGACGAGAGGTGTTGGTAGATTTAGAGAGTTACTAAGAGCTGTCGAAACAAGAACTACACAGAATCTGCGAATGGTAAGTTATATTAAAACCACACTCCTATTGCAGTATCTGCATTTTAGTAGGCAGGTAAAGCATAAACATAGTGGGTGGGTTAGAGACAAATAATCAGATACACAGCATATTGATCAGGATCTGTTATCCTCCACTTTATGAGGTTATATTTCCTGGTTTAAGTGAATGATTGAAATAAAAAGGAATGTTTGATGCACAGTCTCTCCCCTATTTCTCTTCTGTATTTGTGGTTATGGTTAAAACCTGATTGGTTTCTGACTGACCGTACTTTCAACCGTAACCATAATTTCCCTATTTATGACTTGCCATAGTTTCACAAGAATGTTGTTTCATGTGTTTGTAACATGATGGGAGTAAGGACAGTGCAGCATCTTTATACGTGTTCTGTTAAGTTGGAAGTTATAATTTCTTTTTTTTTATGATAAAGCCTCTTAAAGGAAAACATATAAGTAAAGTGTTATGAAGAGTTGTTAGTTATATGTCAGAAAATAAATGTTTACCAGAAGTGTTATATCTTTTTTGCATCTTTTATGTAATAAAAGGCCAACTATATCTTTTGCTCTAATGTAATGATTTTTAAGATGTCTTAGATTAGTCTCCCAATACTAGGCCTTTAAAACTTCAAAGTAGTAATAAGGAAGGTAATTGATTTCTTAATTCATTTAATAACTGATTCCTAGTAAGGATTTTAAAATTATTAAATAATAGGCTGTCAATGGAGAGGGATAATATTGCAAACTTTAATAGAATAAAAAGATGAAGGCTTCTTATGATAGAGGAATTACAGTGGAAGATGCAGATCATATGGTGCTGTCTGTGGGTTAAACATTACATATCTGTTGCTGGGAAATACTGCCGGTTCTGATGCGAATGTAGATCTTGCCTTCTTTCTACTGCCTGGTACTAATCTCTGAGTTTGCATCATCGTGATATATAGACATGCAGCTTAAAGAGGAAATTAACCTAGTAGTTATGGATTATAGGATGACTTCAAAGCTTTAAATGAATATTATTTACTTAAATAATATTTATGTAAGTATTTCTACACTTAAATATATGATGCCAAGAATAGTTTTAACAAAAAATATAAGCTTTTTCACGTTGATCTACAACCTTGTTTCACTCTTGCTGAGCCTTACCAACAGTAGCAAACACCAGTGCTTTCATAGAATCATAGAATCATAGAATGGTAGGGGTTGGAAGGGACCCCTAGAGATCATCTAGTCCAACCCCCCCTGCTAAAGCAGGTCAGCCTAGAGCAGGTTGCACAGGAATGTGTCCAGGCAGGGTTTGAACACCTCCAGAGAAGGAGACTCCACAACCTCTCTGGGCAGCCTGTTCCAGGGCTCTGTTACCCTCACAGTAAAGAAGTTCCTCCTCATGTTCAGGTGGCTTTCAACTACAGGTTGTCAGAACCCCCAGTCAGCTGGAGTTTGGGCTGTAACTGACTGGTGGGTTGACCTTGGCTGGCTGCCAGATGCCCACCCAGCTGTTCTTTCTTCTTTCTTATCATGACAGGGAGAAAATAAGATAAAAAAATTTGTGGGTTGAGGTAAAGACAGGGAGTTTGCTTACTAGTTAGTGTCACGGACAAAACAGACTTGATTTGGGGGAAATTAACTTAATTTATTGTTGATTAAGAGTGGGATGGTGAGAAACAAAGACAAAAACTAAACCACCTTCCCCCTACCCCCTTTCCCCAGGTTCAACTTCAGTCCTTCATTCCTGACTCTTCTACCTCCTCTCCCTACCCTCCCACTCCCTGAGAGGTGTATGGAGGGTTTTGGTGAGTCTGTAGCAATTCCTCTCTGCTGCTCTTTACTCCTCACACTTTTCCCCTGCTCCAGTGTGGGGTGCCTCCCATCTGCTGCAGTTCCTTCAGGGAATATCACCCTCCTCCATCATGGTCCTCTCAGCAGGCTGCAGTGTGGACATCTGCTCCACTGTGGTCTCTCCCACGAAAACATCTGCTCCAGGTCTGGAGAGGCAGTAGAGGTTATTGAGCACAAAATATCTGAAAATATACTTGAATGTGTTCGACTCTTAGAAGCAACAGTTGGTGTTGTTGATACTTCAGAACTATCTGTATATAACTTACAAAATGGAAAGATTATTTGTTATTGCCTTTTTTTCTTTGCTTTTAGAGAATTGAACTAGGTACTTGTACCCTTCAAACAGCAGTGTGCCTGGTTTTTTGATGTTTTAAAGTGACAGAAAATATATTCTACATGACTAGTCTTCATTAGAAATAATCCAAGTGGTTTTGAAGAGTTTGTGTTCAGCATTTCTAAGGAAAATATTTATCTTTCACTTTTGCAGACGATAGCAAGACAACTGGCTGAGATTTTGTTACGAGGCATGTGTGAACAGAGCTATTGGAATCCACTAGAAGATCCTCCTCATCAGTCACCCCTAGATGATCCACTTCGAAAAGGTTCAAATACTAAGAATTACGCACTCAGTAGAAGACCGCGGGTATACACTGGAGAAAAGTATGGCTGAGTTTATACCTCTCTTGTTTCTATAATTGCAATTGTTAATTGGTATTTTGGCTTGTATTTTTGAAAACGTGGAAGGAATTGGGCAATGTGAATTGGAATGTTTCCCATGTTATGTGTGTATGTATATTCCCTGAAGAGTACAAAGGAAGCAACAAGCAACATGCTTCTCCAAACATGAGACCTTTTGTTCTCAATTTTCAAAATACTTTTTTTTGTTCTATACTGGGGTATATGGTAGAGTCAATATCTCTTATTATACCTGGGATATGAAATAAAATGTGAATTGAGTGGCAAATCTGTGATTCCACATTTTAAAAGTTGTGTGCTGTTTCTAGGCCTCTATTCTGCTTTATCATAGAAAGGAAAGAGTTAGCAATGTGGAGATTCGAATTCATCCCTGAAACATAAAAAATCAAAAACATATATAGCAATTTGTCGAGCAGTTTCAAAGGTAGTTTGTTTCCCAAGGCAGCTACCTTTTAATCTTCTTAGGTTAGTTGTGGCCTTTCTCTATGATACCACCTCTTTGTTGAGTTTTATTCTTTCACTGATTCTGATAAGTGTTATGCTATGGATCGTTTTGGGCAGTGTGTCCCGTGGTTAATTCTAGAGTAGCTTTGGTGTGTATCTTCCCTTCCTTCTTGAAAATGTGTGGGATTTTTCTCAAAATTGATCATTATTAATATTAGTATTAGCCATTTCCTTGAATTTGAACTTTTTCCTTAAATCAAATGAAAAATGATTTCTGAGGTAAAGTTGTTTTCCTTAGACGCACTCTGACAGTGCAAAAAATATATATTGACAAAACTTTGCACTTTGTTACAGTCCTTGGGTGTGGCTTACTGCCTGAAAGAATTGTGCTTGTGTCAAAGCATACTGGTGAAATCTCAAGCATTTGGCACTTTGTCTTTTTAAATTTATTTTTTATGTCATTGATACTAAGTTTGATCTGATGACACTTTGTTGCATGCTTGTTTTACATAATCTGCAACCTCTGCACTGCTCTACTTCTATTCTACATGCAAGTCCTTGTGGGATCTTGTATTTTGTGTATATACGTGTTTAATACAGTCAACAACTATTGCTTGCTTGTTTTGGTACATGCTGGAAAGCACTGTGAGCCAGAGAACTGAAAAATAGATTGTAGCAGTGGAGATAATGATCTAGCCAAGACTGTGGTTTGCTGTAGTAGGGCAGTAAAGCAGATGGAGAAGATTGAAATTCCTTTTAAACTTAAGAAAAAAAATTTACAGGAGAGATTGTACTCTGGAGAATATCACTGGAGATATTCAAAATCCAACTGGACATGGACCTGAGTGACCCGCCAGTTGGTGCTGCTTTGAGTGGAGTGGCTGTGCTGGGCGATCCCCAGACACGCCCTCCAACCTCAGCTGTTCTGTGGTTCTGTGAAATTGATGTGATCTGGTGATCTCTTTTGAGGAGAATGTTCTCTGTTCCATATGAAATTTTTGACCATTTTTCTCCAAAGAAGTTATTATTACGATTTTGTATTGTTGTCCAGCTGGATTAAAACTCAAGTGGTGTGAGTTTTTTAATTTCTGTCTTGTCTGACTATGCCTAGGATGTGAAGTCATTAAAAAGCAGTCTTTTGAGCTTTAGGAAAAGATGCAGGCATAAAGTTGAATGTTCAATTTGACAAAACAACTACTGTGTTTCTCTGCAAATACATAATTAACAAATGTCCTTGCAGCAACAAATTTACTTGCAGCAAAAAAATACCTGGTTTGGGGATACACCTCGATCACTGCACTTAAAAAGTATGCATTTATTCCCTAACACGATGAAATAACTTTTATGCAGTCACATATTTTCTCAAGCAAACTACTTGGCTTCACACAGCAAATCCTAAAGAACGATCTGTTCCTCTCTTACAGTGTATATGCCTTATTAGGTAATATGAAACTTTTTTCCATAATGTGACCTTGTTGTTATGTGCAAAAGAGTCTGCTGCTGTGGTAGATTGCTTATAGAAGTAGTCCTGCCTTAAATTCTGAAGAGATGTTTTGTTTTAGTGTTCATGGTATCTTTATATTGTAGTGTAAAATACTGTCATACTGCAGGCATTTGAGTTGTTTAGCTGCATTTATTACAGATTTCCATTAATGAATACTTTATACAGCAGCAAGCCCACATAATTGTGGAGCCATCATTACTAGCAAGTAGAACGGCCTTTATTTTATCTTCAAAGATTTCTAGCAATTCTCCTTCCTTGAACCAGAGTGCTTATAGCAGTGTTTCTCAGGCTCAGTCTTTCAAACTTACGTTCTTCATTCTCAGCTTATCCTTTTGTAGAAACATGCCTCCTGGCAAAAGTGGGGCTTTGTTCAGTGTCGTTTTCTTGTTCTTGGGACATGCAAGCAAGGAGTTCCCCAATTTCAACAGAGCGTGTAATTAAGTACTTTTTTTCATCACATCACAGTGATAATACCAGATCAGATAAAACATGTCTAGCCAAAGTATTGCATCTCCAGCAGTGATTGAAAGTAAGTACTTAAGACAATGAATAGCAAGACAGACGTGTAAGAAACTTCTTCCTACCACCAACAGTTTGAGTCAGAGATGCACTGTTTGGGGTTTTTTTAATATGTTGCCTGATACATTAAGTAACTGTGGTGGTTCTTTTGAGGATGGTGAACGTGATTTTGGCTAATGCCGTTTTTGATTTTGTAGATCCCTGTGTTACTGCCTCTTCAGTTTTCTTTATCCTCAGTTGAAGAACTGTTGAACTTCTTGGTTTGCCTTTGGTTGGTAGCCATTTCATGCTTCCATTTGCATCTTTTGCTCTGTACTGTTACCATGGAATCACTTTACTCATATGCCTGCCATCTCTCAGGAGACACAGAAAATGTCCGAGTTCAGTCAACTAAATTGAGCTTTTTGCAAACACAGGTCAAAGAAATTTCCCAGGAATTTCTGCATTGAGAGGGTCCTCACTGTTTGAGGCAAACATCAACTTAGTCAGAGTTGTAGGAGAAAATAGTATTTACTTTCGTTCTGATAAATTACATTTTAGTAGTTCTCTTTGGGGCAACTTCCCCTTTTCTCTGAGAAAGTAGTTTCTCCAGCAACTATTTCCAATGGTTATTCTGCTTTCTGTGAACCATTGCTAGTTGGTCAGGTTAAATCTACTTCCAGGTTGCTAAATTCTGCATTGAAGACTGGATAGGTAAATGGGATGCGTTCTGATGCTTCCTCTTCACTCTTCATTCCCTGTCCTGGGTGGTTCTTATTCATGAGTAACTGTGTTTTGAAATATCTTTCTTATGTAAAAATAAAAATGTCTTCTAACATTTAGAATGCTCTTCAAAATCCAGCAAGCAACTTGCATTGATTGAAAAATAAAAACCCAACAACAAAACAACTGCCCTGGGGTCTTAGCTGCTTTGCATTACCACAACATGTTCGCAATGTGGCTTCCAAACCACCAGGAGTGTTTAATTTCCATTTCCTTTTAGTCATTTAATTACGGCCTAAATTTCTAGTGTGTTTAAAAAAACCCAAAAGATGTTTTAATCTCAGCAAGTTTTGTTTCCTGTCTGTAATTTATTGTAGTTTAGGCTCCCTTGGGACTATAGGAATTGCTTATTAACAACAAGAAATTATTTTGTACATTTAACCAGTTAATTAAGGAATGATTGGTCTGAATTAACAGGAAATAGGACTTGCTCTAGTTCAGAAACAGTTTAGCGAAAGAACTCTGAAGAGTTAAAACACAGTCACTGGTTTGGGGGTGTGTGTATGTGTGTGTGAATTCATACCAGTAACGTACCCAATGCAGATTACTGTTGTCTGTCCACCAGGACAGAGAAGTATTCAGAAAGCATCCAGTGTTCAGAGAAAGCAGTAAAATTTGCAAACTAGTCCTATGCAAACCTTCATTATTAAGTCATAAGGAAGTGTACTTCATTAAACAGAAATATTGTAACTGCTTAGAACTAACTGTGATTATGGCAAGCAGACAGAGATTGCCATGGCTCTATTTAAAAATATTCACAGCTATTGAATACATCAGGAAAACAATTCTCCAGCATATCTGATGAAAGACTAGGAGAAGTATTTATCCGCATATTGCGTAAAATACAAGTTATCTTGTTCTTGTGAGAGAGTTTCTTGTTGCCGAACTTTGAATCAGTGATGTAGATTCAGGGTCAGATAGATTAGGTGCCAGAGGCTAGTTAAACTATGGGTACAGTTTTTACAGTTGTCAAATTATGTGTGATTTTGGGATACTCTAAATGTGTTCAACTCTGGCAGCTGTTCTCTTACTGTGTTTGGCTGACTTTTCTGAAATGCAAATCTAGAGCATTGCAAAGAAGTGCATATTAATGAATCATTTTTTTCTGTGCAAGTTATGTTCTGTTCTCTTTTCTGGAAATCTTCCAGTTTCTACAGTACTCTTACTATATTTGTGTAAGCTACTCCTAAAAGTAATGTGTTCTGCTTAAATAATTAAATTCTCGTTTTGAACAGCATCTTTTGTCCTCAAGAAAATACAGAAGAGGCCTTACTGTTGCTGCTTATTAGTGAATCTATGGTAGGTAAAATACAGTGAATGTGCGCGTGCTCCATGTGTGTGTGTTTTGCTTGTTTTTTTTAAAAATGAAAACAGAGCATTTTTTGTCATGCCTTACTTTATGACTTGTGCTTCGTTTTCTGTTAGGAAAGCAGACGGTTAATTCTGAATCTCAAGCTTCTGTTCCTCTAAGCCAGCAAGATGAGGTCTGCAATGTTATGAATAGGAGTTTTTCTCCTTTAGAGTGGCTGAACCTATCTGCCTCCTAACCATAGGCAGGTGAACACAAAGCCAGGTCTTTTATTTGGCATCACTTACCAGTATGAACCAGTTACACTAGCTGGTTGCTATTCAGACAGACTCAAAATGTAAGTTGTTTTTATTGTAAAAAACAAATCAAAGACTACTAGATGAACATAATAAACATAGCCAAAAAGTATTTTCCATTGTGCATTAAACCTCAGATGTCACTCAATTTTGTAAATTATTTTTAATGATACTGACATTCAACCTTTGCTACTGGATGATTTGTTTTTTTAATGTCTCCATTTCCTCAATAGGTGGTTCCTTTCAATGATCTACTTGTGCCTTTTATCAGCCTTTCGTATTTTCCTCTAGTATAAGTTTACTAGTCACGTACTGACGTTCTCATGCTGGGTCAGTTACATGTTCTCAAATGGCAGCAAAGAAAAACTGAAGCTGGAATTTTTGCTGGTTTTCTAACTGGAGGGGTGGAACTTCTAGAATCTGAGGCATTGTATAGTAGTCTGTCTCACTCTAAGCAATGAGACTTATGCTCTGGTATAATTTTTGGTTTTATACAGTTAAATAGGATCAGGACACTTTAGCAAAGGTTGTCCTATTTCAACTGTTCTGAAGTGGCAAACATTTACATTGTAGTGCATGCAACTTTCCTTGTTCTTAGTGATCTGCATTGCAATGTTCATGACAGAATGTGTCACCAGAAAACTAGACTGAGCAAACGTTTCCATATATCATGTATTAGTTTTGCTACGGTATATACTGAGTACTGGAAGGGGCCGCCTGTGCCTCTGTGAGGTGCCTGAGCAGCTTGTGGAGATAGACAGAATTCTTGTGTGAGCTGTGGTCGTGGTGTGAAGTGGAAGCAGTTCCAGTTCTGCATGATGTGACTACTGATTACTGTATTTGCATGTGTACTTCCTTGCATATCAGCATTAAGAAGCAAAAAACCACAAATTAAAAGTACTGCCCTGTTAAGTCTCATTTCAGGTTACTTACAGCTTTTCCTTTGTAAATTAGATCTGCCTAATTATATCAAATGCTCTCACTGTAGAGCATATACTCTTAGCAAACTTTCAGTATTTTTTTCTTTACAAGTAATTATTTCAGGTTATCTGAAGCAAAAGAGTTTCAAGGAGTATAAAAATCTTTCACGTGATTGACTTACTTTGTCTAAGTAATTTGTTCACATTAGTTTTGGAGGGGGGAAAGGATAAGATTGAGCATAAAAATGTTAATCCCTACAAACATATCTTTCTGAGAGTTGAGAGCTGTTGCTTCATCTTCAGTGCGTGCTAACTTTCTAGCTGTAGTAGTTGTGAAGAAGTATGTGATTTATGATTTTGAAAACAGTATTTGGGGAAAAAATAAGAACAGTTACAGAAGATTGAGTAATCATTAGTGTTTCGAGATGGTTTGTGTTATTAAAGGAGTATGATCCCTTCCTTGCATTGTCTGTGAATTAATAAAAACACAGATAAGGTTTCAAGACTTCTGTGCTTCAAGAACTTATTCAAGTAAACACTGAGAAGCAGAATGAGGATCTGACATATAAGTAACATTTTGTGTAAGTAAAATTAATCAAATCACTGTGTGTATATGAGCCCTAAATCATACTGCTAGTTTCAGGGAAGTGGTGCACTCCTAACACCATAACTTCTTCTTACTTGGATTAGATCTAGTGCAACATATATCCAGAAAATTTAATCTTGCTATTGGATTGTAAATGCTACTTTTGTGTCACCTTGTGTTCCTTTAATTTCCAAATTCAGGAAAGGGTGCTTTGAGTAAGATTTAAATTGTAATATTTATGAAAGAAATGCTCTGGGAAAGATAGTTCTGTGCTTTTGAAGTGTTCTAATTCTCTTATAGGTACATTTCAGAGTACAAAATGTCTCTTTTAGCTGCATAACTGCTGCTACAGTGTATTGTCATGCCTAATGAGGAAAGTCAGCTGCAACTCTGTCAGCACTCTTTCTGTAAGACATCCTTGTATTCTAGCTGTTACACTTGCAAAATATAGACCAGCCTTTCCTTATCTAGGCAGGAGTAAGCAGAATGGTGGGATCTGAAGGACTGACGTCTTCACATTATGGTGTGTGTACCTGTTGCTGCATGTCAGCTGAGCTGTAGTAACAGAATCACAGAATGATTGAGGTTAGAAGGGACTTCTGGAGGTCATTTGTCCAACTCCACTGCTCCAGCAGGGCCACTTTGAGAAGGCTGCGTCTGTGTCCAGATGCCTTTTGAATATCTCCAAGGAGAGAGACTCCACAACCTCCATGGGCAGCCTGTGTCAGTGCTTGGGCAGCCTGTGCCAGTGCTGTCACCCTCACAGTAAAAAAAAGTCTTTCCTGATGTTCAGAGGGAACCTCCTGTGTTTCAGTTTGTGCTTGCTGCCTCTGCTCCTGTCACTGTGCACCACTGAATAGAGCCTGGCTCCCTCTTCTTTGTGCCCTTCCTTCAGTTATTTGTACGCGTTGTCAAGGTTTCTGCCCTCAAGCATTCTCTTCTCCAGGATGAAGAGTCCCAGGTCTCTCAGCCTTTCCTCATAGAACAGATACTCCAGTCCCTTATTCATGCTAGTGGTAGTTTGTTGGACTGTCTCTGGTAGCTCCATATCTCTCTTGTACTAGGGAGCACAGGACTGGACCCAGTACTGCAGGTGTGGCCTCACTAGTGCTGAATAGAGGAGAAGGATTGCCTCTCTCAGCCTGCTGGCAACACTCCTGCTCATGCAGCCCAGGATACCACTAGCCTTCTTTGCAGCAAGANTCTCTCTTGTACTAGGGAGCACAGGACTGGACCCAGTACTGCAGGTGTGGCCTCACTAGTGCTGAATAGAGGAGAAGGATTGCCTCTCTCAGCCTGCTGGCAACACTCCTGCTCATGCAGCCCAGGATACCACTAGCCTTCTTTGCAGTAAGAGCACATTGCTGGCTCCTGTTCAACTTGGTGTCCACCAGGGCCCTCATGTCCTTTTCTGTCAAGCTGCTTTCCAGCTGGGTGGCCCCCAGCATGTACTGGTGCCTGGGGTTATTCCTTCCCAGGTGCAGGACTTTGCACTTCCAAGTCTTTGTTGAAGTCTTTGATGAGGTTCCTGTCAGCTCATTCCTCCAGCCTGTTGAGGTCCCTCTGGATGGCAGCATAGCTCTTTGGCACATGAGTTCCTCCTTCTAGTTCCGTATCATCAGCAAACTTGCTGAGGGCAAACTCTACCCCGTCATCCAGATCATTAATGAAAATTTTCAACAGGATCAGGCACAGTATCAGTTTCTGGGGTACACCGCTAGTTACTGGCCTCGAACTAGACTTCATTTCACTGGTCACCACCTCCTGGCTTCAGCCTTATGTGTTATTCCTAACTGATAATAAAATGGCTGAGCAAACCCTTTCTTCCACTGTGGGTGAGCTAAGTTATACTGCTCACATTTGCCTCGGGCTTATAGTGTGTATATGGTAAGCGTGGCCAGCTAACACATTGTAATTTAACTAATTGTCACTTTACTGTGTCTGAGGCCGTGGCAGTTCTGAAGTACTGAGCACTTAAGTTTGTACATACATTCTGTTTTATAATTCTGCAGAAAATGATTGTTCAAATATATATCTTTAATACTTACAAGGCATTCCCTCCTATAATACTGCTTTGGCATTGTCAGCCAGAAGTGCTACTTCATAGCTTTTTCTGTACTTGCAAGGAATTGAATCAAAAGGTGATTAAATGTGGAGTTAAAAAGGAAGAAGTTATTGAAGCTGACTAAATATTTGTGCAGTGTAGAAAGGGAAAGCCAAAGACTTCTTGATCGGAAGAAAGCAAAATGTCTGGTTTGGGGTGTGTGTGCAGGGGGTGTGTGTTTCCAAACCAAGCTGTGGATTATTCAATTGATAATTCCTGAAATGTCTGCATTTTGTGTTCTATGTACCCCTTTGAAAATTTCTTTCAGTATTTAATTATTCTGATTTTAAAGATGTATTGAGTACATTCAGAGCTTAAAATGTTATCTTGTTAAAGCAGAGAAACAATTTATTATCACTTAATGTGTGTCATTTCTTGCCTCTGGAAAGGGGGAAAATAAGCTCCCCATTAAAATTTAGTGTATTTAAATAAATGTATTAAAGGGGCCATACCCTCTGTAATTTAAAAAAAAGGGGAGGGGGTGGAGGAAAGAGAAGAATCTTTAACTTCTGACTTCAAACTACCAGATATACTAGCATTTGTACTAATGGGAGTATTAAACATGGAAAAATGTGGAAATAGATATCAAGATAGGGTATTTTCAGAGGCTTAATGGTGTAGTGGGAGAACTACTGATTAGTTCAATATAGGTAGTCTTAGCTACTGGGAGGCCTGAATTTTGTTCTTTGCTCTTTAACAAGATTTCTCTGTGAACATGATCAATTCATTTAATCCAGTTATAGCTCAGCTTCCTTCCTTCCTGAAAGGAGAAGTTTAATTAAGGAATTAGGTTTGCAATGTACCTTTCACAAAACAGAATTGAAAGTACAAAGCCTTACTGCACACACGGCCTGATTCCATACCTGTGCTCAGGACCAGGGACAGTTTTCACTTGTCACTTGTAACTCCTCAAGGTGGTTGTGTGGTTATCCAGGGCAGGTTACGACTCACAAGTGAAAGGATGTTGTCATAATATAATGAAGAGAAAAGAAATGGATTGCCTTATTTTACCAAAGCTGGAACAGAGGATTTGAAGATCCTTCTAATATGTTTTACTAGCATACAAAAAATAAAATTAAACAGGTAAATATACATTATATTAAAAAATCCACTTTATTTGGTTTCTGAGAACTCTTCAATAATTTTAGATACATAATTTATGTAATTGTAATCAAATAATTAAGAATAGTTCCATAGAGAAACATAAATCTTGCCACTAATGTATAAAATTGATGATTCTTGCCATCTATAACTTAGTAGCAGATACTATCTCTCTGTA
>VZSC01009903.1:258687-277552 GCA_013398225.1 Steatornis caripensis | reverse complement strand
AAATACAAACTTCGATAAAATTTGCAGAAATATAATAAACTGTAAGACTTCTTCCTCCCTTTTAAATTTGGATGAAGTTNCAGAGAAGAAACCATACACATTTGAGGAAGGGAAACAGGGGATGTGGAAGGAGAAAGAGGTATGGCCTCCTTGAAAGAATTCACACAAATCCCTACGAGCAAATTAAACATTTTATTGTTTTGCCTAGATCTACTATTTCTTGCATGACGCAAAGCTAAAACTAATAGCATAATATGTTTTTACAAAGTCCACATTTTAGCGCGTTCAGGGAAGGTAAGTTAGACAGTGTTTAGAAGGCTATATGTCCTGTTCATTGAAAGTTTAAGAAACTAGAGCATCTTGAGAATCACCAGTAGTTTCCTCAGAGGTAAGGGACACCAATTCAGATTTCTCTTACAGCAAATACAAACTTCGATAAAATTTGCAGAAATATAATAAACTGTAAGACTTCTTCCTCCCTTTTAAATTTGGATGAAGTTCATCATAGTTTTCAGAACTCTAAACCTGTATTTACCGGGTCTCAAAAGTTGTTAAAGGAGTGTATCATTTCAGGATCAAACCTGGCGGTTCTGAAGCTTTCATAGAGCCCTTTCCTATTATTCCTGGTTTCATAAACACTGAACTTTGCCACCCTTTTTCTGACTTGACCAGGACAGATGATTAAGTTGATCAGATATTCTGCATGAATATTAGTGAAATTGCTGGATCCTTTTTCACCACAGGACCTCAATTTCCAAGACCCTGGAAACAGCTTCAGAAGACAGTAGTTATTTCATCAACCTTCTGATCTATAATGTACAGAAAACAGATCAGGTGACAAGAGCACCCTGACCATGTTCTATCAGAATGTGAGGAGGAGGCAATCCTTTCTTTTAAGAAGCACCATATAAAGTTACCCTGCATCTTTTTTTCCTACTGGAACAAAAAACAGTCTTGTATTCCAGCCAACAGACAGCCCCAAACACTCTGAAAGCAACAGAGTGAGGAAATTTGCCTCTCCAAGAAAGGCAAAAGGTCCCTTAGTACCACATTTTGGGATTGAATGTTTATATTATTTTCCTGGCAGAATCTCCTCTGTGTTTAGATAATTTACGCTACATCTTAAAAAAGAGGCATTAAAGCAAATGTGAAACGGAGTGTCCCCAACGGCTAGGAAAGCTGGCAATGCCTTCTCTGTACAGTTCAAACAGCAAGAAACTTAAGAAAACAATTCTGTAATACATCTGCTAGATCTATCAAGGAGAGCATCAAGGCCATGCTAGACAACTCACAGCAGCATCCCTGACATTTTTTCAATACTTCTACTCAAAACAGCAAACTAACACGGATTAAGTTTTCAATTAAAAAAGGCAAAGGATCAATGCCAATGTGTATGAGGTTGAATATTATTCTATCCAGATTCTTGTCTGCAGTATAAATTACAGGCTTGTGGATTTCCAAAAACGCAGATAGTAAAGTTTGTCTTTCTCAGGAAGAATAGTATTTAAGTGGCTTAGCAAAGCTGAACTGCAAGTAAAATACACTGAAAATACAAAGTTTATGACGTGACCTTCCAGAATTTTCACTGAACACTGAGAGCCCTAAAACCAGAGATCTCCTGAAAAATTATAAAAAGGACCAGATTTCCTATATTATAAAACCTCAGCTATCTATGCAGAGTTACGACAAAGTGCCTAGACAGCCCTAGCAAGCATTGCCTTCCAAAACGTTCTTAAATAGCCCTCTTGAGTACAGAGCACAAGTTAGAGGTCATATTGAAAACATTAAGATTCGAAGTCACTCTTTCCATGCTTCCATGCTATATCCCAATAAATGACTGTTTTCCATTTTTCTATTTCCTTACAAATCTAACTCTATTAGAGGCACAGCACGATTCACAGCAATTTGAAACTGTCGTTACCACCATATTTTGGAGGAAGGCATATAAAACACTGAACTGTACACAGACATAGTCATTTTGTATTTTGTTTGTTTACTTATGAAAAACAAAACTTTATTCTTTCATATTCAGAAACATTTACTTTTTTTTAGAAGTATAGGTTTATTACTTTTTATCTGTAAATACAGTGTACTTTATATTCATATTAAAATAGCGCATGACAAATAGCAGTAAAACGATGGTGTGCATGCTGTCTGTTTTCTGGCTATAGGCCACCACCCTGCTCCACAAGCTGAAAACATCCAGCCTAGAGACTGCTTCCCACCAGCCCATCACTTTCCACCTGCACCCACCCACTGCCTTTTGCAGGGCAGTGGCATGCTGGAGGCATCTTCTGAAAACAGAAGCCACCTATGAGACACCATAATTTCCCGCAGAAGGGGTTGCCCCTCCATCACCTGAGACACAGAGGTCTCATCAGATGTGGAGGCAGAAAGGAGCACAGGGGAGGGATGTTGGTCAGAAACAGGCTGCTGCCACCCACTAAATGAACTTAAGTTGGATAGTCAGGCTTGCAGCTAATCTGAGGAGCGCTGGGGAAGAAGGGCAGCTGGAGAAGGCTGCATGAATTCATCTGGTAACAGTCTGGTCCTGACCTGACTCAAAATTACTGTGCAATAAATGCTATATTTTAACTGTATACAGTCAAATGAACTATCATGCACATGCAATGAATTCCTGAAATTCCCCAAAAAGCACTGGACATACTCTGTGCATGTAGTGTAATTTTCCTGTGACATGTATGGCCATGGTGTGCCACCTTTACTTGTCGCTGGAAGAAAGTAGACAGCTTACCCGGCCTGAAAGGCTTGATTATCACCAATTTAAACATTTTTTTTAAATTAGCAAAAATAGGCCTTCCAGTCATTTAACAGTATTTAACAGTATTTTCATAGCCAAATTTCAAAGGCTTTGACACAATATGCATGGGTAGACATAACCAACCTTCTTTGAACTTCTTCTTCTCAAGTTCAGACAAAACCTTCTTCTATGATCAAAAGATTCTTACTAGTGGGTACAGACAAGACAACCCAAAATGGCCACGTATTCCTTGGTTTTCATGACAATCAATCCTGGCACATTCACAACCATCTCCTCTCCCACCTTCTACCAGTTGAAAATCATCCAGGATACACAGGCATAGCAGAACGCGGCCATGCCCCCAAACAGCCATACACACATCCAATACAAGTTTTTGGCTGCAATTTCTGACGCGTTCCTTTTTTGGTCCAACCTTATTCTCACTCTAGTTCCCTGAATTTCTACAACAACGGGCAGACGCTGACCAAGTCAAAGACTTCCATGAGGTGTTTTTGCCCATTGTTTCAATGTTTGCCTTAGAAAGAGACTGCCTCAGGAAAGGAGTTGTCTTTACTTGTGCTGTAAAGCCCAGACACATTGTTGGCACTTCAGCCTGAAAAAAATTCTGAAAATATTTTTATTTGTTCCATACAGAACAGAATGCTCCCTCTAAATGATGCATTTGTTCAGCTATAGTAACAAACTCTGCCAGCTCCCTCTGCTCTCCTATTCCAAACTGCATGCAGGGACAAGGATGCATGCAAACTCCCAGGGAGAAACTGGGAAGCACAGGAAAAGGTGGCTGGGAAGTGAATACAACTGACACGGCTGAAGCTGCACAGGAAGGACTACCCCACCTAAACCAAATAAAGCGCTGCTCCTATACATAATTGTCTAGTGAAATAAGAGCTGCTTCCAAGAAGTGGAGACTAGCACTATAACCTCTCAAGACTCCAAAGAATTTGGAATAGTTTTTGAGCAGATTTTTCCAGGGCTAAGGCAGCAACCTCTACTTCAAATAAATGTTTTTTCTTTAAATAAATTTCAATTTATTCCTTTCACGTAAGACTAATAAAATTACTTTGCTCAGTAGAAAAGAGATACCTCAAAATTGAAGCTACTTTTTAAGTTTTGGTTTGGGCCACAAAAGGGAAAGAATGATGGAAAACAAGGACGGTGTTTAGACTCATCTGTCACATGTTATTTACACATCAAACCCACCATCCACTGCCAGGACACTGGTAGATGGCCACTTTTATGCTAGTAACTTCAGTGCAAAAATTTTGCTTTTAAATTCGTATCAGTGCCCGTGGTATATTCAGCTAAACTAAAACAATGCCCTGATTAAGAACACCTCAGGCAACACCTTCAATCCTTTCAAAACAGTTAACACCTGTTTTCAGAAAGGTCTTCAATACTACTGCTTGTTACAAAGATATAGATCATTTTGCCTTGTCAATACTTGCAGCTGGAGACATTTTCTAAAGCAAACAACACAGCAGTAGAGACACTTGCTGCTAACAACTGCTAGCAAGTTGTTTGTTTAAAGATCTGCCTAATCACTTGCATATATGCTGTACTGATTTACTACTGGTTTAGTTCTTTAATCCCAAGCAGCTCTGCATTTCCTCATACCTCATATAAACAGAACCTCTTCCATTTGGCTATACTAATTAAGATCATTACTTTCGAACTAGTACAGAACAGTGACAAGCACAACGTAATAGGAGGGAATCACATACAGCAGATGACAAATTTACTCTAAAATGGAAGTGCACAATTAATAATTGTTTTACCACAATACACAGAACACATTTAATTCTGTACTGAGGCACAGAGAGGACACAACAGATAATACCAGTATACAAAATTATAACAAATCCTAAATACAAACACTTAAAAAACCCTTTCAAGTGAAGGCCTAAGAGCATGATGCAGCTTAGTGATTCTGTGATCTCAGGACACCTTCTCAAAGGTCTGAAACAAAATTTATAAACTTATCATATAAGCAAGCAATCTCATGTCTAGATTATAGAGTGATCAAATTAGGATACATAAAGGCAAAACAGTTTTGATTCAGTAATGGCTTAAATTTATGCTAGCATTAGATAAGAAAACGACAATTCCATTCAGCCTCTTGGCAATTCCGTAACCAGCAAGCATTTTCATGTGCCATTTAACATATACCTGGTTAAGCCAAAGAAAATGAAAATTTGAGAAGTTTTTAGTCATTTGAAAATTAAAACTGCTTAACATCAGCAAATATTCCAAAGTCTATTATCAGGAATTCATCTTGTCCTACTTAATAATTAGAACATCTTCTGCACTTTTTCCTGAATGTATGTTTTATCACCTCCTAAAGCAGCAACAAGATTATGGAAATTTAACACGAATCAAGACACAGCCAAAAGCTGGCAAATTAAAAGTTCTGTAATTTTTCAGGCCTTTTCCATTATTTAAATGTTAGTTTTAGTAACAAGAGGTATTACATTCAAACAAAAGGTATTTTTAACATGATGGTAATCTTTACCGTACTATTCTGAAGTATTAATTATGTTGTAGGAAAAAGAAACGTGGGCCCTAAGTATTACTAAAGAATCAGTTTGAGTGATGACTATTCAGCCTTCTACGAAAATACATGAGTAACACTAATCAAGATTTGCTTACATCGCCAGCCTTACTACTGTATTTTTATGATATTTTTGTCACAACCAAACAATTTCACAACGTGAACTTATGCATTATGTGAAACATATGCAGCTGTCTTCAAACGTATGCATTTTGCAGATCTAACCAGACTAATTTCTTTACCTCCCACCCCTGGAGGTATAAATTACTACCTCCAGAAGCGAGAGGTGACAGATGACCATGTTCAACACACATAGCCTACTTCTGCAAAGTAACACACATTAATTTGTTAGTCTTTCAACCCTAGTTATTTACGTTTTATTTAAGCCGACTAGGAACAGATACACTATCAGCTGCAGCCTCTTAGTATCAAGGGCAATAACTAGTATCTCCAAGCAGCAACTTCTTAAAATATTCCAGTTAAATGTCAAGAACACATCTGTCTGTGCCTTGAATTATACAGTTTCTGTCTGCAGGAAAAAATGTCACTTGAAAAATGGAGAATTCTTTGATAGCTCTCAATTTTTATGTTTAAATGACAAAAAAAATTCAACATTGTCAATACGTGAAATGGGATCGGTAACTTCTGACAGTCGCTCTCAGGATCTAGCATTCAAAGGGGGAAAAAACCCAAAGATTTTTTCTGTTTGTTTTTAGACACATCTTCAAATCCTAGAGGATGAAAAAAGCTTTTCTTGTCAGCTAAAGACTGGTATATGAAAAATGAAATTATCTCTAGTTAAAGGAGAGGCTCATAAACCAATGTGGATCAAGAAAAGTTCAACAGGTATCAGTGACATTACAAGAGTATGAAATCAAAATAATGACTCCTCTAGATCAGGAAAACAGAAGGAACATTGCATAAACACAGAATGGGCCTTTCTCTGGTGACTTTACCAAAAATAAATTGGGCAATTGTACAGCATCTTCATAGGCAGTGGTGCAAATTTCCCTAACATCAGCAAGTCCTCAGTGAGAATATAGCTGCTGAATATACTGAGTGTCTTTTTATGCTGTTATTTGAATAGAACTCACACAGACAATATCTGAGAATTTATGTAAAAGACTGATTGAAATGTTAAACTTACAGCTGTGGTAAATTGGGTCTAACAAAGGGATCGTTTTCTGCCCCATTCACAGCTTTATTTTTCCTCTGCTTGGGTTCAGAATTGGCAGATGGTGCCTGAGAATTATTTGTAGTTGGAGGTTTTCGCTTGGCCAGGAGCTTTCTTTGCCTTTCAATGTCTTCCCTTTGTTGATTCACCCATTCTTGCTGCCTGTAAACCCCAAAAAAAGCTTTATTAAAGTTTCATCATTTTGCACTTTTTAAAGAACTATCTTCTTAACTGGTAAAGCATTAAAAAATTTTTAGAAAACTTACTGTACATGTGAAAATGTTTCCTACAAAAAAGAATACCAATGTTCTTCATGAGGTGGAAAAATTTTGCTGAAGTTTTGGCACAATTTACTTTTGAAATATGTGGGATTTTTTTTGTTGTTTTGGGGTTGTTTTGAAAGTGTTACACATGATTTCTGCACTAGAAAAAGAAAAAAATAATTTATCTGAGCTGGAGGCGGATACCTCCTTTAATTCAAAAGAAATGTAACAGAGTCAATAGAGAGTATGTGATTTTTATAGGCCACATACTGAATTTGATCTGACCATTCCCAAATAAATCATCAGTTTGGTTGCATGGCAATTACTGCTGTTCTGCAAAACACCTGAAAAAACAATGCCCTAGGCAATTATATAGTGCTAAGACTACATATTGCCCTTCAAAAACTTATATACCTACCTCTCCAAGATCCAATCAGACTCATTACCAAAGAAAACTTTTGAGGCACTGCATAATTATTTTACCACCATCTCTGATGGTCTCCCAGAGCCCTTTTCCTTGGTCCCATCTCTGCTGAAACACCTGTTGCAGCAACTCTTTTCCTGGTGGCTGCTTTCCCCCATCCACTCGCACTAGACCCTATCTGAGGCTGCCAGATCTGTCACTCCTCCTTCATGGCATCGAGGAGCTTCATGCCTGAAAAAGCTACTACAGCGATGGATGCACAGGCAGCACCTATGTGACCAATGAGAACTTCACAGACCTCATCTGCCCCAGTGATCACCAGTGATGCATAGTTAGCTGCTTGAAAAAAATCACTGATTTAGTTTTACAGCTCTTTCTACCAGCTGAGCTGCATAATTACGCACTGCTCATTTAGTACATTCATGCTTTTCTAAGGATAGTTAAAAACCAAGAGAAACCAAGCTGTCTTTCAAAGACACCCAGCCTTAGTATTCTCTCAGTTGATTAAGGGAGCTCTGTACTGTATTCTGTCTTCAAAAGGCAAAGCAAAATACAACATATGAAAGCTGCTCCAATCCTAGAACCTTAGTAATAAAAAAATCCACTAGAGGGAACTAACAATTAGTGAGAATTTTAAGAACATAGCATTGACTAACTTCACAAGATTTTGAAATGCAAAGCCATCTGTCCACTGTTCAGTAAATGAAGCACCATGACGAACTGTTGTAAAATGCCCCAGGCGTAATCTGTCTTGCATGCTCTTCTCTCTGCTTGCCAGCTTTTCCTGTGTGCTCTAGGAAAACAAATATTCATATTTAGTAATACTGAAGTGCTCAAAAAGTCAGTAGAACACTCAGGTTTTTTTCCTCCAACAACTTTATAAAGGAGAGTAGATGAAAATATCTTTAATTACTTTATTCCATTTATTCTAATTTCTGCAGATCTGCAAGAGTCAGAATTGGTACTAACAACAATTTCTGCACAAAAAAAAATAATCTGAGTTTGACTCAGTTTTCCCATAAGGTTCGCTGTTCTTCATCATTAACAAAACATTGTATTTGTCAAAACAGAAAAATGGATAGAGTATCAGCATCATACAGGCACATAATTAACATAACGTCTGTACACGTCTATTATACTAAATGAGCCTGCTTAGGTATCAGAAAGAGTGCACCTACTATACTTAGCCTGGAAACTCCCTTCACAGAGCACCTATTTTGCTACTTGTACCAAACTGACTGAGCTCAGGAATTTCTACGTGGGGATGCACTGCAGGCACACTTCATGGCAATCAACATAGTCACTTGCAGTAACAGAAGCAGATGCCCTTCTCAGAACCAGTCACTACAACCACAAGCATCCTTGGGATGGGATAAATGACTGAGTCTGCCCAGTCTGCTTCAGCACAAGAAGAAAGAGCATTGTAAACACTGGTGATGGACAGAAACTTATTTAACTGTTACAAATGCTTGCTTCTTAAGAAATCCCTATGGTCCAAAATCACCCCCGCTCCAAAGACCCCCCCACAAAAAGTAAGAGGTTGACGGAATTAAGGATCTTTGTGTAAACAGACTTCTACACTGAAGAGGTGGCCCACATGGCCTTTCAAGAAAAATCGCCTAAGTGATTTTCTCAGTCTGAAGATGCCCACCTAGCATCATGCCCAACAGACCTGATGCATCTTTCCCCTCAAGATGGAACTTAAAAAAGGACTGCAATAATTTATTTATGGCATGCTAGTGAGGAAACTCTCCCTAATTGTCTAACAGATCAGTTTGTGCCCTTATATCTGACAGCAGCATTAGCAGCTAGTGTTAGGAGAGAGACTTGGCTGTTTACCTTAATTTTTTTGTATCCTAATTTGTAACAATCTGATTTTCTAGTCATATTTTGTTATTTTGTCTTAATAAATCAGGCTATTTTAAAGAAAAGGGAGAGGAACAGGGTATCCTTGTCTTTTAAGAAATTGCTGCCAGTTTAAATATAATTGGCATTAAATATGAAATAAATATTTCTTTCGTAGTATGAAGGTACATGGTCACCTTCGTTTCCTTGTTTCCATTAACTCTGAGCTAACACAGCATTTCACCATTTTACATCAAAAATTCTTAGCCACTTAAGTGTCTCACAAAGATATTTTATACATCTCTTCTCCACAACAGATTATGTTCAGAAATTTTTTCATCCACTGTAATCTTGCTCTTAAAAGTTTGTTGAGAAAATTTGCCACATACTAATTTCTTATCTCTTATGCTCTGCTGTATCTGAATTACTCAATTTAAGGGTGGTTTTCCCAAAATAAAAGAGACATTTTCCACGATCTGAAAAACTCTCAACATTTTATTTTGCCTATTCCAGCTTACAAAAACACTTACTGCCAGAGCCAGACCATGCATATGAAGTTTCACTCTCAGAGACTAATGTGGAAAAGTTGAAGTGAAAATGAAGGAATCATAATGGGAGCTCTACAGCACTCTCACAGTTTTTATCACAAAGATTTTAAAAGCAGTAAACTCACCTTTTCAATTAGAAGCTTCTTGCTCATTGAAATACACTTGTTTAACCTTTCTTTGTATTTTTCAAGTAGCTTTTGTTGTTCATCTATTTGTCTTCTAAGATCACAGTTAGCCTAATAAATACGAAAAAGATATATCGAAACACTATTTTTTTAAACTGCTGTCACAGAAAATAAAGCTATCTACCTTCACATGACGAAAGTAAGCAATACACACAAACGTGTATGTATATAGGCAAAAATCTCATTTCACAGATCTATCCCAATCTGTAGAAGGATGCCTTGCTTCCTTTTTTATTTCCTTCACACTGAGCTGCATTCTCTATTACAGAGCATTCAGCATATAAATAATATCTAAAAGTATCATACCAATCACTTTTCCTGTTCCAGTGTTAAACTGAAAGTTTATTTTAAGGATCCTTTATACCTGATTGCTGAAGTAATGTAAAATCCTAATGTTTTTCATTTAAAAGGAAACAAATTATAAAAGTTTAAATTATCTGAGTATGAAGTTTAACAAGTTTCCTATGTTCCAATTATCATTAACTTATTACTGTAAAAAAATACACGGCAATATTATTCCGCTTAATAGTAAATTTTTTTTTTTAAAAAAGGTTAGATTTGTCTATCCCATACTGTTGAACATGTGCTGAGAGTGCACAATTTCATAATGTATGATTGTATGAGTTAGTATGTACTTGTCCACATATAAACACTAAACCAACTACAACTTGTGAATATAGTTTTTTTAATTTCATATTTCTATACATCACCTCTCCAACACCTCTATCAAGAGCACAAGCATCAAGATTTTCTTTCTGAAAACAGGTCTTAGAGCACAGTATAGCATAGGTTTCTTATTAAAAGTAGTTATTTCCTGCCCGTAATAATGTCTGTCACAATCACCTCCATTCTGAAACTGCCAACAGTTGTCCCACTGATAACCGCCATTCACAATTGGAACAACAAAAAGCATGTTACATGAAATTATATTATGAACTTAAGGAATTCATCAACTGCCTGAAAAACAGCATTAGCTTTCTTTGTACTTTCAGGAAGTCTATAAACATATTTAATCATTACCAAGCCATACCACAGAACCATAAAAAAACCCTTATGCATTTCATTTTATAGACTTCTCAGATTCTCAGAAAAAAATTTTACAAAAATTAAACTTGTTTCACTTTTTAGTTTAGGTAACTCCAGGGTAATTTTAAAAAACAAAGCTAATTCAAACATTTAGATTTGCCTCAGATTCACTGTCTGTTGTTCTGAACAAATACCTTTACCCCATGTCTAACACTTACCCTGAGTAAGTCATCTATACGACCTTCTTTCTTTTCCAAGTCTTGATTTTTATTACTTTCTAGTGCAGCTAATTTCAGCATTGTGAGATCAGTCTAAAAAGAACATTTTGAAATATTTATCCTTTTCTTTAACAAATTACAGCATTGTTTTTCTCATGTTTGTTAGACAGAGAAATAAACTATTTTAAAACATTCAGCAAGACCAGCACATGTTATTTTCATGTTTTGAAAGTGACATGGAAGATACTACCTCAAAAAAACCTGCTTTCCCTCTTTATAAGGAGGACTGTGAACAGCTGGGACAAACCACTAACAGTGTTAGAAGATTTCATCACTATTTGAAAAGTTATTGTTCACAAAAACGCATATAAAACAGGGCAAGAGTGTAAATGTCAGCTAATTACTTTAAATTCTCTGCATTTGGTCAACAGGTGAAGTAGCCTTGTTCTGACTAACTTGTGAAAGATAGAAGAGATCACATCAGAAATGGCAGAGAGGATAAAACAGTTGCTTTTGGCTTTTAAAAGTCATGGCAGAACTGTATCTTGATCATTTTTTATTACAATCTCATTTTTCTTTTTCAATGTCAAATTTTAAATGCAATATGACAACAGCAGCTGTCACTTCAAATACTGCCTAGAAGAGCAGCCTCTACTTCTAAGATCACACAACAGCTAAAATCTTGAGCAGAAGCCTACAAAAGACATGGTCATCTAACTACTCACAAAGTGCAACGTTGGAAGCAGAGCAAGTGTAGAATACAAAACTAATCAGAGAGATTTAAATTATGAGCTGCTGAACAGAAAAAGGCTTTTGAAGATTGTAAAAAGCAAAGCTTTTGAAAGCATTTAAGAGTTTAGAAGAAGTCGAATCATTTTTTTCCTACAGTCTGAAGTGATAAGAGGATAGCTCTATTCAAAAATAGTTACCTGAGTAATTTTAAAAGATAACTGCTTTGGTTGCGTGATAGGGTGGTCCCCGAAAGCTAATGAAGTAGGAGAAGGACTATTCTGTCGAACCTGGAATGCATAAGAACAAAGTATTTTTAGATACAACTGTAATATTCAATTATTAACACAGCCTTGTTTGCAACTCTTGGCAGGAAAACCACATAGAATAGAGAAATGTATCTTTATTACAGAAGATACTACTTGGAGCACTGCATTGAGAGCTATCACTATGTTGTTGTATATCACTTGCAGTTTAGAAAATACGCAATATATTCTCTGAGAAAACTAAGATTGTCACTTTTGGGAAACAGACTGAAAGATTTAAGACAATACAAGACTGACATGAGGTGATGTCAGTCTTACACAGACTTATTTTTTCTGATTCTAAGTTTTCACACCTCAAAAATAATGTGTGTTATTTTTGAAGTGGTTATGTCCCATAGAGAACCAGAAAGGGGAAGCTAGTGCAGATCAGAATGCAAATCCCGTTAATTATACTATTCTGAAAATCCACTAATTTCTGTGAATGAGACTGTGTCCAAGCCAAATTCCACAATCTGTATTACACTCCATACTGTTAGCAAGAGTAAGAGGATGGCTGAAGTTGAAAGTACATGGAATAAAAGCTGAGGTCTACCAGCAGAGAAAACAAACCCTTTCTGTTACTGGCAGAATCTGTTTGGCCACTTAGAATCACATGTGTGTATGCTTAACACTGATATTGTGCATATGAGGAGGACAAAAATTAATCAGCATGACCAACGAAGAGAATTTTTAAAGGATAAAGGCAAATTAGGTGTCAATTATTTAAAAACTTGTGATTTATCAAAAACTGAGCTTTTGAAGTCCCGAGTTATGGATTCGGTTTCCTCATAAGTAATAAAAACCCTTCTCTCTTTTGTGTGAGGCCTGTGAATAGATGTCATTAGAACATTTTAACATTTATTCAACATTTTACATAATTCCTTTGTATTTTAAAATTATGTTTTAGAAAAAAAAAAGTCCTAGGGTTAACAGAAAATTTCCGTTTTAATATTTAACTTGATAATTTTTGATTTTTTTTTTTGCTGTCAAAAGAATGAACTCCTTCCCAGGATTCCTTCCTTTGAAAACTCTTCTCTTGAATACAGATTCTTTTCATTATGCTACTTTTAGAATATGAAAGTATCTCCAGCAGTTACGAAGTTCACAAACTTACAGAAGAAGGAGCGGAATGTGAATTCTGAGGAGATCGGATTGCCGGAGGTACACCTCGCACTGGACTAGAGCCGTTTCCACCTTGGTACTGTAGAGAAGATATGGCCCTCCAGTTAGTAAATCTTCTTATCAAAATACATTATACATCTACTGAATGATACAGCTCATCTCTACACAGCATTTGTAAATCAGATTTATTAACTTCTATTAGTGTAGCCTTTGGCCATTTAAAGAAAGAGTGAAAGCAAATGTTTTTGTATTTTAGCTCAGGCTGCACCAAGGGATCACTGCATCCCTACTTCAAGGTTTAATATTCATAAACCTACATAAGCAGGGAAAAAAAAGTATCCTCTCAAGAGGCCTGTCCATTACAAGTATGAATAGTGTAACATCAAAAAAAGCTAGAAGTAAATTTTACAAACACACAAAAATCTTACCTCAAAATAGTCACTAATCTTGTGACCACGTCCTCCAATATTCTTTCCTGAAACAAATACATTAGAATTGATTAAATAAATTACTTATAGATGTGCCTTACATTTTTACCTATACAGTAATAATAGCAAAGTCTTACTGCTTGTTAATTGCTTTTCTTTGATGTGCTAATATGTGATCTCCCTATGTAGATAATTAAGGGATTGGCCACAAAGAGATCTGCATACTCCATTCACTAAGAAATAAGAAATTAAGTCTCCCTTCAATTCCTAAACCAGATTAGTGCAGACTTAGCCGTAAGCCTAGACCTCTTCTAGGTTACAGGAAACTCATCTCTCACACTACACATCAAACCTTTAGCTCTAAGTCCCTCCCCTTTTCAAGCACTATCTCAAAGTTCACCCACTTCCAAAATATCAAATTAACCAAGTCTATTAACATCATATGTTCCAGGTGAGTGATTGTGCCCAGATGTTCATCCCAAGGATTTCCCTAATAACAGTGTAAGCGTGAAGGATGACAAGTATTCCCATTCCTCCCAACCTGATTATGAATGGGCTAACTCACAGGGTTAACTATATAAAGCAGAACGAGAAAGTAGAATTTCTTTTATCTTAATCAGTATTGAGACTTCGGGAGCACCAATGTGAGTTAATCCTTCTTCAACACGAGGACCTGACCAGTATGTGGCATTCTAGAGATCGCACCAACGCCATACTGAATAGCACAAATACTTTCTTCTATTGAACCCTAAGATCACTGATAAATCTTAAGACTCTGTATTTGTCTGTTGTGCAGGTCAGACTACCTGTTAGGAGACATCTTGAAAATGGACCATTGTTCAAAGCTTTTTTTATAGAAAGAAATTTTTGCGATAAATTAGGAGATCATTACCCAAAGGTCCAAAAACTTCATTTTTTATTTTTTAGCAAAGATTTTCAAGCTTTTCTATTGCTTCAGCCCTAAAGAATTCTTTCCAGTCCAATATACCTCTATATTGGCACTGCTGCATAACTTCGTGTCACTAAGAAATGCCACGAAGAAATAGAAACATTTGGCAGCCCTTTTTGCGTCAGGACTTTTAACAGAAATTTAGATAAAATAATTCAGAGACCTAGAACAGCACACAGCTACCTCCTCCAGTAGTTACCCAGTTAGTGTACATATCACTCGTACTGCCCTCTAGCCAGTTCTTTACCTACTCTATAATTTTGCTAGTGATTTCTGTCTTCATGCTTAATTCTCACATATTGCTTTATGAAATTAAAATCTGGTTTCATCCAGATAAATGAGACAGACTGCATTCCTTTTCGGTATGGAAAAATCTATTCTATGTCATGTCACAGAACTCCGCACTGAAGAAATACATCAAATTATTTTGGCACACACAATTATGAATAGATTTACACTGATTTTGTCCCACTTTCCAATTACCTCCATGTTCTAAACAATACTGTTTTTTCAACATTTACAGATTATTTTGCACATTACAAAGTCACAATTCTAGGTATTCAACATACAAGAGACAGATTTCTTGTTCCTTTTTTTGATACAACAGCAGTATTTGCTGTGCTTCAACTGTACTACAGCACTCTCAACATGCTGTAGTTCCTAGGCCAGTTCCTTGAGAATACTGCAGTGCGTACTATTCAGTTTCACTGCTGCTGACAGTAAAACAGTAATTATAAGACACTGTAATTATGTTGTCCATGCCAAAAAGTTCCTAAAATTTCTATCGTCTCTAATTTCAACTCTCATTGGTAGCAGGAAGGATAGGCTACTAGAACAATGGAAATAGGAAATTTCATTCAAGTTCTTTGAACAAAGCAAGTAGCTATGAAGCAACACTTACAAAGAAATTAATTTTGTCAAACTACATAATTTTTCTACTAACAGCATGATGCATGATGAAGACTTCCAGATATGGGGCCCGTTGATATGTATCTAGAGTGACATTTCCTAACTCAGTTAGAAACAAAAAAAAAAGCTAATACAGATTTTACCAACACTATTTCTTCTCCCCTTTTGATTAATTTTTGTCTTGAGGTTAAATTTCCACCATTCCTGTGCCAAAAGTCACATTAAAGAGAGGAATGACAAAAACAATGCTTTGTAGATATTAAGTTGCAAGTTGGTCTCATCCCGATTTCCCCATCCCTGTAGACAACTACACAGTACAGTAATACATAGAAAAGGAAGAATAAAATTCCATTTTTAAATATACCTGAAAAACAAGCAATCAGATATTATATCCCACTTACCTACTGAAAAGAAATACAAACCACAAAAGTACTTGCCATGAGAAGAGCTGCTACAATTCTTAAAAAGTATACAGAGTTGTATCATAGCTGCAAGTTACACACACAGCAAGACACACTATTCTTATGAGCAATTACCAACCCAGTTCAGGTTTTACTTGAATTTTTAAGGCTAAGAGTCAAAGCTTTGTGCATTACAATTTGATTAAATTCATGCAACAACTACCTAACTAATTTACATTTTAGTTTACCTTGGCTGCTCTCACTCTGAGTGTCTGCTTTTCTTTTTCTTCCTCTGGAAGGTTCTGACTGTTTCTTTTCTGGAGTCTACAAATGACAAAAAGAACATGATCTAACAGCAGCTCTATTTATTTATATTATTGCTACATTACTGTGAAATAAATTTAAATCCTCATTCATAAAACATTATTTCAGAATTCAGCAGGGATGTACTTTCAGATCATAGTTAAAGTAGATAATATAATCCTTGGTCAATCAGATAAATAGAAGCTAGAGAAGATATTTAAGAAAGTGAGAAATAACTCTCAAATAATTTCCCAAAAGGCAATTCTACGTATTAATTGTTAAGCAATTATACCTTTTATCTATTCTGAGGTTTATGAACACCAAATTTGGTTTTGCTTATTGCTACATTTTACCAAGATGCTCATAGTATAGTTGTGGGTGTTTTAAAGCCTAATACTTAGTTAAATAACCTGATTCTTTATAGTGTTTTCTACACATTGCCACAGTACAAACACAAAGTTCTAGTGCTTCAACAGGAAGCTAATAATGTTATGCATTTTTGGAAGCGCAGAAGTCATCTCCAAACAAACAGATTAGATTTCTAGACTCCGCTTAGGAATAAAAAAGAAAAAAAAGATAAAAAAGAGAGAGCAGTTGTTCAAAATCTGAATATCTATCCACTTGGAAAGTGTCATCGTCCCCTCCCTCTGTGTATCTCAAGAAAGTAAAAGAAAAAACATCAAAGACAAGTGAGTAAGTGAAAAAATACAGATTTGTTAGAAGTTTGAGAAATATTATATATAGTTACCCAAAAACTACACTCAGCATGTACAACACAGAGAACAAGAAAGGGCTGTAATCAGAATCATCTCTAAACTTATTTGCTCTCCCTTGACCTGAGGATTCAAACCAGTTAGTCTCCCCAGTGTAAGTTAAATTCTAAAAGCTGCTTTGGTTCAAGTAAAACATACTGCAGCTGTGTGTATTCAGTCCCCAAACAGCCTCACACCAGTAACCAGAGAAAGCATAGAAGCCATTACACGAACTCTGTTTTACAATCAAGAAATCAATGGTCCCTAATATCTCAGACTGAATTTGAGATCAGTGATAAGAGGCTTCATTTTTTTATGATACCATCATTTTATCATTCCACTGTATTTGTCAGTTTGTGCTCCAAGTATTCTTTCTCAACACAGCAAATGATACAAAATTCAAATTTCAACCCACCACTAAAAGCATTTCAAGTATGTTTCCGTTCCAAAAACTTCATGTGGAAATCTTCAAACATAAATTTACTACAAATATCCTAAAATATTTATTTTGGCAAAGAACCACTTTAAGTTACCTGTGATCCATTGAAAATTATCAGTCTATAAAAGAACAGTCAGGACAAGAAAGGTCTTCCTTATCTATACCATGTATTTTTTAGAAGTTTTAGCTCTGTGGATAGCTTCATAAAAACACCTTTGGAAGTTTTACAAATGTAACTATTGTATTATCAAGCTACAAGTGACGTTCAAATTACATACATTTTGTTTTAAATAAACTCTTCCAACCAAAATCTCCATCTTTTACAGTACTATTGTACTGTACAACGCAGACTCTTGGAAATGAAGTTATCTTAAGACTGTATGATTCTAACAGCAGAAAGCATAGCTTAGAAATATTACGTTAATAATTCACAATTACTGCCAAGTAAATAGGTAACATTAAGCTATCTTTCCACAAAACTAAATTGAAAATATTTAACCAAGCATTTTCATGTTATTCTTATTTTCCAGCTTTCAATTTTGCAGTTATCATTCTAATGTAGTCAGTTTTACCTACCATATCAAGCAAAAAAAAAAAAAGCTGTTTAAAGCTAATTAATGACTAAACATTTAAGATTTCCCCCCATCAAAATTAGTTTCCAACTGCAGTGACTGATGTCTTCTATTTTAAAACATTTAAAGAGGTTTATAGTTTTAAAACTGAAACTCAAATAATTCATAAATGTCTATTTCCTTAAGCTCTTCTGGTTTCTTTCAGTGTTTAATTTAACCTTCCAAACTAAAAAGTATTAGCACACTAATGAGGTTATTAATGAGGTTACCCAACAAGGTCATGTTCACCTTTTCTGAGTACAAAATTCACATGCTAATGTACAGCGTACATCAATCACTAGAAAATGTTCTCCAAAATCCTTTCTAATGAATGGAATCATGCGAATTACAAGAAACTGAAGACTAATGTGGCTCAGGAGTATAAACGAAGATTGAAGCTGCTTTCAGTCACTTCAGAAGGATTTACATATACCCAAGATTTAGATTAAAATTCCACTATTTCATAAGCAAGGCAAAATAGTTCTGAAGTTATCCAAAGTTAGACTGTAAAACTATATTAAAGTTACCCACAGCCTGGCATATTAGCAGGGCCTCATACATCATGGTCTAGATCCTAGTTTACTCCTCAATTTTAATGTGCTTCCCCTGAGTCTTCTCTTCACACTTACAGTTTTAGATCTTGACTTTTCACATCCTCTTTTACAAAACAAACATTTCTAAATATCAACTCTTAACTAGTTAATCTCCTTTAAAAAAATCTCAGATAAGTATTTTTATATATTTTATGTATACTTAAATATTTTCTGCTATTATTGTAGAACTGATTACAGCGTAACTCAGGAAGTTATTTTTGTAGGAGGAAAAAAGATTTAAATAATGTGTAATAAAATCAAAGTTTTTACATTGTCTCTCAACACTTAAACCTCTAGTATGTTTAACAGTT
>VZSC01009903.1:227203-258543 GCA_013398225.1 Steatornis caripensis | reverse complement strand
TAACAGTTATGATTTTATTTAATATTTTTCATATGAATAATTAATTTCTAGTTTTCCACAATTATTTTCTTCTAAATCCTACCCTCCCCACAAAGCTTTACAACTACAGCAAACAAATGCAGCAGTGCTGTTTTTGTCTGCAATACATTATAAATTCCAATTAGATCAAACCTTTAGTTACTTCTGAAATTACATTTATAATGAGGGTTCTGTATTATTGGGAACCGCAGCAACTAAACAGCTACAAGAAAGCAGAGCAAAACATTTAAATAACTAATCAAACTGGACAAATTAAGCCACAGACAAAGCTGTCCTCCTTTAAATAATTCATTGTCTATGGAGAATAGAAAATACTAGTTATAAATAAAAGAATGTAATTGTAAGCAAAACAAGGAGGAGCAATCTACTTTAATGAGGAATGGTGGGGAAGGCCAAAATATTGGAAGACTACCAGAAGCACAACCTAAGGTAGCCCGTTTAGGATTTATCTTAACTCCAAGTAGCTAATACACTCTCAAATCAAGATCTACGTACCACATCAACAAAGCATTTAATAAAATAAAAATAACGTATAGATTTAAAAAGAAACTGGAATACAGGTGTGGACATTAAGATCAAACATCCAGTTAAGTTTATTGCTCAGAATGCTGAACTGAATCCAGCATACAGCCTGCTTTCAAGTTACCTTGCAGATCTAAGTTTACCTCTGCAGAACATCTCAATTAAAACTATTATTCAGATAGGTTGCCCCTCTTCGTACATCCACCAGGTGTGTGTGGGGAAGACTATAGTTCTAATAGTTGTATTCCCTGCAATCCTGTGTACAAAACGTAAAGAAGAAAAACTCCACACCAGAAAAACAGAGAGAGGTGTGTGTGGGGGAAGCCTCCCTTATTTGGAAAACCAAGCGTGGAAGACTTACTTTCTTCTAATGTGCCACTTAGTGATAAAAGCACAGAATGATGACATGAATGTCCCATCAGAATTTGATCAGAAACTGACATTCTTGCCAGAAATTAATTTCAACGATTCTGAGATTTGCATTTCTACTTTTCTTTTCCTTCCAAAACCTATTGTAACACAACAGTTCTCTCTCAACATCAAATGACGGCACTGCTTTCCATACAAGTAACTCTTTGTATTTCTACACTACCATCCACAAAAGGAATTCTCCGTTATTATGAAACATTCATTGTCACACCACTAAAGAAAAAAACCCACCACACAGAAAATCCCACAATCTGTTTGCAGTATTAGGAACCTAAGTGTACTTTTTATAGGATTACAGCATGTAAGTAACCTGATGTTATTTTAAGAACAAAATTCCAAAAACTTAACATATTTGGTATTACAGTTATAATTTAAGTGAATACAACTGACAACTTCTGAAAATGGGTCAAGAAATCGTATTTAATTATTCAATGTCATTAAGACTCATCATTCAGAAAACACGGAAGAAACCTGCAGCACTGGAGATCTGTGCAGGGACTTTTTAGGAAAAAAGTCTATTTCTATTTTAGAATCCAAGTTTTAGAATATTTTTAAAGAAAATACTACATTATCCCTACCCAGAAGCATGGCTTCAGGTTAAAACACTGTGCAGAGACTGAAGATATAGGTTGACTTTCAAACTTACATGCCTTGGAGAAACCCTGACTCTATACCTCATGTATACAACTGTAAAATAATATTTTTCTACACCAAAAAGTTATTACACATATAGTCAGTGTTCTGAGATCACTCAACTACTGAAAGACACGTTTTTCTGTCAAGGAATTGCAATAATGCATCATAACCTTTGGGCTACTGCAGCACATTGCCGTTCCCACACCTACATCAGAACTGCATCACTGCAATACTGCCCAAAGCATTTCTAGGAAAAGCCAGGAAGGAAAACAATAGGCAGACAGAATCTTCTGGTAAAGAAAATCGTCTATATACAACTGAAAGGAAAATCCAGCTGGGAAGGGCAAGGGGAAAAAATCAGAGCAGAGCCTTTTTTAAAGAGGAAAACATGAAATCACACACGCAGAACATTTGTTTATAAGGTATTGGTCTTGGGAACAAACTAAATTCACTTGCTGGCCAGTCCAGAGTAACAGCAGACATGAGACAGTGTCTCGTAGTGACTAAGTGAATGAACAATTATGCCCCAAAATAAAGCTTTAGTATGTGCAAATAACGTTGAAAGCACATTCCAAACAACTCTCCCTCCCTTTTTTGGATTATGAAGTAATACTACGTAAGAAAATACAGCGACAACTACAGCTTTTACAAATGCAGATGACAGCTACTGTCTGACCCTGGAGTAAATCCGTATTTTGAAAGAAAACACAGCAAACTCATTTCTAGAGTATTTTCAAAGATGCAGTGAAAGACCAGACAAAGTTTATCTCTGCTGATGAAAACCTTATTACTTAATTGTGGGAAGATAACAGACATGTTGTGAGCAATCCAGACATGATTGGCTTAGAGGCCATGTGGCTCTAAGTCAGATGTAAACATGGCAGCAGAGAGGGCTGACGCAGGTGCGTGTACTGCGCATGCTCAGCATTAAGCAACCAATCATGTAGAGGCACATGCGTGCACACCTGTCGGCAATGAGCTTGCTCAATCAGGTGGAACTCGGTATATAAGACGAGCCATTCGGGAGTAAGAGGAGCATTTCGCTTGAGGACATGGATCGAGTAGCATGTCCCGGAACCCGCTCCTGGCACTTATTAAACAAAAGACAGCAAACTGTTTAAGCATTTTCAGCTCCAAAAGCTGTATGTATCCTCACAGCATAACCACACAGATAATAAAAAAGCAGAAGCTAGTTTTGTGACCAAAAAATCCAAAGAAACTTCTATGAAGTCATGTCTCCTCCTCCAAGAGATGGTACCTTTTACTAATGTATGCTTTTTCCTATCTAGCTGTGTATTTTACATTTTACTTTAAAAGCTTCTATATAAAATAAGGCAAAGTGGAATATAAAATTATGACTTGTTAGCATTAAAATTTTGAGGTAATAATGAATCTGCCCCATACACTTACCTCTGATTCTTTATCACTTAAAGATCCCAAGCTTCCGAAACTGTGATTTGAACTTTCATTATTCGTCGAGGCCTACCAAGACAAATAAAATACTAAACATTATACACAGATTTATAAAACAGCTAATCCACTATTACCAGTCACAGTTATAACAAGTAACAGTAATAAAATTTCATGCTTGCACGGAAAAAATTATTAGAGAGCACTTGTGACGTGCTAGGGGGATAAGAATTTTGACAGGCAGATGTTTTAACAGGGCACAGTAAATTCTGTATTTCGACTGCTTTTAGGCAAAGTAAAACCCTAGAACATACAAAAATGTTTCAGTCTTATTTGGGAGTAGCAAAACATCCAATGAAAAACCTCTATCAAATGATTCCACAGAATGGGCTTAAAAAGCCAGTATTGCTGAAAATGCTGAAGACTACTAAAAATTTTCATTTTTCAAAGAAAAAGAGGGCTTAATTTTCTCCAAGACAGATACTAGGCTATTGCAGATTATTTTTTTTAATCCATTCAATGACAGAAAATTACCACCTATTGACAACATTATTCTACATTCTTAAACCATTTTCCCTGAAGTAACAAATTTACACTAGTGAGGGGGTGAAAAAAAAAAAGAGCAAGATAAAAACTGGAAAATAGTCTCAAGTTACAGTATTTACTTAGAAATTTTCTAAGGCTGATTTATTCAGAGATCTTTTGAACAAAGAATGGCAACAAGGACATTTTATTGAAAAAGTCTGTTCCACGTTCACGTAACAAAACATGCCAAAATCAGTTGAGCTTCTTTTTATTAAAAGAAAAAAGTATCTTATACTGTTGGATTATTCTCTTCTACATAGGAAGGCAGAACAAATACTTTGAAGTGAAACAACAACTAGTTCCAAGGCAAACACTCAGCTTGCTTCAAAGCACTAAACTCCAGCGCTGCATCAGTTTGCAGGACAATACTTATCTGTGACATCTTCTGAATAACTAGATCATCTCCGAACTAAAATTTCTGGAGAAACATTAACTAAACCCACAACATTTCCATGTGTATTCCCCCCTCAGGTAGTCTCTAGTACAGAAATGCCTGTATGTAGTTATTCCTTGCGATGCCTCACTATCTGGTCACTGGGATCAGCTAAGACAATAATCTCAGCAACCTATGTTCATATTTCCACCCTTGTTTACTGAAAAAGCTGGAAAATGATGGGCTTTCCCCACCTGCAACAATTCCAAAACTCTTCAGCAAAACAGTAGATAAGGTTAGGCTTTCAAAATAGTAGTCCCAATAGATAAGAGTCCATCTCAATTTAATTACTAGAAGAATAATGACCTAGGATGTTTCCAAAAAGAACCAGTAAGTGCAGCTGCAACCTCTGTATTGTCTTGCTAGGTTAGGAAAATGAGAAATTGGTACGTATGGATTTGGGTATGTAGGTGAAGAGGAAGTTTTCTCATTTTTGCCTGCAAAGTGAAAGCAGACCAATGGAGTTCATATTTATACATCACATTTTCCCAGTTACCTCTGCACATCAGATCAAAAAGGTTTCATCAGGTTTTTAAATAAAAATCACATAAGCCTCTCTCAATAACCCCCACCAAGACTAAAGCTCACATTTAAAAAAAAAAAAAAAAGCAGCATATTCCAAACACAGCCCCGATCAGCTACTACACTTCATGCTATCTGTTTGGATACACTGGTAAGAAATAAAAGAAATACTAACAAAACTGATATAATTGCCATTTTACTGGTGGCGAGATAAATCACAGGATTAGATATTGGTACTTTCTTTTACCTCCCTGCCTCCCAAAACCAAACAAAAAGTAAGCAGGAAAAAGAAAAGATATTGCACTGTATAACGAGTATCATTTGTGGAGTATTTGTGGTCAAAGGTAGGAAGAACAGTGTCTTCGGTGAGGATCTGTATCAATCAGAAGACAGTGGCAGTAGTATCTTCTGCAAACAATTATAAAAGCATCTGGTGGTATTAAAAAACCCCACTTTATCCAGCTATCCATTTGGAAACCAACTGCATGAGCTACAGTTATCTGTTCAAACAGGTCTTGGAATGTGTCATAGACAAGAAATTTATGTTTTACATGGTAGAGTGAAATAGGAAATTAGCTGTTTTAAATTTCATTTTTTTCTGGCTAATTTGGATGAACAAACTGAGAACCTGAAAGTGGACTGTAATTTGGCTAAAAGTGAGATCAGCTGAGCAACAGAAAACAAAAAAAAGACTTGAACAGATTTACAGAAATGGTAAGCAGTGACTCACAAGGCCTCAAAGTTTAAAGTAAAGGAACCCCAAGAAACTTGTTAATGACTTTTAAAGGGCTGTACACGGATTCTGAAGAGGAAAGACTGGCAATAAGGCAAGGGACCAACACGGCTGTATCGAAAACTAATATAAGGGTTTATAAATACTCTAAAAGCTAAATGAAGTTAAAAGAAAGTACAGATCTAGTCATGAAAAAGGACAAATAGTCATTTGAATTATGAACAATTATCTGAGCAATTATAATGAGCCAATAAATTAGGGGAGCAAGTAGTATTAGAGAATCCAAGGAAGAAAGAAACAAAGATGGAGTAGAATTACTAAGTTTGCCTCTATCTAATTTTAATCATAAGATATGGCAAGTATACACTTTTGCAGTCATAATTAGAATGCAATTAAATAAAAAGAGAGTGCATCAACAGTGCATCAACCACACCGTGTCAGTCCAACCTTCCCCTGACCATTACACTCACTTCTTGGTGAAGCTGGTAGTAACAGAAGTGACGTCACCTTTTTTACAGCTTTGTGACCTTCATGTCACTCTCAAAAATAAACTAATAAGTTATGATGCCAGATCACTACGCACTGATTCCTATTCTTTATAGTTTGTTAATAGTCATCAATACATCACACATCTCCAGAATGTCTGCTATCAGATAGTATTTTGTTCTGTAATCTAGACTGGTAATTAAAATGTGGAATAGGAAATGAAAAATACTAACAAAGTTCATGTAAAATACTTAAAATACAAGGACATTGCAAATACTTTGGAAACAGAATTCAAAAGTACTTTGGTCATGGAGGAAATGTGCCTAAAAAATTAGCATTGTATCTTTTTAACATTAGTTTATTAAGTACCCCACCTGGTGAAGAACATTCAAATGCACAAATACAAAATAGAGTAACTCTGGTTAGGCAATAGTATTGCAGAAATCAGTCTTGACAGTTGAAGCTAGTAACTTGAACAGAATTTCTAATAAAGGCAAATTTATTTTGCAGACATATCAACTAGAAGGGTAATATATGACACAGGAAAGGTAATTAAGCTCTGCTATTCAATGTTCATAATGTTTTTCCTCAAGTGTTGCATCGTGGTTTAGATACTAACGGACAGACTGCAGAAAGTCTACAATGAAAGTAAGTAAAAATTATATAAATGTCTGGAAAAGTTGAAAGAATTTGGCTTTGTTAATCTAGACATATTAGTCTTTAAACAAGTTTAATCTTAAAAACAGAGGTCACACCAGACTCCCTGTGTCTATTTCAAGCCGAACTGTAAGTAGCTGGTCATCTGCAGAAGGGACAACTCCACTTAAATACTAGGAATAACTTCCATCTCTGATCACTTATGCACTAGATCAAAAGCACTAAAAAGCATGTATAAACCCATTCTTTGGTGTTTTTAAGAACAATTTAATGTCCGTGTCATAGACAGGTTCAGGATAAACAATCCTATCTCAAAGCCAACTAACAGACTAAGAAGAGTTTTCCTGAGAGCCTCTTCCAACCCAGTACTTTTGCATGTAAATCACACTGGAAATACACAAGTGAAACAGTGTGAGATAAATTAGAATTTCAAAGACGGCAGATCTGGGTGACTGCTTTCAGAACTTACTTTAGCTCCAACACTGCAACTTCCAGTACTCCCAGTGCTGCCACTTACTACTCCTGTAAATCTTGCCTCTAACAATTCTTGTCTTCTTGGGTCCAGGCTATGAAGCTCATCCATTGCTCCTAAAAAAGATAAATAAAATCATTATATTCCCTAATATTTGCAGTGGAATATTTTATAAACAAGGCAAATGTAGTGCTGGCCTATGCAAAGAAAGGATTTATACCCTCATCTTGACAATGATCCACCATCTGTTACCTAATAATGAATCTACACAATGAATTGCAGAAATTACGGGGAAAGTTCTGTGTAGCAGAACAGCCTTGCCAATTCTGGTGAAAACTAGAACCTGTTAGAGGCGTGTAAGACACACAGAGTCTGCAGTGTGCAATATGCCACCCAGGTAATTATTTATAGATTAAAAACTAGCTGACAGAAGCATTAAACCTCTCAATTCTGCAAGCCCCTTGTTTTCCATATTATTTATACTGTTTAGGCTATCAACATATCATTGTCCAAGACAAACAAGTAAGAATCACAGGAAAAAAAGGACAATCAGAAGGTAGACTACAGTCCCCAACACATGCAAGGGAATGCAGGATTATATGAAGGTCCAGAGGGCACAGAGGAAAGGAGCAGGATCAGCAATACGAAAGGAGCCAAGAGTAACAGAGACCCTTGCACAGGTGGTGCCTCCAACATAGCCCTGCTGAACGGGGCGATGCAGTGCTGCTGGCATCGGCAGCGAAAGCAAGGTGGAAGGAAATGGAGGAACAAAAGCAAGTTTCTGATGAGCTCAGCCTACATGAGTAGGCTGCGACATGATGTGCAGCTTTCTAATTTGTATTTAAATCACTTACGGCTGTTTAATGAGCCTGAAAGAGGATCTAGACGAATAGTCTTCTGTATTTACACAAACTGCGTTCTTTGTTCTTATCTTTTCAACTACTTGAACATTCAGTTTATCTTCAACTGGAAACCTTTTAGTTGCTTTAAGTAAGATATTTAATGCCAAAGTCTTTATGCACTATTTTAATAGTATATCCTTCAAGTACCATATAAAGTGATATAGCCTCATTTTTTGTCAACCAAGTCACAACTTCAGTTTGTGCTTTTCAGTCCCACAGGACAACACAGCAGTTCAGAAAGGACTGTAAGTAATAACTGCATATTCAAATGGTGCTATGAAAAAAAGCTTTTGGAATTCTCTTTTCATGAAAAATACAGTTTGCAAAGTTTAAGTGCTCCTATGAACTTCCATCCATCAGCTAAGCATCTTGACAACAAAGGCATCAGCGCAGCTTTCCTCACCGTTAGTAAGACACAAGACACTTTCTTACATGACTCCCGAGTATCTCACAAATCTTTAACATTCATGTACTAGACAGACCTTTCTGTCCCATACATGTTGGCCAGTCCTGGCCATGCAGCTAACCCTCCTGGCAGGGAAAGCACTGGCTCTGCTATTTGGCTAATTTAAGTTGCCCTTGTTCCTGCAGGACGGCGAGTGTGGTGTCAGTGCTCCTTTACCGCAGAGCCCAGCACCCAGACCTCCTCTGATGGAAGACAACCACACCAAGGGAAAAACGGTCAGGAAGGAGACGTTTGGGAAATGTGTTTTTGGCAGAGTCTTATTTTGAAAATTGAAACTGCAAGCAACAGGTTGAGGATACTGCCTTTGGTTTCTGAGGGTGGGGGAGTTTACCCAAACGCAGACACATACAGAGCTGGAGGCCTCTTTCCTAGCAATGCAGGGGAATTACCCAGTTTGAAATTGCAGCTGGCTTATTATCAGCAGTTTTAATGCCACTTCTAACTTGCCTAGTAAAAATTCCACCAATTTCTACATATTTTAGATTGTAAGCTCTCTGGGGTAAAGACAACAACATGTATGCACACTGCAGAACAATCAGGAATCCTCTTTAAACTCTTGCTTCCTAAAATGTGCTTGTGTACTGCTTCCAAGAGTTTCAAAAACAAATTGTACATTTCTCATATGCACAAAAAGTATTTCTTACATTTACACACTGTGCAATAAGGCTTTTTTTTTAAAGTAGATGTGTGCAGTATACCTTTCCTAGTATGTATGTAATCTATACCTTAATGGGAAAGTATTGCTCTGAAAAAGTGTAAGAAACTAATCACACCAGATTTGCCAACCCAGTCAAATTATTATTGTTTTGCTTCATAACAGCACAAGTGTTTAAATGTACGCCACTTTGAAATAACCAATTTTAGTTTACCAAAGTAACCCATTTAATGAAGCAGGACTAGCAATATTTTGATTTACTAGTCGAATTGATAGTCACTGCCCACAAAAGTCCAGCGCTTACTTAATATTACCGACATAATTCTAGCAATTACAAACCATGTGTGTATTACAGAAACAGATACTACCATACCCTGTACTGTTTATTTTTATGAAATATGGGAAAGCAATAATCACTGTGGATAGCTAAGGCTCATTTGAAGTGCTGTAGGGTAAAATTGCTACTGCAGGTCTCATGTACTGCATCTAGATGCTAATGCACTAAACAGATCAGCACCCCTGGGTTACCTTACCAGTCACAATGGTAATTCAGCAGATAGAGCAGTAGTCCACAGCACAGATTAAATACAATCCTTAATTATATTTTCTGCAGAGATTTTAGAGCCTACACATGCCAACGAATGCCCTGTATTCTCTTCATTATTTCTGCTGGAGTGGTTTTTTGGTTTTGTGTTTGGGGTTTTTGGTTTGGTTTTAGTTGTTGTTGTTAAAATCCAGAACCAAAATGCAACACACACTCCGCCATGCTTGTGATCTGAAGGACAAGACAGAAAAGCTGGATTCAAATCTTCTTTCAGCACAGAGCAAATCCCAGGAAAATCTATTAAACTGCCTTCCTCATTCATGCTGTAATTTAAAATACACCATTGACTCCCAAATACACAGCTGTTATTTCAAGAACACACAGTTCTGTACAATCCTTCAGTTCTCAGAACGTTACCTACTTTTAGAAGTACTCTAAGCTTTAAGGCACTTCATGTAAAGGACAAAAAATACAATTTTTTTAAACACCAGAATTTGTAAATTCTCCTGCTCACAGAACACCTTGCTACCCACAAGACCGACATCACTTACAGTTTTGAAAATATACCCAGACTTCTTACTTGAACTACTTCGCTCCTACCCCTGAAAGCCAGCTCACTAACTTGAAGGACATGCAATGATACACAAGTACTTACAGCATATTTACAATGACACTAAATGAAAGACTGGCATTGCTACCACCCACTGTCATTCAAACTTCTACTATCTTCCAAAGAGAACACTTGGAAGATTATCTGAAACTCACGGAAGTGCCCTAAAAAACACTTTTCATTATTTCTTATAACTGCTACAGATTTTGGAACGCTGCTTCTAGTAATTTTTTTAGAAAGTTACCAACACTACCTAGCTGTTGTATTTTTTGGGAATGGTCTGTATTAATTTATCTTCTAGAACCATATACATATAAGTCGAAAAACTATATAGTCTAAAAACTAATATAAAATATACGGATCTCTTGTCCTAAAAAGGACACTTTTTGCAAGAACTTTTAAAAAGAACTCCAACTCCTCTGAGAATTTGTTAAGCAATAGGTTATGTCAAAAGTCAAAGTTATAAATTCAGAGAAGCAATTTATAAGTTGTTTCATGGCATTCAGAATAATCAATCATACTGTATTCTACCTTAACAAAACAGAGATGTACGGAATCAATCAGAGGATTCTCCATGGTAGTCTGAATTTTTCAGAACTGGTGACCAGAAAATAATGAAGTGCAACAACACCTGTATCCCAAGGCCCCACACCTCCAAGCAGATAAACACTTGCAAAAGATTTGGTTATTTAACCAAATACTTGTTTGTACCTCAGTAAAACTGACATTTTAGGAGAAAAAGTTTAGCAGAGAGTTGCAACTGCAAGTCTTCACCTCTTAAAACTGGATCTTTGGTTGCAGACCCAAACACAAAGCCTTGACATATCAGACATGTTTTGCACTAAATACGGAATCAAACTCCAAGACTCAATTTTCAACTCTCTTATTACCCTGAATGGTCTCTTGTTTTCTGGCAATCAATTACAGCTTCAAGATGAAGAAAGATCAATAGCTTCACACGTTGTCAGCTTTCTAGAATGAAGATAAAGTTCATTACGCACAAGTCCGATTCTTCTTAGAACAACCCTCCACATCAGACTGACACCCCTCCGTCTCCCGAATTGAAGGCCAGCACAAACCACCTCTCACTTAAGTGAAAGGCATACTGGTTTGGTCTCGTTTCTTTAACAAACTTCCAGGCATTTTTAATGCCAAAGCAAAATACTTCAACGTGGAAATTTATCTATTGAAGAGGATCGTTCAACAATAGCCCACATGTAAATCCAATTTCCTGATGTGCTTCTAGGAGGCACTCAGATTTCATGGTAACACACATGGTATGAGAATTATCTCTAACATTTTTAGGAACACTTCACGTTAACATTGATAATATTACCACCATGTAGTCTCCTCACTGACACTAGCATCCTTTAGATCAGTAAATCTAACTAATACCCAGCTAGAAGGCCAAGGAGTGGGAAAAGAAAGGCGGGCGGGGGGGAAGGTACACATTTCAAGGGGCAAGGAAAACAGCCTGGAAAGCAGTTTTTTTTTAAATCAAAATTCCTTTAAAGGTATCAAACAATCTTTGAAGTTATGAACACTAGACTTTAAGCATGGTAACGACTCCAAGTATAGAAAACACTGTTTAACAGCATTGCAATGCAATCCCTAAAGTTCTTAAGTAATTGCTTATTTCAATTTGGAATATCCTAAATATGCATTTAGCCCATTATGTTGATGCTCTAATAATTTAACTTCATAACAATTGAGTACGACAGCTCTTGTCATTGTAGAATGCACGTGTACCAGCAGATAAAAGGAAAGCTTTACAATATCAAATGCAAACCAGACTACAGAAAATTACTAAAAATACAGATTTTAAAATCCTTAAGCAATCTCCTAAAAAAAAAAAAAAGCCCACATAACCACTTTTCTTCTTTCACCAACTTGAAGATGCATCTTGTCTCTGCATCCATGTGTACTTCCTTTTAAGCGAGCTACTCTAATCTCATTTAGGAAAACAAAAGCCCCAAACCAAACGAACCAAACCATGGACTTAACTTTATTCTTCTATCTTACCTTTCTGAAACTCTGGCCTTTCCTTATTGCAGAGCCAACCAGAAAGGACTTTTTCATTCTCCAGGAAAGTAAGGTGATAAAGCTAACATTTCTGCCTCCAAGAAAACAAACTATTTGGTAACAAATAATTTTGTAGTTAGGTAAATGCTAGCAAGTCATCATCATGTTGATCAAGGTCTCTTCCTATTAATAGTAAACTTTCTATTTATTACAGCTTATACTTTATATATGCTTGAGTACCTTATAAAGCAACCCAGAACAAGCTGTCAGTGAAAGAACATACAGAGCTCGAAAATACAAGTCTAATCAAGTGAAAAAGCACAGTAAACCAAAATACAGTAAGACATCAAACTATATGGAGCGAATGCAAATTTCTTTATTTTTAAATTGGTAAAAATAACACCTGTTCCATTTAAATCAGAACATTTGGGCTGCAAGATTGAGAAATGAATTAAAAAAAAAAACCCGCAAAGTTGATCTCTGTTGCTAAACCATGTCTTGAATAGTCTTTCTTCCACAGCATGTTTTGGGGAATCACAGAAAACAGAATTGGAAACAGCCTTGAAAACTACTAATGTGCTAAGAAAACAAGTTGAGGTGCTAGTATGATGGCGTAAAGCCAAGCAGCCGCAATTTGAGAAGAGTTCAATTCCAAGATAACAGCAAAAGCACAGCCTGCCCTTAGCGGAAGGCTTTGAAGTGCATCACCATCCAAGGTGAATCACAATCCCGAGGCCACAGTCATTCAGTACTGTGGCCTCAGAAGTCAAGAAGGTCCCACTCAACCTAAATCAGCAGTCAGTAGGGCAGACAGCAAGATACAATCATTGAGATTTAAAGTAAAACAAAAAAATCCCAAAAGTGTATTTCCCTCTAACAATAGCTACATCACCAAAGCTTAAAGGACACCGTTTACCAAGGCCCCAGTGTTCCAGCTCTTCCAAAATACTTAACAGAATAACAACAAACAGCTACAGACTACCCATGACAAAGTTTAACCTGGAAATTTAGAAATGCTTAAAGTCACTGGCTTTCTAATGAAGAAGATTAATTTCTTTTACAGAGGGCTATGTAGCTACTATAACCTCCAAACAACAGGTAACATGGAAAAGTTCAGGGTACCACACGCGAGTTGAAAACCTTCACTGTAGCTGAAGTCAAGCAGCAGCAGCAGATGCAACGAAATGGGGAAAAACATGTCCTGATGTTGAAGTCAAACCAGCTGTTTGAAAAGATCTTAAGTGATAAGAAATTCCTAACAAGAGACAGACACATCTAAGCGCAGGGACAGGAAAGAACAAAATCCATTTAATTAATAAAGAGTTGTTTTGAATGCACAGTGGAAATGTAACATTTCTTAGCACCTGAGCTGTTAACTGAAGCACACAACACAGAAAAAGCAATATAAAAATGGTATTTCTCGCTGAAGTTATCTTCTCTATTTACATACTTCTGTTTCCAAACAAACACAACCCTTATCACTGCTAAGGTGCCTAGATGAACTTGAAATGCTTTTCTAAATAGTTTTTATTCCACAAACTGATCCACTTAAAATGAGAAAGACTGTGTCCAAAAGAATGGGCAGAGGGATGCAGTCAAGCAAAAGGTGACCATGGCTGGAAGATGCAAGAAAGGAGGGGAAAAGCTGAATAATTAGCAGGCATGCAGATCAGGCTTTAGTCTACATAAAACCTGTGGGACGAAAACAATGTATCTGGCAAATTTTCGCCTAAAAAAGTACAACTATGGTAAATCCAACAAACTATAAGAAAAAAATCTCCCTATAAATACCAGAAGACAGCAGTTTTTGACAAATACAAAATTTGTCTCTGCTGATTACAGTTGTATGATTGTTGGATGCAAACTTGTTAAAATACAAAGTAGAGAAAATATGTTTTTTCCGGTGGGGAGCAAAAAACCCACAAACACAACAACCTCTGACCCATTTCCTACAAACTAAAGAGTTGACAAAGGAGTGCATTTTGGATAGGCTGTTGGCTTACCGGGACTCTAACACTCAACATTAATTCTTCCGATGCTGAAAGAACAGAAAAATATTACCTGTGTCCCTTCTCTCCCAAGATGCACGCTATTTCTGTGTGGAAGTCTTCTTCGAAGGTTTTTTAAAATGACCATAGCTCACTTCTTAAAAATGCTGATTGAACGTTGTCTATTTCACTTTTCCCAACAGTTCAACAGCTCAGAAGTTTGACCTAAAACAAGGAAAACCGTTCCTGCTGGACAGATAATTTTCTGCAATTCATTCTACAACAGAAATCAATGCTTGAACGCTAAAAAAAATTGTAATGATCTTTAGACTTCATCTCTGTGCTGCCAGTTTTTTGATTTCAATTGTCTGGCCAACAACCTGGAAAGGAAAAGTGAATTACAGAGAAATATGTTCCTGAGGGAACCTCTGCGAATGCCTTGAAGACAGACTTATGAATAAAACACTTGGGCAAACTCCAGACCAGCTAGGAGACATTTGTGGGTAACAATTTAAGAATGATTAACTCATCTACCATTCAGCTAGGTGCCCTACTCCAAGGATCTGTTGGCCATTATGTGTCTCATCAGATGGCTGTAGGCAGCCAAGGCAGAGATGAATTTACATGTTGCCTACCAATGCCTTCATCTAGGCCACAAACCACCAACATACGCTCACGCATGTGGGTATCTGCCACAAGGATGGCAACTCAGAATGTCTCGTTCAGAGCTCAGGGAGTGTTTCATACAACACAGAGGACAACAGCTCCCCAAGGGTCTATTCTATTGTAACTGGGACTGAACCAGGCATGCAACTATGTCCAAGGCAAGCCAGTGATGCCTTGTTTCTAACGAGTCCCTCTACCAATCCTACCCTTTGGAAGTATAACTGAATTGCCTGAAAGCCACACAAGGATCAAGGGCAATGTATGAGCCTCCTGAAGTAACCAAGAGCTCTTATTTCTGAGATACAGCATTCTTCCTACATATTGCATGTACGTAATTACACTTTCCTTCAACACCAGAGACAACAAACCTACTGGACAGGTGTAAACGTAACCTGTTTGAGGTGCAGCAGAGTACCTAGAAAAAATAAGCACTAACATAGACAACAGAAAGACTTGAAAAGAAAGAAATAACCCAACTGACTGAGCACCTTTAAAAATTACATCCCAAACCTGGAAAATGATGAAGTGCGCGTCTGTGTGCACGACAGCTTCCAAGACTCAAGTCCGTCTAACAATTACTAACAAGTACTAATGGGTCTGAAAGCTACTGAAGTTTTTTTGCAATATTCACTGAAACAATGGCATGCTGTTTCTCATTCCAATCCTGTCCATTATCCAGAAAACAAGCCAACATTTAGGTCTATTTGGGATGTGAATCCTTATAACACTTCGGTTTTTAGCCAAACTTTTCCTTATGCTAGCTCTTCCTGAAGGAATTCTTCACAGATCAATTTTTTCTCATCTTGCCCCAGAAATTATTACGCCATTATTTTTGCAGTGGTTTTTTCCATATTAATGATAGACATTGATAAGTATAGAATAATTAATAAAGATAAGACAAGATAAGATATAGCATAGAACATTCATCATGGCATCTACCTACCCATTTCCCAGACTTCCAATATAACTCCACGTGCATCATGTACAGGAAGCGTTAGCATAGCAAACACTGCTATGAGCAACAGAACCACGACAAGGTCCTTCCTGAGTCTGTTGAGTAACGTGTAGCGTGATGAATGAAGGGAAAAAGTACAACCTAAAGAACACGCAGTGTATCACTAGTAACTCGAAAGCTGTTTATCTTGGAATTGCCACCCCCCAATAGCACTAAGGAGACTACATTTTGAAGATTGGTATCACTGTCTTTTCTCCTCACCTTAACTAAGACAAAAATTGAATTCAACAGATCAGTTCATGGGCACGGTAACAGAAACATCTGCTGCGCCCAACAGCAGAACAGTCCACTTGGAAGAAGAATTCCCCACATCCAAATATCTCCCTGCGTCCAGTAATCCCTTCTAGGCTCTTAAAAACAATATTGAGTTAAGTAAGATCAGAATGTATTTCCTACATCGGAATCCCAAACTGCAAGATCTTTCCCCATCGTAAGAGCCTTCCTGTATCAATCAAACAGAAAAGCCACTACAAAAATACTCCACAGAAAAGAAGCATCAGTGAGTAATACCCCTTCTGGAAATGTCCTACTAAAAAGACTTATTCTGAACTTACACAACTAAGAGCTTAAATAATAAAAAATTTGCTAAAATCAGATTTCCCGAGTTGTTGGCTACAATACCATATGCAGAACCAGCCTGCCAAAGACAACACCACTCTGAACATATACAACTTAGATGTGTGATATCCTGAAAATGTTTGTTACAAGGAATGTTATCCATTCCTTCGAAACTTGTTGCTATGTAATCCCAAGTGTCATATTTTCCTGTTATTTAAAAACCTGGATTACTCACTTGTTCTTTAGATTATTCTGAACTGCCAAAGTGATCAAAGAGCAGGTTCTGATTTGGCAGACAGATTTTGGTGGCTTTTCAACATCACTAACTTCTACCATTTAATAGCAAACTGGAAGAGCCAGAGTGTTTCAAAGAAGTAGGTTTGTTAACATAGTCTTCACTGACCATTTTGCATTCTTCACAGCTAAAGACAGTGATGCGCGGGAGCAGGTTTATTGACTAGTTTACTCTCTCTGTCTAAAGTACTGCTCTGAGCATTTAGGCCATTTAGAACAAACGTATAGATAGTGAAAAACAAATGCATCTTCACTACAACTCTTTTTTAATGACAGCATCCGATTTGAACATCCGCTACAGTGACGGAATAACCTGAGGTACAAAGAACCATTCTATGATTCTATTAACTCATTTAAAATGCTTTTATTAAAAGTTTTGTTCAAGACAACAGCCAGTGTTGCAGCAACTGAGTAGCCAACATGCTCCTGAAGTTTCTTGTCATCTCTGACCACTATAGTCTGTGCCTGCATAAATGTGATACTAACCTCTCTAAAGTCTCCCATAAAGCCTTAAACAGTCACATCCAGGTTCCATGCAGGTTTCTGCTGGAAAGGGAAGATTCATTACACAGTTGGAAGGTCAAAAGCAGTAACTTTTCTTTCTTCAGAGTTAAGAACAATGTTCTGGTTAAGGAAAAACTACACTAAATGCATTGCTTTATGATTGTATACTACCATGTCTGAAGAAAGATTAGAAGAAAATATGATGGGATCCCTTTGGGTTGCTTTAGTCTACTGGAGATCCTCGGTCAACCACAGTAAAAAAAGTCCTTCAAAGTGTCCCATAGGGCAGAATCAGTGTTGCTGTATTGCACTGTATTACTACTACAATCGATAAACAAACATACAACACACAGACAAGAAGTTTATGCTTATAAACCCCCTTATGAGATAATAAAAGTCTATTTATATTTTACAGAAGGCACCCAACATCTTGGCTAAAGATACGCAAGACATCTGTGGCAAGAACACGAAAAGATTTGTCTTCCTAGGTAGCAAACATCTGCCTTGAACACAACATTATGTCAAGAGAGATAAAAACCAATACAGCCTGGGCTGCACACACGGAGGTGATGGGCTGCCTGCCTATTTCTACCAGCTCCCTTTTCATCTCCATGTAGAGGATTCTGCAGCAATTACTGTTGCTTCCAGACAGCTCTGTAAAAGGTATCCAAACAGAAACAGAGAAGCAGAATTTGCCCATTTCAGCTTCATTTGCTGCAAAATCAGACACTCCCTATCCCCTTGGGGAAGAGGCAGCAAGCAGAGAGAAGCAGACTGCAAGTTTGTGGGTCACTTGCTGGCAATGCAGACCAACAGGTCACAAGATAACACCAGTTTTGTGATACTCAAAAAGCGCATCACATACTGAACAAAAGCTTACTACTTTCCACATCTCTACCTATTTCGATGCTGAAAAGCACTAAAAGCCTGGAGCAGTCCCAAAGAAGGAACGCCTACCTAGAGAAATACCAGAAAGTACAGCAAATTTCATTTGCTGCATTCAGTTATAAGGAAACAAATTGAGAGCTCTAAAAGCTCGAGTCCACAAAATGGCTGTTCTGCAAGAATTTAAAATGGCACATGCCTTTTGCCCGTATCAAAAATAAACAGTAGTTTCTGCTATCTAAGGAAGGAGTGAAAAGGAAGTTGAAAGCAGAGGTCACCTACCAAGCAGGAAGGGAGCGAGCAATGTCCCTTCCCACAGGGTTTTTGGTTCTCACCCTCACTCCTCAGAAAAAGTAAACCATGAAGGAACAACTATAAATTGTGCACCTTTTCCCCAAATACATTTTCCTGGAAGTTACCTATAGGGCAGAAAGGCAGTCCAAAAACTGCCAAAAACTTCACAGAATAAACTTATCTTATTTTTCTGAGTGATAATACCAGTCATTTGGTATTTGAAAGCTGCGTTTGTGTCAGTAGGAGTGTGTTTCAGTTGCTAATTCCCTGAATTTGCTAATCTCCTTACTTCTGCAGCTCCTACTGCCATTTCTGCCCTCACAATCTCTTAAATCCCCGCAGCACTGACAGCCCACTGACCCTTGAGGCTGAGGCAAGCGCTCTGCTCCCCGGAGCACACAGGACATAACACACTACTGATCACAGTACATAACCCTTAACCTATGGTTGTTCTCACCATTACATACTACAAATAAGAAATTAAACAAAAAATCCTAAGTCCTTCCAAATATATTAATCTATTTCACTCATAACATTGTGATCGACTACAATTTCAACCTCCATATACTTATACAAGAGGCCACAAAACATGCAGAAAAGCTTATTACACCTCTTAAGGTTAAACTGGGACAGTAAATTCACCTCTAGTTGTAACCACAAGACTCAAACTATTTTGGCTTTTGAACTACACCATTTTAAGAAAAAAAGATATTAACCTCAGGTAACATCGTCAGTTTACTCCTTTCAAAATTACCTGTATGGCACACACAGCATATATAACACTAAAAACTGAAAGAAAACACCTTACATTAAGAGATTTAGAGTGCAGAATCACAAGCTTTGTGATGAACCACCACACCACCAGGCAGCTTGTGCAACGGCGACCCTGCCCCCCTGCTGAGTCGGGCCATGCCACCTGTGAGACGGCTCACCGTTTCTCTCTCGAAGGCACCCTGTCTAGAGGCCAGGTGGTGCTCAAAGAATCAGGCAACTAGATGCTGTTCCTTAGGTTTTCGTGGGTTTTTCATTTCTTTTTTTCATTTATAACTCAACCAGCTGCCTCTGAACCGACAAGACAATCCAAGCTTCTCTGAATAGGGGAAGAAACTCATTTCCTCAAAGTCCCTTGTAGGGAGGAGCCTCTCAGAATATGGCTCTAAATAGATAAATTGCACACACATAAAGCTGACATGTTAATGACTACATCTACATGTTCCTGGGACCTTGCACTATTTATCCCATTCTACAGATAGGGAAAAGAAGAGACTTGTATGAAATCACAAATGAATCAGTGAAAAATCAAGTTTAGGGCTAAGAGGAAAAAAATACTTTAAACTGCGTAGTCATTCCTCTCACAGCACAGCTACAAAGCCTGTTGATACCAACAGTATACATTAAATTCAGTTGCAACTTTGTGTACTGAACATTTTTAAAAATTCAGCACCCACTCAGTTCACAAAGAAATACCCTATGTAATCATTTGTCAAAAATTCAGTTTTAGTGTTGCTCAGCATTATCATTAAAGAAATCTGCATTACAGCCGTTTCTCCTAGCCAGCACTCATTGCCTAATTTTAAACCAGTTTTCTGCTATACTATCACTTTCATTGAAGTTTTGGTAGAAAGAAAGAAGGGATTCTCATTCTTTTCAACACAGTCGCTTCCTGAGAACTGCCCATCTTGCAGGCTGAGCGAAGAACAGACTTCATGGAACAAAGTCTGTAAGCACGTGAATAAAATTTTGTAACGTAAATGCAGTTAAAGCCGTGAGGGCAACCAGAAATTAGGAAAGGGCACAGTTGTAAGTCTTTGGTATTGCAAATGAAAAAAAAAAAAAATCGGGTCATGAAATTCGTTGGATGGCTGAAGCAGGCTTCCCAGAGCCTACATCCTACAGCAGATTTGACACAGAGAGGACAGCCAGTGCTACCAGGAGGTAGCAGCACACAATACCAACAGTTGACAAATTGGAATGCATTTCACCTGGCGTGCATTTGACACAACTGCTTCCACACTCCTGACTTTGGGAGTAACTAAACACCAAGCTAACCATGTGGAATATTTTTTTTAAACTGAATAAATCTACTAATGAGTCTATAACGGACTTAGAGGGTCCCAAACCAAGCCAGGCTTACCTCCATCAGAAAAGGCAGACAGTCCAAACGTCGCTGGTGCCTGTATGGTCAGGCAAGGTTAAAACCCTGACGAGCCTGCAGACGTATGGGGTTACCTGCTGCACACACCACACTCCCTCCCGCAGCGGACCCAGACCCACTGCTGTAGCAGGCTATCTATCTCCGTGATAAAAATGGAATTTAAGAACTACAAGCAACTGAATAAAAGCACATCAGGAAGGAGAAAGTTTCGCCAACAGCAGTTCCCAGGGAACAAAAAAAAGGCTAGTTGGAGGCCACCCTCCTTGCCCTGCCCATGCCCAGCGGGAGCCACCGCTGCCGGCAGGGCCGATGCTCACCAAGCATCCCTGGAGGCAGCAGCCACAGCTGCTGCTGATACCGCATTGCCACAGCTGATACGCACGTGTGGTAAAGTCTACACACAGAAAAACTTCTAAATATGAGGCAGCCCACGCAAACACAGATGACTGAGTACATGGTGCAAGTTTTGGTATAACTGTTAGAAAAAAAATCAGTTTAGTCTCTAATTAAACCCTTTTACGTCCCTAACAGCTGGTCACACTACCTATTTTGGTAGTCACCTGAATCACTAATTCACTATTTTCATTTACTGCTTTCACATCACAAAACATTGTTCTGCAAGTACGTGCTAACATGATTCTTTACCAAATGAGAGAACTCATGCTAAAAATGTCTTAATTTGCCAGAAATAAACTCGTCTGCTCAGTATCTTTGGACCATTTACACAACAAACCAAATGGATTCAATGACTCAATGCATGTGACAAAAAGCAACTGTAGTGACCTGTCTTGACTTAAACCTAAAAAACATGAGGAATTTCCATTATTAAAGACTAAAAAAATACTAACAAAATCTGTTATTTCCCAAAAACCCTCTCATTTCAACCTTTATCCACAACAATCTTAACACTGGATTTCACCTTTTTTCAAGTGGCAACTGGTGGTCAAGCAGAATTTTGACACCCAAGATAAACCAACATTCCTCTCCAGTATTTCTAGACACAGGCACCCATGGCTGTGAACTCCTAACTGCAGGAAGCACACACCATCGCTGCCAGCTCTACAGCAGGAGAGTTCCCACGTGGCACCGTGGGACAGGAGAGGACACTCCCGGCTACACCCTTGCAAAACTCTGTCAGCAAGGGGACCCCCAGCTGAGCACGGGCAGTCAACGCTTGAATATCCAGAAGGTTCTTGCTTCCACCACATCGACTTGCTCCCTTTATCGACGATTATCCTCCCTCCAGCAAAGTCATCAGCACACAGAAATGAAAGCTAAGCAGGGGGACTGCGATTTGAGGAGGAAAACGACAATTTAGAGAAGCATGGGGGAAGCAAAAGAACAGTATGAGACCAGAGGTCACCCTTGTGGCCCAGCACTGGCCAGGAAGGGAAACCAGTGGTGGGAGGAGGCAGGGCTGAGGGATTAGGTCTAGGAGAGAGAGCGCACACCCCATCCGAGAGCTATAGCGATGATGGCACATTGCCAAATTCTGCAACTTCTGCAACAGTCACTGGTACTGCTGCCTCATCACTCATTTCCCTTATAAAGATGGAATTTCAAAGCTGCAAGAACAACAAAAAACTAAGAATAGCAGGTTCTTTCTCTCTCTTGTGTGCGAACAAACTTGAAGGAAAAGAGAGATTTAAGGAAAACAGCAGGAAGGTAGTGTCAGACGCTGGCAGAGACTGGTGGCTGTTGTTTGCACTTCTCTAGAAGAGAAAAACAAGTGAAAGGCTCGGAGAGAACAGCACATTGCGATTTAGCCAGGGGAACAAATCAGGTCAACTTTCAATCACAGGACACAGAGGGGGAGGGGAAAAAAAAAATCACTATTAAGGTCATTTACTGGAAATTATTTTGTTGTCGTAGCTTCAACATTTCATTCCCAGACTAAGATACATGTTGCAAGTATAACAAATGGGGAGAAAAAGACAAGAAATATCACATTAATATGTAATCCAATACACAACCAGACTGGTTTTTTAATGAATTTTACATGTTTCTGTTGTTTAAAAGTGAATAGCAGTATATAAAGATAAAACTCAAGATACGGCAAAACTAGCACGATTAATCCAGCAGTCAAATTTTGTATGATCTGTAATACTCATCAGCAGGTTTAACAAAATTACATACTTGAAAAAACGAGAAGTTTTTATCAAGTATGTAACAAGAGACAACAGGAATTTAGAACATTTTTACTAAAAAGCAGCTGAAGTTTTTGTGTAAGCTTAGCTTGTTTATGAGATTGCTATGGGGGATGGGGGTCCTAACAACAACATTAGTATTCCTAATGACTAAACAGACAGCTCACCAAGACTACACACACACATTTGTTGTATATATAGAAGTATGTGCATGCATGATACATAAAATTGCCACTTCCTTAATACTAACCCCTTGGATGTTCTGGACGTGACAGCATGTATCAAGCAAAGGACCGGAAAAAAAAAAATCTATGGATATTTTATATCAAGCAAAGACCATGATATTTGCCTTTCATAGTTTGAATACTGGTGTTACCCCTCTTAGGCATTATTAGTATCACAATCATTTAATAGTACTATTTAATTAGAAAGAGGTAATATGCAATCTGATTATGTAAGTTGAGGTATATTAAATAGGCAATGAACTTCACAAAGAGTAATCACATACTGAGGCAATAGCATCCACAGCAGAAAGTGCTTTTTGTATCTCATTTTTCAAAATTCTAAGCCTGCACCTTCATGAAATACTTCTATCTGTATCCTACAGTAACTTTAAAATATAAAAATCCCACTCCTCATGATGGTGCCTCATAATACTAAATACAAAGGTACTGTTAACAAGAATTATTCTACTTTATTCAAAGTTAAAGCTTGTAGAAAACTTGCAAGACAGTCTTTGACCCTAGTTCCGTCCTGTAAATAGAACTACTGAAATGAAAATGCAACACTAATAATCAAAAACTTTCTAAAACATGTAGCAAAGACACAGCAACCACTCCCAAACAACAGCCAGCTCAAGTAGTGACTGACTTGCAAAAGAAACAAAAACAAAAAAAACCCTAGTAAATAACACCGATAAATCTACCCTTAATAACCTATAATCACCACCGCAACTAAAACAAAAAAGTTACCTTACGAAGATAATCACACCACCTAGACCACCACCACTCTTCTCACCACAGTGCAAATTCTCACCTGGCTGGTGAAGGGAACACACTGGGGTAGAAAAGAGCTGGCAAAGGCAAGCAGGAAAGGGTCCTGCGCATATCTTAGCAATAATAAAGCACAGAGAAGGAGGGAGTCTGTCCTGAAAAAATAATTAGATAAAACCTTGAAGAAGCCAGAAGGGACTGGATGATCAGAAAACCGAAGTAAAGATTTTGTGGTCTTTGGGGATGACCTTAAAACTTACCAATCACTTCCTTCAATGGACCATATATGTTGTTGGACACAGCATCTTCTAAATACTTGAACTAAGATTTGAACTAAGACAAAGTGTGATCATTTTCTACATGCTATAAATTCTAGTTCAAAGGGTTGCAAATGCAGGCTTAGTTGTCATCAAACACTTCTGCCATTCCTTTTCAGGTAAGAGCTCTTATTTAAAAGGAAGGCAAAAGACAGTTAAAAGAACATTATGAAGGACTTTGAAAAGTTTCAAAACTTCTGGTACATCTTTTAATGTAACTTTTAACAGAACTGTTAAAAACAGATCATTACCCAACAAGACTAAAAGAATTTGCCAATAAATTAAGACCTCCAGCATAATACCTGAAAAATGTTTTCCTACATAAACTAACATAATGCTTGTGAAAGACAGAAAACCCCCAAAGCTATTTCAAAGTCACTCAGTTTTTCACCATACATAGAACATATTTATTAAGAGAAGTGGTTTCATTTCAATCTTGGCTGTGCAAATACAGTTGGTCTTTACAATGATATCATTTAGAAAAATATAAAGCTTGCTGTAAGTCACCACTGTCAACCAAAAAAATCTGTCCTGTCTAAACAAAAAAATATGTTTTTAACTCTGCATATATTAATTTAAAAGTACATATTTCTACTGATGTTAAAGAGAGTATCATTAATAATGTGTGGATTTTATTTTCAATTGCTTTATAATAAAAAACATCAACTTGTTAAAGGACACTACCTCTCTCATCACTTTTACTAGGAATAAGCTAAGAAATAGCAAAGACTGCAATGTCCTTGAGGACCCAAATAGCTAGAAAGAGGGTATTGGGGCACCAAAAAAAAAGGCATTGGCTGAAGTACAGCTGCAAAATTTAGGGCAAAACTGTAGAACCTATGAGAACGCAGCATTAAATAGAAAAAAAAACAGTACTTAACAAATACAGCTATGCAGTGTACAGGCCTGATTAGCCTAAGCCACAGGAGTGAAAGAAAGTAGTATGAGAAATCCTACTTGTAGCATCATCTGAGTTTGTCTTCGTAGAATCAAGAGTTCAAGTGGAGCTCAGCAGCGGAGAAATGGGAAATACCTCTGCTATTAAAGCTGTGTGATCCCAAAGGCATCAAAGACTTACGGACTGAAGACCAGGATAAAAATTATATTCTTTCATACTTCAGGAGTTATGAAGACTAACTTAAAGTATTTGTTTGTATATTTAACACTACTTTCCAATTTGTTGCCCTTACGCATATACTTTAGAGGTTCTGTTACTTACAAAAAAAATAAAAACTTGCAATCTACCAGAAGCTACAGCTGCGGGACACAGTGCTTGAAACACCTATATGCTTTGAGCTCAAGGTACAATCATAAAATTAGTTAAATATCAAAAAGGCTGGGTGTATGCGATATCACACAACTGATTTTCCTAAAAGCACCAAGATTTTTTGTTATTCCTCAAAAAAGATATTTTCCTTCCTTTTCTCTCACAAGCATAGCTGTATTAGAAGTCCAAAGAAAGGGAATCCAGTACTTGCCAATCTCCAAGGAATTATGGTCGGGCTTCATTTCCTGTAAAAGGCACTCCAGAGTTTCTTACCACCAACCTCACCTCTTAAAATCTGAAGTGCAGAGTGCTTTGTTCTTAAGGATGTTATAAAGAAAGCACCACGACCTTTAAGTTTCCACCCACTTAAAACTGTGCAGCTATGATGAGGCAAGATACATTGCTTAATGCTCCTGCTGCTGCCACCTCTCAGCAAGCAGAGGCAGTCTCAGGAAATATCGACTTTCTCTGTGATGTTCAGTTTCACGTAAAAGCTCCAGTAAATGAAGTTTCTCATTCCAAAGCAACCAGACTCCCATCACAGTTGTGTAGTCTAGCTTTCCCTCTAAATCCTTGGAGGACACTTGATGGCTTCAGAGCCCCTCCAGCTAAAGCTAAAAAGGTCTTTTGAGCACAGGGTGGATAATTTTTCTTATTTGCATATTTTAACAATACACTGCAGCGTTAAACGTTTAAGCTAAACTTGGAGCAGTAACAATCTATGGTGAGGTTTAAAGTTTGTGATCTATTAAATTCATACAAGTGAAAAACACATTCAAACGATATAAAGTTTAATGCTCAGCTGGCAGCCAAACCGTCACATCTCTGGAAGCCACCGTCGAGCCACCCAAATGGGAGCGCGGAAGCACTCCACCAGCTTTCACCAGCAACCGCTTCTGCCATTTTTGTTTGTTCAGCCACTTCAAAAGTTGGTTCACTGGGAACTGCTAAAGAGCAACTGGCAACTCAGAAAGCAGGAAAGCCTGGCTTTCTTTTCCAAAGGATGAACAAGAAGGAACGGAGACTGGATCTGACCTATTAACTCTGAATCTCGCAAGGCACGGGGACCAGAAATAACTGACTCATTTCACAAACTACTGACAGTTCTACATAATCTGGTTTAAATGCACAACACACATGAAAAGAAACACATATATCCAAGTATCTAGCGCAATTAGGATTCATTTTATTTAGCTAATAAAGTTAGCTAAAAGCTGTCTAAAGCATGGGGAATTATGTTTCTTAAACATTAAGAATCTAAGCTGTGTAAGTACTTAAATAAATGCATATAGCTGCATACTCTCCTGCCTAGCAAACGGCATGATCAAATTAGACCAATTAGAATCAACTTTTCTTTAGGAAAAATAATTAAGCACAAATGCAAAATAAAATTAAAAACAATTATTTAATCAGGATTTCCTGCTCGCTGATTTAAGTCATGATTAAAATTAGTAATATAATCACTCTGATTTCAGTCAATCCCTCCAGCATGGACCCACCCTTGACGGCTCACACAGCCCCAGCCTTCCCCCGTCAATCTTCAGCACGTCCAACCTCACTTAAGCCCTTCTGCTCCCCTCTTCTGGGACTAAGTTTGACTGAGCTCAATTAAAGCTTACGAGCATTCACGTTCCCGCCACCTACCGCAATCCTTCCCAGGGAAAGGCTGGCTGCCTGGATTTTTGTTCTGGCATATCCTGGCGCTCTGCTCAGGAATGAAAGAAAGGAGTAAGACCTCTGGAGAGAGCGTGCCTGAGAAGGAAGCAGACGCTTAGTGTCTATCCTAAACAGAGCACCTCAACAAGGATGGAGTCAAGATGAAGGGAAATGTAGGATCCAAAGTATCTTCTGATGCTTGCTAACCCTTCTCTGCTGCTACCAAACTCGATTCTTAAGTACTGAACATAAAGTGCAGTACTTGTCCCTTGTTATATTCAGCAACCATTAGCAGTTTTCCACTTGCAAGCCCATCCAAGAAACTGGGCTATATTATAGTGGCTAGCTTCTGTTTAATTGCTCTCCAGCAATCACAACTGGAGCATCAGCATTCTCAGCAGAAACCCTGACCCCTCCTCTTCCACTACCCACCTTCACCTCCACTCACAAGCAATTCAGCAAACCAAATTTCCCTTTTCTACAGCTGTAACACATCAAACCAAACAGAAAGGAGTTCATAAAGTTCATAAAGACAAAGCTTTTCTTCCCCTCCTTGTGTGCTTTTATGTTTTAGGGGAGCTACAGTTCAGGAAATACTCTACTGCATGAACACAATTTACTACAACATTTTCTTGTGTAAAAAATTCAGCATGGGTGCAAGAAATTTAGTATGGGGGTAATCTGGATTTAGAGCAAGTACTATTTCAAAACACAACCTTATATCAAGAACACAGAAAGCGTAAAGGATTATTTAAGCCTGTCATATTTCCATAATCTCCATTCTTCAGTTAGCAAAATTCTATAGACCTAACTTTGACCGTGATACACATATATACAATAGCCTTTCTGAGGAGTCCCAACAGTATTTTGCAATCATTTAGGATTACCAGGCTCTAAGAAAATCCAAATAAAATCCAAGACTAATTGCAGACTAGTTATTATGAAGAAGCAAGTTTACTTCAGCTTGCTGAAGAAAAAAAACCTACTTGCTGAAAGAAAAAGCAAACAAGAAAAAACAGAGGGAAAAAAAGATGAGAGAAATAACAGGCTTTTTACTTGAAAGGATGTAATAATAAATAAATAAATATAGCCTGTCCTTAAAGATATTGATTCTCTCTCCATTTAAAATGGAATAGGTTAATGGGAAATTCCACTCTAGGCAAGTCAAAACAGAATTAAAACAAAACAATCACCCAAGTACTAATTTGCTCTATTCTCTGCAGCACTTGCCTTTTAGAAAACCAGACTCAAACAAGGTCCATATTAAAAAAAAAAAAGTAATCTTTTCCCATTTCTTATTCGGGCATACTATAAAATCTCGTAAGAATTTGGCGTAAGCATCAGCTCACTATGAGAAACACATCTGCAACAAAACCAGCAGTAATATCACAAACTAGAATCTATGCATATCAGTGGAACAACATAAAGTCTTACACAACACCTGCTCACGCTACAGCCGGCCTAAATAATCTTTTACAATTGCTGTGCTCATCCTTAGTAAAAATATACCATCATCTTTATGAGAACTTACATATAAGTAAGAATATATATATATAACTTACATATACATAAAAACTTACAAATAAAGCAGCTGAGTTTTTACACTACAAGCAAACACCAGAAAAAAACAACCCTGGAACTTTCAGTAAGATCAGTTAGTTTTCATGTTCAAGGACTAATATACTACACGTAGCATACATGATGCAACCTGGCATCCAGAAATGTTTTCTAGACTGAAAATTTAAGGAGGAAATAAACTGTACTTTTATACTCAGACAGACAACTACCATCACATTTTAGGTAACAATAAATACAAATAATATATATTTATCAAATTTAAAAAAAAAAGTCACCAACAAAATCTGCTATGTCTACAATGTTAGTTCTTCAAAGAGTGGCAAATACATGTCAGGAGTTTATTTACCATTTGGCAGCATATGTTAATTTGGGCTCAAATTTGAAAACTGAAATTCACATTCCTGTGGTGGTAACTCAAAGTTGTATTTGGCATTCTGTTTTGTTAGCAAAGTGTTCAAAGCCAACAGCACACACAAAAAATAACTTGCAAAGCATCATGCTTGACCACTAGACACTGTGGCACTGCCTGCAACACGAAAACAGAAGCTACTCTAAGACACCGATACGTATGTCCCAAAATCTCTTGTGCCAGCAATGGCCTGAACATCCCCCATTTACAGAACAGTACTTTCCACCTACATGCTTTGGTCTTCCTAGTTACATGCATAAAGCAGTTAAAAGCAAAGAACTTCAAACACAAAGTTGCACGATTGCAATTATGTGAGCTGTGGCACAAGATTTAGCCACACAATCACATATNGAAAACAGAAGCTACTCTAAGACACCGATACGTATGTCCCAAAATCTCTTGTGCCAGCAATGGCCTGAACATCCCCCATTTACAGAACAGTACTTTCCACCTACATGCTTTGGTCTTCCTAGTTACATGCATAAAGCAGTTAAAAGCAAAGAACTTCAAACACAAAGTTGCACAACTGCACAAGATTTAGCCACACAATCACATACTGTATGTAAAATAATACTGCATAACAGTCCTCCTAAATTCCTGCTAGCATCTCCTGCAGGGCTCTTGAATAAGTGACCACATAACCCTCACATAAATTATTGGCATATAAAACAATTGACAGAACTACAGACATTTACAAGCTATACTGAAACGCAAACAAGAGACAGTTCTGGTACCATAAAAGTGTACAGATGCAACTGTATTCAAGTCCACCCCAGTCCTTTCATTTTATAACCTTAAACATAAATTCAAATCTATATGGCTAAGCCACAATGCCTTTGTGAGTCAAGATATAGGCGAAGATAACATCCACTGAAAAATGTTGCTGCAAAATTGCAGCGCATTTCAAAAAAGATTAATTATTTTCTTCCATTTCACCTGTATTTCTCAAGTAGTCCCTTTTTGATACTGACAAGGCATTGAGCTTTTTGAAAAACTAACTTTGTGCAATAGTTATATATATGCCAGAGCTTTGCTTTTTGTTTTCTCTGTATTAGAGCCTCAGAGAATACTTTTAGAAATTGCTAAATCAGAGTGCTGGGTGTCCCTGTTCTTAATAAATCAGAACCTTTAAAAGCACATGAGAGATGTGGGCTCATGCCAGCTTTCACAGTGAATCACAGGTAAGGTCAGATAAACCACAGCACACGTGGTGCGCTCCGCAAAGGCCTCTGCATCCAAAGGCAACATGGGCATAACTGTCACAAAAGCCAACCAAAGGGATGCGAATCCTCTAAGCAGAAGGCCATGCCGGGCCACAAGCTCAGCCCGAGCGCCGAACACACCGTATTGGAAAATATTACACTTAAAACCCGCACAGGCATCAGGAGCGACACAGCTCTGATCCAGTATGGGCTGGCAGCCTCGTGCACTGCTCCAAAGCTCATAACCTCCGTCAACGTCACAAGGTATCACAAGTTCAGAATCGATGGGAGCACAAACTCCATAAACATACTGCGCTGCAAGTGTTGCACGCTTATTAGTTTGATGTGACATCATTCTTTCACATATATAAGCCAACGCCTATGAACATACTGACATGTTCCTATTTCAGGGTCTATTGCTTTCAGGCGAGATACTTCATTGTAAAATGTACCTACATAAACTGAGGTGTGCTGATAACATCCCACGAGCATGAACGCTAAATATAAACGCAAGCACAGCTGGCAGCTTATGCTGATTTTCAAACACAACTCCCTAGTGAGGACGCACAATTATCACGACCCAGGAACACTGGGCAAATACAGTACATTATAACACCAAGCACAGGCCAGGGTTTTGATTACTCTGTAACCCCTGAATCTGTATTAGAGGATGTGAATTACAGTATCCAGAAGAGTCCAACAGAATGAGTCGTAAGCAAAAAAAAGTAAAAAGCATCATCATCACGTTAAAAGTTAATTTCACAAAAATGTTTTTCCTTACCTAAATAGAGGTAACTCAAGGAATACAATTTTTCTTTAAAATAAATAGATATCTAAGTTGTGCTGCAATAATCGTTTTGGGCCTGTATGCCAGGTATCTGAAATACATCCAGAAATATCTCACACACACACTCTATGTGAATATTATATGCGTGCATATTCATAATGAGTGTTGCAACACTGAAGAAACCGACTCTCAATAAACTATACACTTGGCCGGTGGTTGTTGTTTCTCTAAAAGCTTCGGTTTCCCAGAGAAGACAAGCACAAAATGCCTGCCACTTTACTCAGCATCTTTAACGTATACCACAATTCCTTTCCAGGTATTTTCTAGAGCATTTCATGTCAATCTACCTGCAGGAGCGTGTGCAAAAGTGGCACGGAGTGATACAAGTCTGACAACTACTGGCGTGGAAAATGGAGAAACACGAACTGCGTTATACATTATCAGGATGTCGAATTCCTGTTACCAAGTCCTTACATCGCTCATCAACCAAAAAAAAAAAAAAA
>VZSC01009903.1:165710-224868 GCA_013398225.1 Steatornis caripensis | reverse complement strand
CCGAACGGGGCACTGCCCGGCACGGTCGAGGTCGACGGTGTTTCTGGCAGCTTTTCCTCCAGCGGCTGGCGGGTGTCTGCCGAATTTCAAATGTTCTTTCTTTTCCCGAACAGGACGGTGTGGTGGTGGAGACGCGGGGGGACCCCAGAGAAGCTGTTGGGCTGCGGGCGAAGGTGTCGCTCGCGCGCCAGCCCTAACCTGCCTCGCTGCAAAGCAGCAGCTCCCACCAGATGACCTGAAACTCGGGCTAGAGCCCTGTGCCAGGCCCCACCGCCACCTCTCACCTGCCTCTCCCAACAGGCTGAGGCTCCCAGCTGGGCACCACCCCTCAACTTGCGCATCTTTCAAAATGTACTTCTCGGCCTTGAGTTAGACGGGCGGAATTTAAACGCAATTTTCAGTTTTTCCTTCCTTAAAACTAACATAGTCTTCACAGAGAACGTGAGATAACGTAGCAAAGTCAGTTCTGGAACAAAGCCTTTTAATTTATGAGTGCAACTTAGGTATGACAATGATTACTTTAGAAAAATATAATGGTTTGCAGATATATTGCATTCTGCATATATAAAGAAGTATATTCATCAGCCAGGCATGACGCTCATTTTGTGGTTGCTGTATGGAGACATCCTGGCCATCTACTAACCTACTTTCCCCTCTATTTGAGAATGGCAGGAATAGATTACTAATGTTGGGTTGCAGACCAACATTAGTAATCTTCCCACAACACAGATTATTACCAATTCTGTCTCTTCCTTTTAAAGTGACATCTGTCAAATCATCTTGGTTTTTACGTCCCACAAGTATACAGCATATCTGCAAGTTTCTTAGCAATTCAGTATTAACTTGAAGTAAAAATTAGTATGCTAAGTAAGTCTGTTACAGGACATGTATTTAGTAACAGCTATACATTTTTTCAGCAGAGTGGTCTGATACTTCAACTAAGACTTACTTGTTTTCAAGGACTTGATCCTACAGGAGACTTCTTGGACTTTGCCTAAGCAAAATACACCAGGAAATTGCTAGTGCTTAGGCGTAAAGTAAATCAGTGCTAGTTCACTCTGCGTGCAATATTAATATTTAGCAGCTGGCATAGACACTTCTTGCAAGGTTAAAACCAAAACATACTCATAATCCCACAATCCATACAATAGCATAAGTGAATGTTCACCTCATTTCCTGATGAGTATATCCTGCTGCAGCATGCTGGTTTTAAAATCTGCCGAGTAAGAAGCAATACGTTAAAAAAATTCAGTCTCTTTGTTTATACTCATTTGCATCCACTTAATACAAACCCCTGCTAACCCTTCTGAAAACATACATAAACAAGCATTCTTTCTGCCACTTTTGCTTACAAACTGTTGCCTACAAGTCATTCCACTGATACAGTTGGGACTCCTTGTTTAAATAAAGCAACAGTTGCTTTACTAGGGGAACGGGATACCAAGAGGAAGATCTCGTTCATTAGTACTTCTAGCAGACATGCAGTTTAAATATTATGAAATATATGAGATGTCTTTTAAACTGTCATAAATTAACACTGTGAAAAATAATCAGATCTTTGCAATATATCATCATGTGTTGGAACGCACCCCACTGAGGGACCAGGAGTGAGTGGGCACGTACTACAGGACTCCCCACCAGAGTACTCGTTAAGCAGTTTCTGCTGCTCGGCAGAAATGGGTACCTGCTGCAACATACAGGTTGGGCTCTGCTTCTCGAAATACAGCAGAGCTGTATCTCTTGCTTTTGTGAGCTGTTGATGTAGACTGAAAGCAGAGTGTGAATTATGTAGATCATCTCCAGATGAAACAATCTGTGTAACTTTAAAAATACACGGAGCTGGTATATTTCCCCTCTAGTTCACAGGAAACCTACTTTCTTAAGGTGTTAGAGCTGACACTGTTTTTAAGGCATCCCTTTAGTTGTAAAGTGACATTGCTTCAGTGTTACCGGTTTAATAGCATCACGGCAGGAGAGAACACCATTAATACCTTTCAGGAATTTCCAAACGTAGGGACTTCCCTTATTACATGGCATCATAAATGTACATAATGCTTTTCCTGGACTGCCCGGCCTTCATTTTGCAATAAAGCTTCACGGTCCAGTGGCCAGATGGGTAACCTCTCTCCCACAGTAGTGAGCAGTCAGCTCAGTGTTGCCCACCCAAAAATGTTAAAAACTAAATCCAACTCAAAGAGAGTAAGTATTACTCATTATTTTAAAAAAATATAATAAATATTAGATATTTTTCTTTGCCTTCTAGTTTTCAGGAGCAGAACTGTGCTATCAAGATTTCCTGTGTAAACAGTGCGTATCAACATCAGGCATAACTTGAGGTAGTAGATATGGGGAAATCCCCTTTCAGTGGGATTGCACTGGATGGTAATGAAGAACCTACCTACGAGGGAAAGCTTGACTCCAGGAGAAGCCCAAGAGAGCTCATTTAGTTTTGCTAGCTGCTAAGGAACAGGACTTCAAAATTCAGGAGAGAGAGGAGTGAAATGCCTATGTGCTGTTTTTCTCAGGAGAACGTGTCAAATGGAAGTTAGCAAGGTTTAATCACAGTAGTAACCCTCAAATCAAGGACACTTGAAGAACACAAAAGCATAATGAAATTTCATTATTCCAAAGATAAAAACGCCAAGCACCAAAAAGCCTGAAAAACATTTAAGCTGTGAGAGCTTTCAACTTTGCCACTGGAATTATTTGTGCAAGAAACTTTTATCACAGTAAGTTCACAATCTACCTCTAGATTTTTAGAAAAATAAGAGAAGTAAACTGGCAGATAGCAAAAGAAAGGGCTTAAAGAAAAGAATCGATGGGCTGCATAGTGAAAATAAGGAAGATTACAGCAGGAGTGAGTTTCTGGAGACATCTGCATTGCATCTATAAAGATAACCGTGCACTCAGGTCAAATGTCAATTTCAAAACTTTCACATACATCCTTTACAGAACAGAGAGACATCATTTCGAACATTACACGTGGTAAGATCCAGAGTTTATCCCAGATGTTCTTGAGGAAGAATATGCTATAATTGTGGGACTAATTACAGATTATAGTTTCTTCCCTATTCTGAGAGCTTCACCTTCCCTGCTCACAGGCACCAAATATATTCTGGTGTCCTCATGAAAAATATGTACTCTATTAACGCCTAATAATACATACTCTTAGTAACTGGGCATGTCTTAGCTCTCTTTTTCCTACCAAAATCAACTTGATATTCACTGGCTTAGGTTTCCTGCAAGCAGCAGATACTGCAATACCTGGGAGTAGTGACTGATCGGGTCACGTAACCAATTCTATAAAAACCATACGTTTACATATAGGTTCTAAATAAGACCATTTTTAAACTATGTCATTAATTTGAAGGAAGGCCTCAAATTCACAGGACAATTGGAAGAAGGAAAGGTAGAAAAGGAACTTGATTTAGCAGGCTTATACTTCTGGGAATGAAAGTCAAGAGTTTTCAGAACTATGATAAATGACAACATCCCTGGAAAAGTATTAAACTATGTGCTTCCAAACTGACATCAGTCTCTATCAGCTAGACATAAGGAAAATGTCAGGAATCAGAGATCATTAGTGTCTTTAATGTGGATGCTTTTCGTATCTATTTCCTTCACCTGCTTCTTTTGATTAAGGTTCTAAAATATGCCCAACAAGGGTATTACGTCTCTTCTTTTTACCTTTTTATGATTTTCATCAGAAATATTTAATATGTAGCCTTCTTCCATCTTCTTGGACTTGGAGCAAATTACCTTCTTTGACAGACAGTACAGCAACCCAGCCTTGTTTCTATCCTTAAACAAGGAATTCTCATCTGTAAGCAATATTAAAGTCCTTTGATTTAGCCCATCAATTATTTCAATGCCAGTGAAACTGCGATTCTGTTTGTTAAGGCAGCTTCAAATTCTTTGTTAGTTCCCTGTCATCCCAGCACTTTGGATAATAGACCTGTAGCAGTATTTTCTTAAAGCATAACCTATTGCAGCATGCCGCACTGTATATCTGCCAGTATACTTGCCAATATATATGAATTTTACACATAGATATATGTATACACACATGTACACGTGTACTTACCTACCCCATATATAGAAGGACATACACACACCCCCCCATAATTATGCCAATAGCAGCAGCCCATGTGATTTAACTATCATAACAGAAAAATATTCTTGTAACTAAACAGACATACTAGTACAGCAGCTTGAGTGGAAAATGCCTAAATTATTTCATAATCAAAATGACGCATTTATGACATTTCTAGGTTACACGGAATGTAGTATGCTGGGAAAACATAACTTGGGAGAAGAAAATACTGTTTTCTGTCTTGGTGAGCGCTGGAAGTTTGTAGTTCGCCCTGTCCTTCCTTCTCCTGACACAGATGAGCACATACAAGGACCCTCCCTGTATCAGATCAATGTACTCCTGGCCAGTCTGGGCTGGAATGACGACTAGAATCTTCCAGTCTGTATCCTGTAGCTCAGAAGATTCACAATGCACTTTTGGCACAAGTACAAGGTAAAATGCCGAGTGACTGTGACAGCAAGTATATTGCTCTGATGGAATACCATCTCAGATCGTAACAGGTTCTGCACCTCATTCTCACACAGCATTTCTATTTATGAGCACATAGGAATGTTGCAATTGTACTAACATTAATTTTCAAGTTTAGTTAAAGTTTTCTAAAACTGATTTAGAGCAATAGTATTTTTTATAGGAAGAAGTTATTTAGACCTTGATGAAATCAATTTTGAGGCTCACTGAATTAGAGCTCTCTCTCCCTGAACCATATGCTGCACTACATGCTTTATAATTTTTTTAATATAGCACTTGCTAGCAACTCTGAGTTGCAAGGTAACAAAAACATACATAAATAATATACTAGCAAAAATATCTTCCCTAAATATACCAGCATATCAAGATGCAGAGAAGCCAAAATGAAAAAAATGGTATCACATTAAGCCTACATTCGAGAAATAGACACAAACACCATGTAAGCACAGATCTATTTTTATCATCCATGTAATTGTCATAAACTGCATTTATCATACCTTTGATATCATCACCATCAGTCAGATCCAGTGATCCACCTCTGCTATGATTATTTGTACTCCGAATTTCTAAGAAGCCTGCAAACAGCTTCCCTTCAAACCAAACATAAAAATTAAATGGTGGAGTATTTTTACCACAGAAATGTTCCTCTCAACTCCAGTCTTCCTGCTCTAGTTATTAAGATTATTAGCTACATTCCAGTCAGAATCAAGGACAGTTTTACAATCCCTTCCTGTGTATGTCATTTTAATAAAAAATAATTTGGTTTTAAATGTTCCCTGTTGAAGAAATGAAAAACCCCATCCTGATGGATGCTACATTCACTTTCTTTTTCCCTACCTGTCTGTTTTCATTTTATTCTATTGCTTTTCTTCCCATGTCCCTTTCAATCTACTTGTCTGCTATTTCCTGCAATTTTTTCCTACGCTCAGACTATTCCTTTTGTAACGCTGCTCTCAGGTAAACAGGCCCCTCTTATCTGTCAGGATTCCTCTCCATCTTTTTTTGAGCTCATGCTTTTCCACACATCTTTCATACTTCTGTCTCAGTCTTTACACCTTATATCTTCTTTCCTGAAGTATGTGTCTTGCCTGGAGCTTATTTTGTTGCCTTTGATTTTAAGCCATTAGAGACAGTGTTTGCAGAAAGCCATGTCTGTATGTGGTTTCTAATAGCAGTGGGGTACTTTCTTGATGCTTTTTTCCAGGCAAAAGTCATACCAGTTTAGGGTTGTTGGGTTTTTTGTTGAATAAGACGTCCAAATTTTGGCCAACCAACGTCAACAATAAGCCTGATAGATGACGAAATATTAGATATTAAATGACAGTATTATAATTTACAGATTCCTCACTTCTGTTCCCTTCCACTTCCAGGTGAGCTGGTCTGTTCCCTCACTGTGCTGGGAATAGGGGAGTTGCTTTGCTCCATCTGGTCTGACACCCACCTAGTCCAGTGTCCTCCCCCTGGTTCTGTCCAGACCCGTCGTATTCCTCCAAGGAAAAGGTAACAGCCCCATAACCAGGAGATTTGGAACAACCTTTCCTTCTCATCCACCACCCCTCCACACATGGTCCTGGAAAATGGCTGTACAGGAGACAAGCTGCTGAGCACATGCCTGAAGGGTACTGAGAACAACTCCTTGTGACTTCAGACAGTTGAGGAGATAAGTTTTGCATATTATTCATCTTATCAGTTAATACTTCCCGATTAAGACTTGTGGCCAGACTCTTTTCAATGGTGCCCAGCGACAGGACAAGGGGCAACGAGCACAAACAAGCACAGGAAGTTCCACCTGAACATGAGGAAGAACTTCTTCACTGTGAGGGTGATGGAGCACTGGAGCAGGCTGCCCAGGGAGGCTGTGGAGTCTCCTTCTCTGGAGATATTCAACATCCACCTGGACGCGTTCCTGTGCACCCTGCTCTGGGGGAACCTGCTTTAGCAGAGAGGTTGGACTGGATGATCTCCAGAGGGCCCTTCCAACCCCTACCATTCTGTGATTCTGTGAAGACAAAGGTGGAAGGTATACATATAAAACTGATCACAAAACAACAAAATTACTTATGCCAAGGAAAGCATGGAGTGGCAGAAAGAGAAGGGGCTTCCAAAAGCAGATTTTAATTGGCTTAGGGAATGAATGGGTGGGTAGATCTTTTGGAAGAAATTCAGAAGGAAATGGGAGCATAGGAGAGCTGACATTTACTGAAAGCATATTAAAGGCACAATGGCAGACTACCCTGATGCAAAAGAAAGCACTGAAAGAGAGCAGCAAGGCTTCATCAGGAGCTATTTGATTAGCTAAAAATCAAGAAGGAATCACACAAAAAGAGGAAACAAGCACAGACGACTACAAGTGAGTTTAAAAGAATAGTACGCTCACAGGAGGAACAAATCAGGAAGGCTAAGAGGCAAAGTGAGTTAAAATAGGAAAGGACCTAAAAGTCAACGAAAGGTTACACACACACAAACATGAAGTAAGGGAAACAAAGGAGGGTTCAAATCCAATATCCAACAAAAAAGACAACAAATAATATGACATGGAGAAGACTAGATTATTCAATGCTGGTTTTTGCCTAATGTGTCTACAAAAATCTTAGCACCAGATATGCAAAGCAGTTAATTTTAACAAACGACCAAGAAGCACAGACCAGAAAAGGGACAGAATGGGTTAAGTGATATTAAGACATGCCAGTTTTCAATACTGCTGACTTAAAAGTGTAGTTCAGAAAGCAATGGATAAAGTCTGCCTCCCTGTAGCCTTGTGTCTCCTGTTTGGATTAGCCCAAAGCAAACGCTCTGACTGAAATTTATGGCTGGAATATTCATAACGTTCTTCTGTGAGTTTTCCAATGCCTGATATCATGGTTTCATTTACACTGAATTCCTTGTTGCCATAGAAGACTCTCTATTTACCTGCTCATTTTCACAAAAATTGTAGAAATGGGATATCTTTGAGACCACCACTACTCAGTCCAGTTCGGCTGGCAAGTGAGCAACAAGTTCAAAAGGCATGGTGTGGTCTGACTGGTCATACAATGCGATCATATAAACCGTGTTTCCGTAGGAAAATGTGCTAAAAATTATCCTGGAGCACTTAACAAGATAAAATAATTCCCGCATGACGATTCTGGCAGGTTTTTTGTGGTTTGGGATTTTTTTTGAGAATTCGTGGAGTACAAGGGAGAGGTCCTAGAAGACTAGAAAGGATGAAAGTACTGCCTGTCTTAGGAATTAAGAGTTCAACTGACCTAACTTTCAAAAATATTTCATCCATCTCTGAGGGATACCATAGGTTATTAAGCAATTAATGTATAGGCATGAAGGTAACAATATGATAGAAAATAATTAAGCAATAAGACATTAAAATGTAATCTTAGGATCATTATTGTGTCAAACCTCTCTAATTTCCTTCTTTGAAAGGACAACAGGCCTACTGAGTAAGAAGGAAGCAGTAAATGCGATACCTGTGCTTTAACAAAGCTTTTCATTGAGTCCTCTCTAATTTTGCCTGCAATACAAAAAATGGTGTAGATGAAATCAACAGTTGACACACAAGTAGTTAAATATTTCTCCCAAACAGTATTTATCAACAGTTTCCTGACAAAGCAGGATGGCACTGCAGTTAACATCCTTCAGGGATTTCTCACCCATCCTATTCTATTCAATTTTTCATTGAACAGCTTGGATAACAGAACAGGGAGTAAACTTGTAAAATTTGCAAAAAACCTGGAAGGGGGTTGCAAACACACAGGAAAACAGATCAGAATTCAAAATATCTAGATAACATGAGAAACAGTATAACTGCAGCAAGCTCATATTATACAGAGAGAAACTAAGCACTACCCATGACAAAAATAAAACAGAGTATATCAATATAATACGATGATGCTTGAACAAGGCAATAGGATTGCAGAAAAGGACAGGAAGGTTTGAATGGATTTCAAACTAAATATGAGTCAACAACATGATGATGTTGCAGAAAGGCATTTCACATTCCAGGATGTATTAGGAAGCATGCAGTATGTGAGATGCAGGACCTAATTATTTTGCAATCTTCAGTGCCGCTGAGGCCTCAGCTGGAGCATTCTGTGCAATTTTGGGCAATGCACTCCAAGAACAATTTCAACAATTTGGATGGAGTTGAAATGAAATCAACAGGAATGATAACTTATTTTGAAAATATGACTTACACAGAAAGGTTGAAGGAATGGGGCTTGGCTTCCTCAGAAAAAGACAGCTGGGGGGAAAATGCATATTTTAAAACGCAGCATACAGAAAGCCACGATGAACAGTTCTTTGTATCTACCTGAATTACAATAAGTAATTGCTTAATTTGCAGCAATGAAGAGTAGACTAGATTAAAAAAAAAAAAAGAAACAACAACAAAAAATCCTTTCAATTTAGAAGTCTAGATTAGATGGAATAGGTTTATGGAGGTTGTGGAATCCCTTTCGTTTGTGTTTTTTAACAGCAGCCTACACAAACATCTGTCAGGGATGACCTAGTTACCCATTTCCTGCTTCAGCACAGGGATGGACTGGATGACCTTTTAAGGTCTTTTTCTGCCCCTCTCCTTTTTTTTTTCCTGTAACAATTTCAGCACTAGAGAACCTGTTTCCTTTAATTTGTCTGCTACAGGTTAGGCAGTACAACTGTTGCAAGCAACCAAGGCCTTAGTAAAATAAATAAAACAAACCTCCATGTAGAGTAAGAAATAATTCGGAAAATGAAAAAATAAATAACACTAACTTTAGCAATTTTTAAACATAAAAGTGTCAAAAAAAAGAGAGATAAACAAACCCCAGATTTTTATAAAGGCAAATGCAACTAACAGTTTTATTAGTCAACTTGTACATACGTATCTTTGCAAAAGCTTCATTCAATACTCAATGTGTTCTGTTAATAATTAGGATAGAGTTGACTGTCATATTGAGTGATATGATCAACCACATGGCAAAAATCAGTGCTGTGTTAAATTTAACTGAAAAAAATTATTCTGATTAATTACATTATTTCTTAAAATACAGTTCTATTTTTCAAAACATCCATTTTATAACCATTAAGATGTCAAATTGAGATTTTGAATTCTTTTAAAATAACCAGGGCAGTAAAAGGTATTTTAATTCTTAATTTTAATCTGGGTTTATTTAAAGAGAAAAAATATCTATGATTTTCAATAAGACACAAAACTGATACACGAAATACAGAAAAACAACCCACAGAAAAACTGTGAATGAAGCTGTGTCAGCACCTTAGGGTTATGATGGTATCATAAACCACACGAGAGCTTTTCTCCTGTGCTTAAGATGCTGTCATCAGAAACCTTCTGTGTTTATCCATGGTAGTCTTAGGTATCACTGTTACCGGTACTTAGATAATATCAAGCTGTGCACATGCACAGAGGCATGAAGTGTCAAGCTATAGTTACAGTTGATCTGATGACGCTTTCATCCTGAGAGCTAATGCAATCCCTTTTAAAGAAACAAAAACATCATTCATGTTTAAGTCTTCATGACTAGTATTAAACTTCTAGATTATTTCTAAGAGTTAATTTAAAAGAATACATACTTCTTTTCTCATTTTTCATAACTACCAAAAAGGCCTCTTCCAATTATCTAAGCATGAAAAAAATTCTGTTCCAGAATAACATTTAGAAATATTTATTTAAAATTACTTTCCTAGAACTCTAAAATGGCTATGTTTTCAGACCAAGCTTGTATTTTACAAAACATACATAGCATAAAAGGGTTTTCATGTGTTCCAACCAACCAATCAGGAAAAGAATCCAATTCCTACTACTGGCCTGCAGTGGGATGAAAGGAAACAAGTTGGTAAACCACAGACATCTGGTTCAAAATATGGGATGTGTGGCCAAAGGCCATAACATGTTCTGTATTACCAAGATCCCCATCAAAAAATCTGATCAACCTTTCCAAAATAGGGTGAATTATCAGAAATACACTAAATGGCAATTTGTCCAAGATCAGCGTAATCTTATGTTTGGCTCTCCCATTTCTGTAGACAGGCATGTTTAATTCCGTGTGTGTTGCCCAGACGCTGCTAGGTGAAGAGGACCTGAGAAGGAATTTGCTGAAGTAGCAAGACGAGAAAGCAAAATGCCCATTGCTTCAGTTGGTGTATGACATTTGTAAGGCAACTGAGGAGATAAGCTTTAACTTCCAGTGTTAATATGCAATTGAATGCCAGACTTTCACAACACAGAAATGTAAGCCGGAGGATATGGCAGGAACACTGACACATACCAATGACTCCCTTTTCATTTTCTGGATTGGATTTTTGATTGGCCTGCATGCAGGCCTTTCTCCCCCTTCCCAACCTTGTTTAAAGCACACAGAAGAGATATGAAGCACATGAACTACCTGACCTTCCCAGATGCCCTTGTATAATAGGCATGAGGCTCTGCAAGTGGAACTGAACAACAGCAAGGATGATGGTTCATCTAGCTTGGAGGTGCCACCAAGGTTAAGTCAGCCTACGCCCTGCTTCCATAAAGTAAAAAAAGATGGGTCATTGCTGTAGGAGACTCTGTTCTGAAGGGAACAGAATGCCCCACATGCAGACTTCTTAGAGAAGTCTGTTGCGTCCCTGAGGCCTGGGTTAAAGATGTGAAGAGAAAGATTCCAACCCTGGTGCAGCCCTCAGATTATTATCCATTATTGATTTTTCAGATAGGCAGCGATGAAGTTGCAACAAGAAGTCCAAGGGCAATCAAGATGGGACAACTTGGTTAAGGGATCAGAAACACAAGTAGTGTTCTCCTCTATCCCTCCAGTTGCAGGGAATGATGAGGGAAGAAATGGAAAGAGCCAGCAGATTATACCTGGCTCTGCGCCTGGTGTCACCAGCAGGATTTGGGGTTTTTTCATCATGGGTCAGTCCACATGACACCAGGCCTGCTGGTGACAGATGGAGTACATCGGTCTCAAAGTGGGAAAAGGATCTTTGCACAGGAGTTAGCAGTGCTCATCGAAAGAGCCTTCAACTAGATTTGAAGGGGGAAAGGGATAAAACCAGGCTTGCTGGAGACAAGCCTGTGGGCGGCATGCACGTGTTTGTGGGACAGTGTGCTAGTGAGCTCCTTCAGTCTGCCATCTCAGTGGAGGTAGGAGATGGAGAGCCATGTGACAGCAAAGACACAAGGATTCTTGATGGGTTAGAAACCATAGAAGTGCCTGAGAATGATCAAGTAAGACTTAGGGATTCTCCCCCCCAAAAGGTGGCAGGATCAATAGCCCAACTGAAGTACATCTACATGAATGCATGTAGCATGGGCAACACATAGGAGGAGCTGGAAGCCACTGTGCAGCAGGAAAACTATGATATAGTTGCCAGCATGGAAACATGGCAGGATGACTCGCACAACTGGAGGGCTGCAATGGATGGCTACAAACTCTTCAGAACAGACAGGCAAGGAAGGAGAGGCAGTAGGGTGGCTCGGTATGTTAGGGAGTGTTTTGATTGTCTAGACCTTAATGATGGTGACGATAGGATTATGTATTTATGGGTAAGAATCAGAGGCAAGGCCAATAAGGCAGATACCATGGTGGGAGTCTGTTACGGACCACCTAATCAGGATGAAGAGGCAGACGAAATATTCTACAAGCAGCTGGGAGAAGTCTCACCATTGCTAGGCCTTTTTCTCATAGGGGGCTTCAACTTACCAGATGTCTGCTGGAAATACAACACAGTGGAGAGGAAACAGTCTTGGAGGTTCCTGGCATGCGTGGAAGATAACTTCCTGACATAGCTGGTGAGTGAGCCAACTAGGGAAGGCATCCTGCTGGACCAATTGCTTGTGAACAGAGAAGGACTTGTGGGTGATGTGATTGTTGGAGGCCATCTTAGGCATAGCGATCACGAAATTATAGAGTTTTCGATTCTTGGAGAAGGAAGGGGGCTCAGCAGAACTGTTACCTTGGACTTCCGGAGGACAGACTTTGGCCTGTTTAGGAGCCTGGTTGACAGAGTCCCTCGGGAGGCAGTCCTGAAGGGCAAAGGGGTCCAGGAAGAATGGATGCTCTTCAAGAAGGAAATCTTAAAGGTGCAGGAGCAGGCTATCCCCATGTGCCGAAAGGCAGACAGTGGGGAAGAAGACCAGCCTGGCTGAACAGAGAGCTTTGGCTGGAACTCAGGAAAGAAAAGAGAGTTTGTGGTCTTTGGAAGACGATACAAGCCTCTCAGGGACTACAAAGATGTTGTTAGGCTACGCAGGAAGAAAATTAGAAGGGCCAAAGTCCAGCTAGACCTTAATCTGGCTAAAAGACAATTAAAAATGTTTCTATAAATGCATTAGCAACAAAAGGAGGGCTAAGGAGAATCTCCATTCTTCATTGGATGCGGGGGGAAACATAGTGACAAAAGATGAGGAAAAGGCTGAGGTACTTAATGTCTTCTTTGCCTCAGTCTTTAGTAGTAAGGCCGGTCGTTCTCCAGGTACCCATCCCCCTGAGCTAGAAGACAGGGAAGGGGGGCAGAATGAAGCCCCCATAATCCAATGGAAAAAGGTTAGCAACTTGCTACACCACTTAGACACACACAAGTCTATGGGGCCAGATGGGATCCACCCCAGGGTACCAACGTTGCTGGTGGAAGTGCTCACCAAGCCATTTTCCATCATTTATTTATCAGCAGTCCTGGCTAACTGGGGAGGTCCCAGCTGACTGGAGGTTAGCAAATGTGATGTCCATCTACAAGAAGGGCCAGAACGAGGATCTGGGAAACTACAGGCCTGTCAGTCTGACCTCGGTGCCAGGGAAGGCTATGGAGTAGATCATCTTGAGTGCCATCACATGGCACATACAGGACAACCAGGTGATCATAAACCCAGTCAGCATGGACTTATGTAAGGCAGGTCATGGTTGATTAACCTGATCTCCTTCTATGACAAGGTGACCCGGTTAGTAGATGAGGGAAAGGCTATGGATCTTGTCTACGTAGACTTCAGAAACATCTTTGACACTGTTTCCCACAGCATTCTCCTGGAGAAACTAGCTGCTCATGTGGCTGAGGAATCTGGGGTTGTTTAGCCTGGAGGAAAGGAGGTTCAGGGGAGACCTTATCGCTCTCTATGGCTAACTGAAAGGAGGTTGTAGCGAGGTGGTTGTTGTTCTCTTCTCCCAAGCAACAAGCAATAGAACAAGAGGAAACAGCCACAAGTTGTGCCAGGGGAGGTTTAGATTGATATTAGGAAAAATTTCTTCACCAAAAGGATTGTCAAGCATTGGAACAGGCTGCCTAGGGAAGTGGTGGAATCACAATCCCTGGAGGTATCTAAAAGACATGTAGATGTGATGCTCAGGGACATGGTTTAGTGGTGGACTTGGCAGTGCTAGGTTAGCAGTTGGACTTGATCATCTTGAAGGTCTTTTCCAAACAAAATGATTCTATGATTCTATATAATGTAAGAATTAGCATAACTGTTTGGGAAATACTGAGAAGTACAATGGTTGTGCCTGTAAAAGTAAGTTCTTATGCATGCAAAAAACCAAATGTATACAACCAGCTGTGCAATTTCTACCTACAAAGTGAAAGTTTGCACCTATAAACACGTTTTTCTGGGTGCAACGTACTGCACCCAGAATGTAGAGAATTGCATCTCTTTAAACCAGCTCAAATTGAAATTGAAATTTAGGCCTTTCCATCTTTCCACCCCTCTGGTATAATACTGCATATAGAATGAATGGCATCATAAGGGAATTTGTATCTCATATCTTTTTTTTTTTTCATCAAATTGTATTCCCAGACTGTTCCCAGCAGCTGTTCATCTAATTCATCAGCAAGAACCATAGAATGTATTCAACAAGATTATACAGCTTTCATTCAGCCCCTTTGGAGGAGCAGTGGAAAAGTAGAGAAGTAGGAGAGATAAGAATGCAATACGTGAACATATATGAAAACACAAAATTCCCACAGTCCTGCAACTCAGTTAGACCCTAGTTATAGGCAAAACCCCACAAACCACCCTTTGATGTGTTCATTGAAATCTAGCTTTCCACAAGGGCCCATTTGCTTCTCAACACAAGGGACTCTAGCTACTCTCAAGAAAGAAAAAAATTAAATGCCTCTCATATAGCTTTTCCTTGCTTACTTCAAGAACAAAGAGTTAAGACAGGCATTGCAAAAGCATCCAAGAGATTAGATAAACAAATAAAAGTGCTTATGTATGTGTATATGTGCGTACGATGATAAGACAATTCCTAGACATCTTTCCCTCTTCCCTTGCTGCAGCACAGACAAAAGATGGTGTTAAGCCTGTTAGGCCTCCTCCCTTTCTCTTCTGCTGCAGCTTTCAGTAGACACAATGCTTATTAGTACCACAACAAACAGGTATTTTGTAGTTCAAGTGAACCACATCTTCTGGGATGTAATCAATGGCTAAATAAAAAAGTTCATAAGTTAAGGACTCAAACTGCAAACCAAGCCAGAAAGTAACAGCAGATCTTAAAATGTGCCACAGTATGCAGGGATGACATTGACTCTTACCTGCACCTAATCAAAGAGGCTTGAAGATCAAACCAGACACATTCATCTCTTGCTTGTAATTTGCTCTATGGCAGTCCAGCAGACTGTTTCGTAGAAGTATTAAGAATCACAAAAACTACAGAGGGAAAAGAATTCTGCGTGTCCTTCAGTCAATGCAGGATTTTTCATTTTGTATTTTTCACTCCTTGGTTCATTATCAAAGCACTGGTGATTTTTAGTGGTGGACCTGCAGCCCAGTAGCTCTCAGTACACTGGAGTATTCTTCATTATGGTCTGGCAATGTTAGCTTTGCTAATTTTTCTAGAAGGCAGAAGAGGGTTTTTTGCTGCACTCGCTCATTAGCTTCCTAATTCTCCAATAAATATTAAGAGGGTTAAGTTCATCATTCTTGCCAATTTTAGCAGGAAGCAGTTACTGTCCACTAATAATAAATATTTATATTTGCAGAGTTGTTTTCTCTGTTATGTTACATCTTGACCCATAGCTGTTCTTTGCACAAACAATCCATATTTGTTGCATATTTGTAAAAGTCAGTATCAGTATGCAGATGCTGTAGCATATTTTGAGGATGTTGCTGTTGGATGTCTGGATAGATGTACAATTTAAGTCCTCCATTATGACCTTATTTTGAGATAACCTCTATTTCCCATCCATGTTATATTTCAATCCCCCTTTTTTAGATTGTCTCCAATTTGTTGGCCCCATTCTAGTAATGAAGTGTCTCTAACTGAATGCTTTCAGTCTGGTCTGACAGATGTATGCCAGGATTAATCTACTATCATAGTTCATATATGAGAGAAAAAGATCAAAACTGCATCCTCCACAACATTGATTAAGGGACAGCTTGAATCCATAAGGCATTTCATGGCATACTGAAAAAGATATTGCCTGCAAGAACAGGAAAATTGAATGTATTGCATGTAGTATAAAAAACCAGTTACTGGAGATACTCAGCATGTAGCGTGAAACACACTAGCATGAAATGAGGCAATGAAGTGGTCTCACTGTGCCAAGTATCTCAGGATGGTGACATCTAACATAACATTGCAGAACTTTGCCGAGTCTTGAGTAAAATGTCCAGTACTTTCAGACTCTAAAAGGACTGTCACCTCATGCTACTGTTCTACTTCCTTCTGGTTTGATATACATCATTCTTTTCACTTCGTTTCTGGAAATTATTCAATAAAATCCTTTTATTCCCTTCTTAAGTAAAGTACTCTCTACCATGTGCACACACTCCTTCAAGAGATGCCTATTTGCATTCAACAAAGCTCAGGCTTCTCAGGGAGGATCACTGCAAAGAAATTCTGGGGCCAGCTTTAGTGTAAGTCTTGTTTTACCATTTACAGTGACAGAAGAATTCCCTAACATAGACAACAGCCACTGCTGAGCTTAAAGCTACAAGGCACCACTTGATCTGAGAGTCAGCTGATTTTAAGTGTGCAATCAAATACAGACAGGGAAAAACTGAATGATGTGTCAGAGCCTCCTTAATTTGGGAAAAGATTATTACACAGTGCACTGAAGCACCCATTATGGCTGCTATTGCTGCATACATGTATAAGCTGAGCAGAAGGTGATCTCCATTGCTCTGGCAAGAGGCACCCAGACACTATTCAGAGAAAGAACAAGTGCTTCCATGTCATTAAACGAGCTGAGAGAAGCAATCAGAGATTGCAAAGCAGAGATCCAATTTCATAGGGAGAGGCTGAATTAAATTTTGGACTACTCGAACAAGTACCTGGGGAGCTGCAGGAAACTATTACACAATATAATTTTATCTACAGGATTCATTCTCATGCAAACACATCAAGGACTTATCTAAACAGCCCTATCAGAAAGAGTATGTTAGTCCTACCTGGAAGACATGGAGCCACGGTCTTCAACCCATGACTTGTAGGCAACATACCGGCCAAAGATCCTCTGTAATGTTGCTGATGTCTACAGCAAACCACCTACTGAGCAGTGGGTCAGTGAAGACTGAGATCCTGGTCACGAGTCTCTTTCCTTCTTTCAAGAGATGCAAGATACTTCCCAGAAAAGCGTGCATGACAATATCTGCTTTACAAAAGGTAAGACCTGAGGACAGGAAGCTAATACAGAACTAGATGGAACTAAAAAAAGAGAGCTGAAAAATGAAACAGTGTCTAGAAGGGCTTTAAAAACTTTGTTATAAATTATGTACTTTAATAAAAATCAAAGAAGCTTTACCACATCTGACATGCTTTGATGAGTTTCAAAAAAATTATGAAAAACAAATGCTAACCACAGTTCCACAAAGAATCCCAACTCATCCTGGGTCTACCTCATTCATGTACAAAGAAAATAATCTTACACAAACCTGGAAAGCTGGCGACTGACATTAATGCACTGCTCGACAGGATGCTTGCAGCAGCTATTATTGGCTATGGACGTCATTCAATGTTATCCTCTTTCTATGCTATTGCATTGATGATGTGCTGGCAGAGGCTGTATTTTATACATTAGCTTTCCTTGGAAAGCACAACTGCACCTTAGGGGTAAAATTGTGATCCTACTGAAGTCAGTGGCAAAGCTCTCATTGTTATAAATAGGGCTATAATTTCACATTAGGCGTTATTGTATGGAGAGACGTACTAATCCTTTATTCCTCATCTGTCTCTCTAGGGAAAACTTATTCTCACTTTTGCAAAATCTTATATAAGACTCAATGCTGACACATAAAAGAGCAGATCTATTGGACCTGACCACTAAAAGACAATGCATCCCATTTTCTGCCTTCCAAAGACAGATTCACCATTCATATTCAACTGTCATAGAAACAACAGTGAAAGCAAAGCCTGTGTCAGATGATGGGATTCAGTCAAGGTTTAAGGATCCTAGGGAAGCAAAGGGAACACAGTTTGCTATCAGATATATCACGTGTATTTGTTATTCATATACTTAGTAAAGCTCACAGACCTCAGGAACAGCCAAAATATTTGTTTCATTGCCAACAAAACTTCACCTTAAAGCACTAAAATCAGTCATAGGACTCATGCAGACAACTTTGTATACAATTTGCATTTTTGTCACAGAAAGTCCTACCCAATTTTCCTCAAACAATTCCACTTCAGGTAGTGAGGGTAAGTGCCTAATAACACACAGGGCTCCTTTAGCTGCTTGCCAGCTAACAACTAATATAATTGTGCCTAGCTTTTTATTTTAAATGGAGACTACCTGTTTCCCATAATAATGGTCCTTCATTAGACGACATATTCCATCGTGATTTGGATGGTACCTACCCAAGTTCCCAATGGGAGTTGTACTTTGGATAATAAATGTAACTTCTTTGTACCACACAGATTTTGAGCCAGTTCTATCTCCTTTTCACTTATTCTAGTCACTACTTTGATCTTCTTTTTGATGATAGTACCACAGTACACTCATAAATTCATATGCCAAATTATTAACCTAAAAAAAATCCAAAGAAGTTATAAAATATCCTGTAAAATTGTTTCAAATCAAGTTTTTAGATCCTCAGGGGTAAAGGATAATCCATGGTCAATTGCACATAATAATTTATTTATAACATTAGAAGCAAACAAAATAGCAGCAAGACATTTCTGCACATTAGTTTCTATTTTTTATTCTATTTTTAATGTATTTCTGTCTTGTGTCCCGACCACGTCTTAGGCATGCGTAAAGCAACACAGCTGCTGTCTATGCAGTTCTAAGATTTTGTCTGAGTGGAGCTGGGAAGGAGGAAGTCAGCTTGCTTTGTTTTGGAATTTTTATTTTGTTTTACACACACGTGCATACAAATATGGGTACTTACGTTGGAGCACACAACATTAAAGAAATGTTCCTTTTCTGTAGCTTCTGAGACAGAGCTGAACCATTTCCAAAGAAAACTCTGTCCTCACACAGTCAAGCTTTGCTATTACTGCGGAAAGATCTGTTGTTCTAGATGACCCATATTTTATTTCTGAGCTTTACTATATCCCTTAAATACCCCAGAGCCCATTCCTGGGGTGCCTAGAGAAAATACAGCAGGATACTGATGCTGATTTATTATTTTTTGAAAAGGCAGAGCAAGGAACAGAAGACAAACGGGCAGTATTCTCCAACTCTGAGAATACGCAGCATTGTTCTGCGCTAGCTGTGAGTCTTAAGAACCAAAGTTGCTGCTACACATGTTATCATATTGCCCTCGGTCTAACCCAACCCATGAGCTGGCAATGACTGGGATGAGATTATTCACCAGAATGGGACAATTTCTTAGACAGCCTCACAACCAATTGCAGTTAAGCAGCTGTACTGAACTCCAGGATTGCAGCGAGGCCCTTTTTGCTGATGTGACAGATACAATACATCCAGGTTGTTTGAGAATCCTTTGTTTATATATGGTTTTAGTGGTCCTTTGTGATGGTGGTTATCCACAGCTCTTGGTGGATATCTGGTCCTGATGCCCAGCAATGACAAGCTGTTTACTGGATAGCTACTTGGGGTGAGATTCAACAATCTGAAAGCAAAGTCTACACAGGTTTTTTGGAGAAAAAAGTTACAATTTCTCTTTTATAGAAGCTTTCACTTTTCAGTACTGTCATTCCAAACTCTAGCCCTTCTACCTTCATGTGGTAAAGGGTAAGGGTAACTCTTGGCAAGGAATGCTGCAGGGCAGTGGAAGAAAAAGTCCATCTGGGGACAAATATGCCAATAATTGAGGCTAGCACACACTCAGAACAACTCAGGGGATCCCAGACTCTAGCTCAAAAGAGCAATTGCACTGCTATTGCAAAGTTCCCATAAAGAGAATGTGAGTGCAGAGTTCACAAAGACATTAGCTTTTTCCTGCTTTTCAGGATCAGAACTAAATTGTCACCCTGCCTTAATACAAACAAGTAGTTATTGCTATGAATAAACTCAGAAATGCTACTTACAGTCTTATGTGTCTAATGCTGGGTATATTAAACCAAATATTAAATCCCTAATCCCTGTTAGTCATTACGGGTATTTTCCCACACAGCTCTTCCCAAATGTAATTCACAAGCTAGATTCATGTCTGATTTGAATATGATTTTGCTTTTGAGAAAAAAATCACAAACAAATCCCAAAACATTACAGAACAAAAAAATCCCCAAACCTTGTTAAATACTACCTTGTCCGTAAAGACTTTGTAGAAGATGCCTGAGAGATCTAAACAAAAACGCAGAAAACGGTAAAGGGACAGAAATAGGCATAGTATATAGAGGTCCCACATACACAGCGAGATTTCTCTTACACTTCTTATACAGTTTTCTGTCTGACACCCAGGGCAAAGCTTCTCATGACCACTATCTGCAAGAATAATTTAATGTCAACGTATACTGTACAGTAGAGGAAAAAAAAACTAACTCAGACCACATTCACATCAACTCCACAGCTCCTTAAGACACTAATTTTCAAAATATTTTTGTTCAGTAACATGATCTTTGTTTCAAGTATCTTTATGGCAGGTCAGTAGAATGAAAATGAAGGCAGGCTTGCTAACCACTCAAAAGCACTTGCCTTCTTTTTAATTTCTCCCGGGAACGAAAAGTATATTCAGCTTTTCCTCCTTTGGCACCACACTGCCCTCACAGAAGGTTACTGAAACGTGAATTTGTGAAGGCTGTTTCAAGCAGAAGCATGTTTCTATGTATAGGAATGATGTTAATTCCTATCACTCTGAACATCCAAGCGAGATTGTTGTTAAAGCTGCTTCTAAAGAACCAAGGGAATTTGTGCCATTCAGTTCAATGACTTTCATCACCTCTATTAGACTAAACATAAATGTAATACAGCCAAGCCAGATTCCAAAGGTTAGTCTTTCATTTAGGCAAAGTACTGGAGGTGCAAAAGCTGTGCAGCATTTACAGGACTCTAACATGGATTCAATAAACCAATTGAACACGAAAGGAACATCCTTTCTAAATGCAAATTATTCAGGTGCAATTTGAGTTCCTTAAAGGTTACTCTTCTGTTCCCTCTCTCTGTCTAATAAATGAGAACACAGGACATCTTAGTTTCCTTTTTCAAAATTCTTTGTACTAAGTCATCCTGCTGCTTCTGTTACAGGTCTTTTCTATAAGGAGCAGATACAGACTCTGGACTGCTTCTGTCCTGTGATTGCTGAACACCAACATTAATCTTTTACTAACGCACTTCTGAGAAGACCTGAAAAACTAATTTTAGAAAGCAAGTCTGACAATGCAGCAATGCACAGACACACTCAAGCCGCAGGATTTGCTCTTTACTTTTCATTTTGCCAAAAGTTTCCATATTTTCCTATCTGGAAGAGTAAAACTACAAATATCAAGAAGGCCCTAGAAAAAACAGCCCAACAACACTTGATATTAAACTGATCAAAGTGTCAACAGATTTACCTCAACAGATATGCACAACAGCTGCAGATCTGACCATGAAATTTCTTTATGATGAGACCTTGTCTTGAGTGAAGTTGGTGGCAAAACTTTTACTTGGTTCCTGTGGACCAGAAGAATATTTGTTCTATCAATCTTCAGCTAGGGCCTTAAAAATCATGGGAAAGAAAACTATTGTGTTATATTTTAAATGTCATATTAGAGATGCTCTCTACAAGAGGGACTATAATTGTGCATAAATTAAACACTGCATAATAGTAGCCACTGACTAGGAAGCTGTTGTGGGCCCTTCGTGGCATTGGCACATTCATTAGAGAAATCTGTAAGTACATTTTATATACAAAATTAGCATTTTGTGTGGAAACTTAATTTCACCATCACTCATATAGCAGCATCTTCAGAATTAACAGGGATGACTGAAACTTAAGGGCCTTCAGATGAAGAAAAAGACAGGATGAAAATGGCATTGAAATCCACAACAGAACAAAAACCAAATGATACTACTGGGAATTACTGCTACCTAACTGGGTATATCTCACTGTTAAAGACACAGGGAGGCCATTTCCACTGGACAAAAGAAGTAATAGCAGCTTTGTGGATACAGGAAATGTTTTGCATTTTTCATGTTTCTTTTCATACAAGATTTAAATGAAACATAGCAACTGGTCACACTATGTTAGATTTTAAGCTGGAGTCATGGCTATATTTTAGACAATCAGGAAGTTGGATTTCACATCTCTGTCTCATCTCAGCTGCATTCTGTATCTTTCACCTGTACCAAGGTCTCATCCGTTATATATTAATGGTAGTACACATGAAATAGCTAGTGTTTTGAATGTTGTAGGTATAAAATAGACCAATAACAGTAAGCAGTTCAATTAAGAAAAACAGACACATTCTGGTTTTGATTCTGTGCAAAGACAGTACCCAAAATAAAGAGAATTATAATAAAGACTGGTAATAAAGTCGCAAATCAATACCTTCAGCATATCATGCATAATTGAAAGCAGGGTCCAGTCCTCTCCAAAGAGCATGTTAGAAAGTCCCACATAATCGGCCAGATAACATAACATTTACTGATTTTCCTCCTAGTGGAATAAAACAGGACTTTCTTGCTTTCTTTGCATCTATCGCAGGCAGCAGAAATACACTAGTAGGTCATGTATCTCTACGTGATCCCAGAGATCTTGACTCCATCTACATGCTGCTGAGGAACTCTAAGGATTTAGCAGGTGTTTCAGAGCAACAGACAAGAAGTTTACGGCTAGGGGCAGGCTAGTAAATGTACCTTTTAAGACAAGTGTCAGTGCGGTCCTCCACCTTAGTTTAATCAAGATTCTTCTCATCATTCTGCTGTAATATTGTCAAGAAATCCCCTTTTGGTGTAAAACTGTCTGTCTTAGTCTTACACCAGTTGGAAGGAAACTGATAAAACTGTTTTTGAGCTAGAAGCAAACAAAAAATACTCATTTCAAATTTTAACGTAAGTTGCTAACTCGTTGTGGTTTCGTAACTCACACATGGCTGACTAACTTTTAAAACCTCAAACTTTGCATGTTTTAAGTTCTCATAGAAAATGAGGGCACAGTCTCATTTTGAAGCTCATATCTTATAGTAAGGTAATGACTTTTTTTTCTTTGACTAACCAATCAGCTGCAGGTGAACTGCCACTGTACAAAAGCACTGCATGTTGGATGCAATGGCTAGTACTTTGTCGCTTAACATAGCTACAGGTTTTTTGCACCCTGTTAAGAAGTTCTGTTCCCAGACACTTCACCTACAAAAAATAGCTCTTGAAACACACTGCGGGTACTCAGGATGGAAGTTTGGTACAAAGTTTACAGAAAAAAGTATTTTCTCTCAAACAGTCTTTCCTCTGCTTCTACCCACTTGCTAGATATCCTTCCCTTAACTCAGAAATCACCAAGAGTTTTGCCTACCTGGACTGTAATCAATCTAAATAATGAAGCATTTGCTTCACTAAAAGCAGAGGCAGGCACTGGGCCACTCCTGGCCTGGCAGAACAATACCCACCAGACCTCACAGCTCGTTCAAGGACTCACTTTCCTGGGAGACCTCGGTAGCGGGGTGAATGGATGGCACCCATGCTGCACATGCTCTGCTGCAGCAGATCTGTGCGGAGGGAACCTGGAGCGAGTCACCACCTCAGCGGCACCCAGCAGGCAGCAATGGCTGAGCCCTGCCCTGGCAGAGAGGCGCGTCGCCTCTGGCAGCAATGTACACATTTGGCCAAACTGGCATAACTGTTGACCAGACAGAACTTCTCTCTCCCCGCCCCACATTTCCAGGTGGGGAAGCACTCGGCAAGCATCTCTTCAGCTAGGATATCTGCAGAAGGCACAGAATCTTGTCAAAATAAAACCGTGAATTGCCAGTGTAAAACCTTGGGTTTTTAAGGAGCTCCTACTATATAATACTGAATTACACAGATTTAGCTACAGTGAAAGTGAAAACACCTTTTTGTAATTCTGATTCTCTGTCAAAGCATTTTGAATGTCAAATAAGGTCCCATTTTAGCCAACTTTCCAAACAAACAGACCAAAGTGTGCAGAATTTCATCAGAAATAAAAAACCCCACCAGCTCACATACTGAATGTTGGTATGATATACCAGCTGCAAAGGTAAAGTTAGTACAAATCTTCTCTGATAAAATTTGTTCAGTGAACTGACAATTTCCAGGCAGACTCCCACAAACTCACGCTCCTTAACCCCTGAACACAATAGCTAAAACCCAATTGAACAGCTAAAACTCCCCCCTTCTAAGGCTTAACCTAAACTTCCTTCCTTAAGCTAGGTTGCTCTTCATTTCCCTCCCCCAAAGTCTACTTGTTCCACATCGTCTGCATAGAGCGAGAGCACACGAGCTATCCTGAGAGAGTTTTGATACTTAGCGGAGACTGAAACTTGCCACTCTTCTCTATTTCTTTTCATCATTTTTAAATTTTAATTCATTAATTTTTTTTGGTCATAGGAGCTACGATTCTCAGGAGTACATGTAATACAGGCACAGCTCTGGTTCTTATAAAAGCACTGTTAAGAAAGAAATCATTCAGGTCACCAAAGCTACATACAAGTCCAGTGCTCCCCGATCAGGGCTTTAAATGTTCACCTCTATATTTAGAATCCCAAAACCAAATGGCCAACTTTCCTGATGACTCAGCACCCATACTGACTGTGGATCCCCAGCAGGCCCCTCGAATAAAAGTGCTTAGAATGTTCAAACATTAAAGTTATGGCTTATACACTTTTCCAGACCAAAAACTGGAAGTCCATTAATAACATTTCTTCTACCATTGGTTTTAGGAAAAACCTCTAAGCATACAACTTTTATCTTTCACCTTATGTTAAATGCTTCTTTAAAGATTTTTTTTTTCGTCGTGCCTGGACTTTTCTTTCATTGGACATCACCCAATTTACATTTCTCTACCTCCCAGCCTGCTGATGTTCTTTATGCTCTCATTTTATTTTTATACACATAGATATACAGGTACATATGTATATAATCTAAGCCCTTAAGTTTCTTTTTGGCAGTAACTGTTCCGTTGCGTTTCTTAAAAAAAAAAATCAGGGAGCACTGAAATACTTGGCAGCACTCTCAGAGAGATAAAAAAGGTCGCTCTAGTCTCCCCTGGGGAAAGTTTGCACATTCATTGCAGATCTCGCCTAGTAGCTGCAGATGAAAACCAAGAGGCCTGAAGCTGTCACTGTTCATGTAGTTACATGTGGAGATTTATGTTAAACTTTGTATTTTATTCACTTTATGAATACAAATCGTAATACCTAGATAATGTAAGTAATACATAAGTAATGCTTGCTTACACTCCACTTCGGAATCTCCAAAAGCTTTATTAACATAAATCAGAAAGGACGGTAGCTTGAAACAAGAACGTGAAAACGATAGGAAGTATCACAAACCTACATATAGTATACCTCTACTGAAAAAAACGCTAGTAGCATAGCAGATGAAACTGTCCCATTCTTGATCTCACAGACAGCAGGAAAATCCACAGGAAACAACACTCAGTTCCCTGCATTATCATCAACAATTTGTGGCTGTTACTATGTTTGTTTTCTTTTTAATCTGATGGACTGATTTAGGAAAAGGAGAATAAACAATTGGGAAAAAAAAGGAAGCCCCAAGCATAATGTAAGCTTAAATTATACTGCTTTACTGGTATTTCCTCAGAAAGACATACCAATATGCAAAGTCTTTTGGTAATGGAATAACACGATTTCTATGAAATCTAAAAAGATAGGGAAACATAAATACGCATTTTCACTTCCAGACAATGCGTTAAAAAAGCCATTCTTTCTCTTCTTTTTTTTTTTAGTCTTATCTTCACAAATGTTGTTATTTTGGACTTCAAAGGACTGTTAAGTTTAAGAATAAGCACACTTTCTCATAGGTACTTTCTCAAGTATTTGAGAGAGAAACAGCAAAAATGAACATGTCTTAAGCATTTTGTTGTAAATCACTTACCTTAATCAACCATGCTTATCTGGTTGATTGTCAAGTTTCGTAACACTTACTACTCGTTAGAGAATTTTATACGACAAAAAATTCTGAATATCCTATGCTAAAATGTAAACACAGATACATGAGCATCTTAAACCCAAAACAAATTTCAGCCCTTAAGCAAAGTAAGAGTAGTGAACAGAGCTATTGTCTCCGTGCAATTATTTCTAATTAAATTTTTTAATGATTAATGTAGATGTTCTTACTGACAGAATATTTTTGTACTACTATGTTTGCATTTTTGTTTTTACGAGGAATATTAGGCACCAGCTAATCTGGATTCTAATTGCAAGCAACTAGTCTACATCTTGAAGTGACTCCACAGACTTTAAGAGTATTCTGGTCTTACATTGACATAAATGACATTGGAAATATGCATCAGAGATTCAAAGATTTTTTTTCTTTCATATTTAACCCTGAGGCCTTTTATTAGCATTGTTTCCAAGTAAAATAAATATTTACTGTTTCTGATACTCTCCCTCAAGCCAATCGATCCAGTAAGAGAAGTGTGGTTTAGTAGTTTGTTAAATATCTTAAGTGATATAATAATACTTACACACTTTGCAGACTGCGCCATGCAGTTTCCTTTTTCATCTGCTTTCATTCGTTATTAAAATATGTACATGCAAAATAAAAAGAAACTAAAACCAACGTTCTTGTTGATTATATTGATTCCTTGTAAACTTCAGTAAAATAAAATGCAGACTTACTGCCAGCATGATTTTGTTCTTCTTTGTATAAGCTAGCTCAGATTGTTTCCAATTTAAAAAATCAGACCGTATTTCACAGTGTGGTAGCTATCACCGAGTATTTATTCAAGTCACTAATATTCGCTCTTGAGTGACAAGATGAAATGTTTATCTAAAGTAAGATTATGAGTTTGTTATAACTTTTACCTCAAAGTAAGTCATCCTCAGCGACAATCACAGTTTTATTACACCATCTTTTATTAACACAAACATATTTGGTTGTTGGATCGCAAAAATTTAAAAAGGATTAAATGACTGATTTGAAACAGCATTGGGTATCACCTCTGGGTTTAGCTCAGCCCCTGTGTAAATGCATTTAGCATTGTCATTGAGAATTACGCCCACTTATGCCAGGGATTAACATGCCAGGGTCTCTCTCAGTGAAATCACAGCTCCTTTCTAAAGATGCAGCTTCTTGCTAGTGTTATTTTCTCTTCATTTTAAGTAAACGCACATTTAACTACAGGCTGCACTGGTAGTTTGTGGGGACAGAGATTAAACCTGCAGGAAGCACAGAAGATCCAACTCTGCTCCGCGTCAGAGTAAAAACTGTTTCTCAGAGGGATTGTCACCCACATGCAAGTGCTGGAGTGCAAACCTCCTCCTAGAAATGCCTCACACTGTCTTCTCACTTCTCCACCCACCACTCTTTCTCATCCTCTCACTATTGAGTGTAACCAATGTCATTGGAAACTAAGCTGCCTGACTCCTCAGAATGACATCCGACTACTGTGCTTCATAGGGTATGTGGCAAACAGAGCCATTAAAAATGGCAAAGCTTTTCCTAGTGTAGAATAAAAGACTAGTGGTAGGTTCGGATTCTCTAAGACCATCTGCTAAATCCTGTGCTTCACAACAACCCTTTTATTCGACTTCAAAGATGCAGCTCCTCCATTTAAAGAGCACTTGTTATTTGGGAGGAAATGGAAGCTAGAGTGTGCCTGACACTAAAGAAAGAAAAAAATGAATGTTGGCTCTGCAATGAAACCCTCCAATACAGCCCGTCTGACCCAAGCATAATTAATCAGTTGTATGCTCTTTTAGCAAACCAGTGACTTTTATTCCTTGACTTTGGCTTGTCCAAATGCCAATTTACAATGATGTTGTCATGACAGAAGAGTGTGGTAAGACTGATGTCTCCCTCCCTCTCTCTCAGGCACTGTACTGAATTTGTCATTCTATTTAAAATACTAACTGCTGTACGATTGCTACAGAACTACATGTTGTCATGCCAATTAGTATGTTCTCTTTTTTCCTACTTGTTTCCCCTCTGTCTTTTCTTAATTCAGTAAACTGTGCCTGCTAGACCCATTTTGTATTCAGGTTTATTCTCCAGCTCTACCGATGAGCAATGTTCGGATCTCACAACAGGTAATGAGAAAGGTTGGAGGATTGGTTTTGGTTTTTTTCATTGGAGGCGTTTTAAAATCTCCAACAGTAAATATGCAGATTTTCCCTTTCACATACATATATATACATATATATTAAAAAAAAGGAAAAAAATCGAATATAACCCATTTTTGGTAACCCACCAATCTTTTAGCCTCGCGAACATTGTGATTCCTTGTGGTTTTATAGGGCACACTGCATATTTATCTATGTAGGTTTGTTGCCTGCCAACTTGACTAATTTACCTTGCTTTTTGTATTGCGTAAAGGGATAAACTAGACCTTCTAAACACTAAAATATAACATTGTATGGCATCCTCACATTGCCTATCATTAATTTCCCTAACCTGTCTTCATATTAAATTTTTTCATATCTCCAGGAATTTTCACCATTTATTTCTACTGCATCTTTTTTCTAGTGGAACAGGACACACTACAAAGACGACTATACAGTGGATTTATGCAGTAGCTATATAGCATTCTATTTTTACCTCACATTTATAACTATACAGCATTCTATTTTTATATCCTGTTTATAAATTTTAACATTTTGATTGTTGTTAGAGCTAGCAGCATACACCAAGTCTGTGTTTTTAATTAACTTAGAAGTTCATTTTGTATCAATACACTGGAATGCTCAGATTATTCTTTCAGCATTTATTAAATTGTATATGTCAGCAGCAGCTTTTAGATGTCATTAAACTAATTCACTTGCTTTCTTAATCTTTCACATTCCCTTCAAAACCGTAGTAGCCTGATCAATAAAACACCCTCTGAAAATGGGACTGTCTTGTTGCTAACTCCTTTTTCACAGTAACAATTCACAAGATACCTTTGGCTAACATTAAGTATACAAAGATTCGTAACACAGATGTTATGTTCAAGATTCTTGATGATGTACAATTATACCTCAAATAACCTAAATTTTCAGCCTCTTGGATGACTGCTCCTCTGCAACCACGAGAGTGTTTTAAAATAATAAACAATATAAAATAATAAATAATAAACATAAAATAATAAACATTCCTTCCCTAAACTGTTGTAATCCTAGATAAAGTCTAAAGATTATTCTGCTATCTTGCTTTTAAATTGTATTTCTAGTTTATACAAATTCATTTAAGTTCTGTTGAACAGATGCAAGTGTAACAGAAACTGAGATTAGGAGGCACTTCAAGGTGATAATCTGCAGATACAGTCTTGATTTAAATGGGACAACATCAGAACATATGGAGTAAATTTAATTGTCCTACCTTGACTGAACACAATCAGGATGCATACATTTCTTTTGTATTGCTTCCCAGAGGTTAGGAGTGTAGCTTCTGTCACTATAGAGTTCTACTTGAAAGAAGGTAAAAACATTGCTCCCTAAGGAAAAAGCAAAAGCAGGTGTATCATAAACCTGCCCGCATGGTTGCAAACACATGTGCATAGCACACACAAACTACAACAAATAAAACATTCCATCTTTGTAATAAATTGAAATACATTGTGCACATATGGATGAAAGGCAAAGCCTGTAATATTCCACCAAGAGCGAAAATACAGTATCACCTTGGAGAAACAGACTTTGAACACAGGTCCTCCCACCTCCAATCCTTACTCCAATTTCTTTGTTTACCCAGGTTTCACCCTATTTCTGTGACAGATCAGTCCCATTTTACCTCTTGCCTCCTCCATTTCACTTCTCTTGTTCCTAGGCCCAATGTCCTCCCCCTGCCACACTGTCTCCTGTCATACATCTTCCTCCTGTCTGGTGCTCTGGTGTTCTGTTCCTCGGTTCCCCATTCAGTTCTGCATCCCATTCTTCTTGCTTTGTCAGACAATCCAAGCTTCCTTCTTACCGGCCTTCTTACCCCAGTTCCCAGAGGAAACACTCACTCCTCCTGCTGTCTCCCTTTGAGCTGCATCTTCATCTTTCTCCCCTCCTGCCCCTATGGCGCTCGCTTTCAAATCAGGCAAGTTCTTCTTTTAGTTGCTTGGTACTAACAAAGGGTGGAGGATGGTCAATGGACAGAGAAGTTCTCTTCTCAGCTCAAACCCCAGCAGGTACGACAAAGAACCTGCTAAGATGCCTGTGGCAACCCATGTAGTTCTTACTGACTACATACTAACTGTAAGTATGTTTAGCAGACTTAGACTTGTCCAATTTCTGGCTGATTCTCCAGAGGAGGGCAACTGGCACATAACTGATGTAAAAAACCCCCTCACGTTCAGTCTTTGTTCCAAACATCGAGAGAAGTTTAACATATACTGAAAAGCAGTGTGACCTGTATTATTAACAATAACAATGTTTAACATTTTTATGATACGTATACACAGTTTATTTCCAAAGTTATTCAATTACCCATTATGAAGAAGAAATGGTTTATGTATGAACTGTCTACTATTATCACTGCCATTGCAAGCAGCACACTCCAAGATATATTTTGCTTAAAATAATAAAAAAATACAGCCAATATGACTATATTAATTTAGCATCTACACAATTTGTTGCATTCACATAAAAAGAAAAAGCAATCTGTTCTGTACAGAAGGAAATAAAACTCTGTTGCTTCGATCCTAGAAATAACCCAGCCAGCAACCTTTACTGCAAATGTTTGTGTATATCGCTCCTATGGAAACTGCTTTATTGTCTACTATGCACAGGAAAAAGGGGAAGTGAGGCATATGTGAACACATCAAAAGCACACTGGAGCACTGAATAAAGATCACACCACAAATCAAAGTGAAGTAGCAAAATTTGTGTTAAGTATTTCCACTGGTTTTTAATACAAATTTCAGGATGGTATGTTACATATTTTTAGTCATTATTAAACAGCACAATCTGCAGATTAGCCAAGTCATAAGCAAAAGACAAAACAGAAACTTTTCCCGAGTGTCACTAGAGTTCCTGCTGTCTCCCCGTCTGCCCTGCATTTCGGTTGTCCTCTTCAGATTCAGCTAGTTTGTAGATACCGCACAAGCACCTGCCTTGGTTTTGCTGGAAAAAAACCCAACATTTTTTACATTAGTTAATTGTTATTGACTAGATGATACTTCAGAATTAGTGTAGGAAAAACTGTTGGTCACTTACTTTACTTTATAGCTGCCTCGTACTTACTTAAAAACTAAGCAAGGTCTAAACCAGTAAGTACCATTCTCATGTATCCCCATACATAAATGTAATGCAATACCAGTGGAGATGGGCAAAAAGTACACACTACTGATAAATCAAGCCAAAGCCAATAAAGTCAAAGCTGGATTGTAACAAGATTATCTTTCTCTAATTGCCATTTGTACACATTCACAAGTCTGCTTTACCAGCACAGAAAGTCATGCTTAACAAAACAACCCCAAAACATTTGCAATTAACAATTAAAATGTTTACTACTTATATAATGTGTACTTCTACAAATGTATTTAATTAAAGATTTCAGGTACATATCTTATTAGAGAAGTAATATCAGATTTCAAAAGTGAAACCTACAGTTTTTTTCTATACTGGACACACTTTGTTTGCCTTACTCTCATTTTTTATTTACCCCAGAAAATAATTAACAATAAGCCATTTTAAACTGCGTTTCCTGTATAGTTGTCTGTGTCTCCTTTCTTTCTTTTATTTCAGTAGTTTTGCTTGCCTTTCTTTTGCCAATATTGTAATATTAGTTCTCCCAAATAATACAGATAATTTGAAAGTATTTCAAAAACATGCCCTTCATTAAGCTTTTTGAAAACTGAAATGTCACGAAGACAAAATACAGAAAGTCCTACCCAGATTCAAAAGTTCTTATCGGGAATGATGTCTTTGTCCATTTCCCCTTCTATCAATCTTACAACTGTTCAGACTACTTACAGTTCACTTTACAGTGGATATTCTACACTTGCAAATAGTAGCTCATCTTACTACTCCTAAACAGGCAACACTGTTTTAGAACAGGCAGCCATTACTTACGCTGCAAGGTGTGGAATAGAAACAGCCAATTTTGCTCAAGGTCATACAAGAATTCAGGGTTTGGTTTCTTCTGATGTCACATTTTCGTTAAACTAACAACGTAGCACCTTACAATCTTGCCAGAATCAACACATCAGCATGAGAGCCAAAGCAAACATTTCATTAGCCTCTATACATGGAAAATGTACATCACACACATGAATAAGACTGCACAATGCTCAAGACCTCATCATCATTATCAACTCCTGGAAAATTCTACACTGAAAATGCTTTGTACTAGACTAAGAGCTATGCATACTCAGTAGTCACGATCAATAGCACAGGGCAGCAACCTAATTAAAATATAAGTAGATGTGGACATTTCCCATGCAGATGCTACAGTTTCTTAAGACCTAGGGCTTGAAGAAATACAGCTATGTTTTAACCTTTGATTTATACCACAAGAGTTATATTGCAGGTTACAATAATGCCATTGCTAACCAAAGCTTCCTAAGCCACTTAATTCATAGAACAGTATCTTAACCCTAGTGGGACTTTAGAACATACCAGAAATGCAGGACCAGATCCTACCTTCAAAGACCACTTATTGCACCTCATTCTTGAAACAGATCTGGGTTTATGGAAATTAAGCAGGTCCCTCATCTTGTCAAAAAGGATGAAGACATGTAGCATTTAAATTTAGATAATATTTTTTTCTAGAAGACAATCGGTTCTACCTAGCTTACCAGCTAACTTGCAAAAAAGAAAATGGGTTGTCAGCTGTGACATGCTTATCCTTCAGACTAAAACAAAGGCAAGAAAAGAGACTTTGTGAGTGTCACTGTATTAATGGCAGTCAAAACTGCATGCATGTTATAGATTACATGCATTCTATATCCTTGTTGAAGTAAGATATATTTATTTTATTCATTCACCTGTTTCTTGTCCTCTTCTCCTTGTGTCTAAGTGATTGTAAAATTACATTTAAATAGCAGAAACGGAATCTTTAAATACTAGGTCAAGAGCCTCAGTATCATGGTCTGCATCTGAAAATAGTGTTTGCATTTTGGGTTTTTGCTTAAAAGCACCTGACATACTAGTGTAGTCCTGTCCTTTTACTGTCTCTCCACAGAGTCAAAACAAAAACATTGTCTTTTTTCTAAGACTCAAGCCCTAAGAAACCAACCTCTCTCTGTTAACAACAAAAACATCTCAGCTGCCATGTAGCTCACCATTTTAGTGTGATTACATTACCTCCTAACAATATTAATAAAATGTACTCTAGGATACTCTTTTTGCTCCTCCCTCTAAGGTATCTGAGGTACCATAAAAACAATGCTTGTATTTATCTAGGCAAATGTTAACTATTTGGTCTCGGCACTGTTTTGGCATTTTGGCAATTCTTTTCTACATGACGTTCTGTTTACAACCTACGGCACTTTAAATATAATGTATGTGTCGCTGAGCTTTTACACAAACTCGAGTTTGGCATGTTTCTGATGAGCACGTAGATGGAAAGTGGAGACTTCAGAGGAATAAGTCGGTCACAGTGGAGGATGCCAATCACTGACTAATCTTATACCTATGCATATCATGTGTAGTTAGTATGAAATGATAACTTACATGCAAATTAGAAAGAGATTTTGTCTTCATTATTTAAGCACCAAGAAATTTCCCCCCCAAAGAGGAAATACAGTTGCGAGACACACAGTAGTTAAGAGACATGACTCAGAAATTAACACAGCACAGCTTGTAGTGATAGTGAGAAGAGATATTCTGTTTCTCTAAATCTCTGAAACAATAATGCTTCAGTCTAAAACTTTTTACATATCGTGAATTTCAACAGGAACAAGATACATGCCTATACTTACTGAGTTGTTCATATTCAAGGAAGTAAAATAGTGCCTGGTCACAGTTATGAATAAATTAATGCATATCCCTTTATTGCATATAAAGCAGAAGTTAGAAATGCATTTTCTTTTTCCAGATCACTTTCACACACGTACATTTACAAAAAAACGGAGGAAAAGTTTTCAATTCAATATATTTCTCCTTTTCAGTGGCTGACAAATCTATAGGAAATATACGTACTCAAACTCGCTTCAGTTTCTGGAGTTCATGGTACAATTAGCTATAAGGGTGCCTTTCGGTGGTTTCTTCAGGAGTATTCAGAGATAGCAGCAATGGTTTTTGGAACTTGCTTTGTATCCAAACTCGCTGCATTTTCACTTTTTTCTTCCTGTTTACTTGTAATCGCCGATCAACTAAATTCTGTACTTCAGTTAATCCAGCCAAGTTGAACATGTTCCGTACCTCATCTATTTTCTCATATGAAGAATTATTGTAATTAAAAAAAAAAAAGACATTGGTAGAATGCAGTAATTAACAACCTGCAGTTCAATGAAAGATGGAACTAAATCTGCCTGTAAGAAGTCTTCTGTTAGAAATTCATTTTCACAGCTCTCAATTTATATTACTGTAAAAAATGTTGTGTTGAGGCCCAAACCACATTGGTTTCTAATGCCACATGGCATTCATAGATCCCCTTTCTTCAGAGGATTCAGTATGCCAGACTTCGGGAAAACAAATGCATGCCATTTGGTCACTGTTCGCATATTATCAAGATAAAGCTATTTCACCTGCCAAATGACAATCCACACATTTATGCCAACATCATTATCTCCTTCTTGTCAGTCATCACTGGAAAACTTTAAGCTTCTTTGTCATGAGTAAGCACAAGACAAGACATTTAAAAACTGAGAAGGCTCTTTGAATTCCAGTGATTTCCCATACATGTCCCAGATCCTCCTTCTCAGTTCTAAAATTACTCAGGCTGGGATAAATCCTGATCCATCTCTATTGCTTACAGCCTAGGTTGCGGAGGGTAAAAACAACAACAAAAAAGTATTGTCGTGCTCACTTTCACAATTTCCAGTAGCTGGGCTAAAATATACCAGTCTAAGCTGACCACCAAGTGAGTGGACGGGCAAAGAGCAATAGTATCCATAATCAGGAATTTAAGTCTAACTCCTGCACAAAGAACAGCCTCACCTCCCAGATTCACCAACATAGCAGAACAAAGTATCAGAGCACTGCTACTAACTGTCCTTCCAAGCATGTTTATCTTAATTTTAAGAAAAAAGTCAAGTACATCTTTAAATCACAGAATTTGAGCATACCATTAGACACAAGATGCTTAGTCAAAGAGAAATTCCAGTGATGTCTGCAAGCAATCTTGCAGGACCCCAGATGCAACAAGTGTACACATAAAGACAATAATTTTCTTACAACAGCGAGCTTTGGACTTTGTAAAAGCAGAATTTTTTTTTTAAAGCCAATAAAATATTCTTTAAATTTCTAAGATTAGTTTTTATAATCCAAATCATCTTGAGAGACACTCAACCCTTTCTATAAGACGATACCATTTCCTACCTTTGGTAAAGAAATATACTCTGGTTCCATCTCCTCGTACATAAAAATTTTCTGACAAGCAATGACCTAAGAAATTAGAGCAGTAATGAAAACAGGACATGTCACTTTTTTTTTCCAAAAAGTTAAAATGAACAGTGAGCTACAAAAACATAAAGGAGTTACCTTTTTTAAAACGAAGTTGAGCTGTATCATATCTTCCGTAGTCTCGAAACAACAACATTCCTCCTGGTTTCAGTAGTTTAGCCAACCTATTTACAACGCCTTGCATCCTTAGAAAATATATGGGATACTGATGAAATTTGAAAACATAACTTTTTTTTTTTAGATGCTTGGAATATACATAGATTTCCAAAACTACAGTGAGAAGATGTGTCTATATTTACTATAAAAAGGCCAGGCACTAGTGAACAGGAAAAACTCATTACCAAAAAGCCTCTAAATGGAAAATGTAGAAGGAACTGTAAGAGAATACAAATTGGAAATAGAAAAGGAGCCCTTTTCTTTCACTTCAACAGCATCTCAAGGATGGATTAAAACACAGTTTTGGGGTATATGGGTCACATGAGATGAAGATATATCACAAACAATGAAGGAACAGTCAGCTATGTGCACTGGTGAGATAGACTAAGCCTTCCTATTGTACACAGGAAAATCAAGGGCCTGGAAGGCAGACAAAAACGTATCTGATTTCTTTATGGAGGTCCTGATCATACACACAAAATCATTATCTCCACACCTAATGGTTGAGGATGGAAAGAATAATCTGAGTAGTATCTCAGGAGAGGAATCTGGCAGCACTCCATCTGGAGATATTGCTAGTTAGAGGAGGAAAGTCTGCATCCTCCAAAATGCTGACAAGTTTGTGAATCTTAGTGGTATCTAACATCAGCTCTTCCTTATCAAGATCACACCAGCCTGCTGTACATATGATAGAAATAAGTACCATACACAGTACCCTTTCTCCTTCACTAGACCAGAGCATCTTCATTCTCACTTTTTAACCTTACCTTGGAGCTTCTTATAAATACATATTCATTACTCTGCAAAATACATTACTAATAAGTAATTGCTTGGGTTTGCCTCACTCCTTCAGAACAAACTGAAGGACCCAAGTTTTCCACATGCATGAAAGACAACAAAAGGCAGTCTGTACCTGGCAGGCTGCAAGGTAGAAAAGTCCACTTGCCTAATTCAACCCTTCCTCCCACAGGGAGGTGGATAGACCACATAGAAGATGGGGACCCAGAGTGAATGCTAAATGAATGGCAAGGAAAGGCAGGATGCTGTATCTGAAAAGAGCTAAAGAAGAGGAAGTTCTACTTAACTATACAAAATCAGTATGCTATTACTAGAAACCAAGAGAACATCCTTACACCTTCCCTGTCTCTCAGGTGGCCTTAACCCCTTGCCCCAGGAATGTCAGAACTCAAGCACTAATGCAATTCAGTCCTTATGCAACAGCAGTGCAGGCATCTTATCTTGATTTTTAAGGGGCAGAATTAGTAAGCTGTTCAGCAGAAGATAATATATATCCAAACAAATATGAACAAAAAGCAGCATACACTTTTTAAGCACAGAATTCCCTTAGAGGAAAGCGCTTTAAAAGTTGTCCTCTTTGCTCATGCTCAGCACAGGCAACCAAGTGTGCTTCCACAGACAGAAAAGGCAGCACTACCTAAGAATAAGAGACTGTTCGAGACAGGTAGGTGTGCACAGGATTACAGACATTGCCTATGTAAACATAAGTTTTGTGCCCACAGGAAAAATATACACGCACAAAAAGCAAAAGTGCTTTGAGAAATTTCATCCTGTAGGACTACAGCACATTAATTATATAGCTTGAAGAAAGTATAATACCTTCCAAATTCTGCTACCAACTTTTAGAGGGGACTTCCGGTAGAACTGAATGGGCTACAAGACTAGCAATTATCAAATACTAAACACAATAACCAGATGAGAAATCACTACTTAACAATTGTGCTGAATACAAAGGTGTCCCTCTCATGTATGTTTTCCAGGTCTCCAAAGTACGTAAGTTCTGCATCATTATCCACTTGGTTTTCTTTTAATTTCCCACTTCCAAAGTTTCCAGAAAAAATGTATACTGAGCAAGATGGATCTGGATTACATTTGCCTTTATGCAGTCATTTTCCTTCTACAAGATGACAGTAATGACTAACAAATCTTTTCAAAGCGGGTCTTACAACACATATAATTACACNAAGTTTCCAGAAAAAATGTATACTGAGCAAGATGGATCTGGATTACATTTGCCTTTATGCAGTCATTTTCCTTCTACAAGATGACAGTAATGACTAACAAATCTTTTCAAAGCGGGTCTTTCAACACATATAATTACACAGAAATCTTTATGTGTGTATACACACACACACACACAAGTGCATCCATGTCAGCCTTTAGATGCTGTCAAAAAAAAAAAAACAAACCACCACATTCTCAAATGACTAATAGGAAGAGATCCACAGAAATTCTGACAGAACATCTGATTACTGCTTCTGCAGGCAAAGTGATTGAATAAGTGCGTCTCTATTGTCCAATTTCTTCCTGGCAGCATCACCACAGTTACAGAGATCTGAAATCTACTGCTTGAATTGTTTTTGAAATCTGGACCTAGGCTTTGCATGACTCATGTGCTCATCTCTGAATAAACAGGAAGGAGTAATATCCTATATGGGAAAGATTTTTCTGTAAACCTAATCATTAATAACTTAAGCAGGGAAACAGTTCTCAGACTTAGGCAAATACTCTTCTGCTTGCCAAGCCCATTTTAATGACATTCTTAAAGTAATAAATGATTTACCACACATACAGCATGTATTTCCCTTCACATGATCTGGTTGAAGGAAGAGTCAAGCAGTTTAACTTAAGTGCCCTCTTTCGCATTTTTCCCATTAAAAAAAGGGCATTTTCATAATCAGTCAGCCTTAACAGTCATAAAGTTTGGTTCATTAGACATTGAGAGGTATTAGTAACAAGGTTCACAGCGCTCAACATAACACTATGCATGAAAATTAGACCAAGTTTTCTTAATCCAAACAAGTTACAAAATTCTGAATGCATTTTGGTTTAAAAGGTCTGCATGTAAGCATTTGCGTGTGGCTAAATCAGCAACCTAAGTCTTTATCAACATATCGGAAGGCGTTAAATCATGAATGGTTGGCTTTGATCACTAAAAATAATTTCCTTCCAGAAGACTAGCAGCTTGTTTTTTTAATTTGTAATTTTCTTGAATCACCATCACTTTTAATAGGGATGTATTTAGTTACAATATATCGCTTGTATTTTAATGGAGACAGGATACTCACTAATGAATTAGCCTGACCAGCTTTTCTCTTGAAGCCTGAAAATGGGAAATAGCATTTAAACTACCTTGTTTCATACATATCGTAGCTTACGAAACAATATATTAGAGAGTCGTCATCTTCTTTTGCTATTCTTGAAAACCTCCAGTGATAAAAGAGATTTAACCCATTTGCTTTGCCCTTTAGTCTTCATTTACCTGTCAGGATGAATAGTAGAGAGCACAAAGACAAGGAGAATGACATCCAGGATCTCATCTGGAAAAGGATAGGGTAAAGCATCATCACACACATCATGAACAAAGGCAGAACACCAGGCTGAATTGTAGGACGAATGTGACTGTCAGGAAAAAGATGAAAAGAGGCACAGAGAGAACAGGAGTAGTTAATACGTTTACTGTGACTCAAGAAACTTTTTTCCTTCAATTATTCAGCATTGTAAAACATCTCATATAAAAGCCTATTCTGTCTGGTATCTTACTCAAGCTGAGAAGCAAGCTCACTGATGGTATTCATTCCTCTCTGCGTAGAGTAAGACTTTGTTCTTTGGAATATTGAAAATTTCAGTTAAAAGTTGTCAAAGCCATCAGATCCTTTTTCAAGAAGACGGCTTCCTGGCAGCCTCCTGAATTACAGGCTTATAAGGTACTGTAAAGCAAGCATATGAATTACCTTTACCAGCTCCACTGCTCCTGAAGCAAAATCACAACAGTATAGAAAGGTTCCAGGTGTTTTGCTAGGAAAACAATACCAACACCAGTTAAAAAATTATTATTGTAAAAGATTAAAGTTTACATCAGTGTTCGTGGAACTACAGAGGGCTCTTTGGGGTTCTCCACAGGTTTGATCAAGCATGCCTTATTGATGTCTAGCACATGGAAAGCCACATAGATTGTCATGAACCAACAGGGCAGACAAATTCATAAGAATACCAAAAGGCAGTTAGTATAAAAAGGCGAATTAGCCTTGTCAGGGAGGAACTGAAAAGGAAAAGAAAGAAGGTCACAGAGGGCTGTCAGGATTGATGACAATGTCCTGGTGTTGTATTATATAAATGCACATTATTAGGTCACATTTTCTTACAGAAGCACTGCATTAAGTCTCTATCATTAGCCCATGCATGCATTTTAATTAGCAATATGATTTGGGGAGGGTGGGGTATTGCAAAAGTCATCCACAGCTCTGCAGAGGTTTGGGTTCCCATGTGCCACCTTGCCGTGCTTTTGATTAGATTAAGCAGTATTGGTTGTTTCCCTCCATTATCCCTTTTGTTTTGTAAACCAAGATGAATAAGAATTTCCTGTAGCACTGTTTTCCCTTCCTTTCCCGTCCAAGACTAAGCCAGCTGCAAATTTCCTCGTATCATTCATCAGATACTAGTAACTCTAGGGATCAATTTTTGTCACCTCTGAAAAATTAATTTAAGAGAAACTGAGCAAGCCCCTCAAAACCAACTGAGGGGTGACCTCATGGTGAACTCATGATCAATTAACCTCTCTTTGAAAATACTTGAGACTTTGGACAGATGGTTTATTTAGAAAGGGAATCAATAAACTCTGGCAGTGCCTATAAGATCTCACAGCACACACAGGTGAGTTAGTGATGTCCAACAAAAGGAGAACCCTTGTGGGCCAAAATATATTCCATCCTTGTTGCTGAGCAAAACTTCTATCAGCTCTGTGCCCACCATGAGAGTTGGTGAGTTTGGATATTTATCATGGATGAGGACAAGCAGCCAGGCTTTGGACCCAGCCAGTCCCTTTGGAAAGGCTAAGCCGATTACCTAATTTACTTGTTAGGATGTTATTCCAATTTTTTTAGAGCAGAATAGGAGCTATGCAGAAATTCAACTTAAATCAAAAGACACAGCTCGATCTAGATGGTGATTCCATGACACACTGCATGAAAAAGCAGTAACTAAATTTTAGGGGGGGCAGGGAGAAGCACTTTAAAAGTTACGTTACAAACGTGAGTGGAAATTTTTTTTGTAGCCAGGGTATACTCATACTTGACACTGGCTTCTTTTTTTATGCATAAAAAAGGCAATTTTTATCTTATTAAATTCAGAGTAAAACCAACTGTGCTATAAAGCCAGGCCTGCTAAATGATAAGAGATGTTTCCATCAGGTCCTACACAAGACAAACACGTGAATTGTTCAGTGTACCGACCAATGTGATTGACTGAAGGATTTGCATAAGAATAGAGATCTCCAGGAAAAATACCTAGTGAGTGGATTCTTAATTATCAGAAATGCCAACCTATGACTAATGCCTCCTGTGAGGAAAACACAAAAGTTTGTCTCATCTTTTTTAATACAGTCACATGCTATCTTTTCCCTATACTATGCAGTGTTCTTTCCAAACTTTTCGTAAGAAACAGGGCTCCCCTTTCATTACATGCTGTCTAAAGCAAAGATTTGTTGTGGGACGAAGATGCATTGCTACCTCTAATAGGTTTCATGTATGACCGTGGTGCATCACTCAGTTCCTCCTGCTCTCTGTTTCCATTATCAGCAAAATGGAGTGTTCTTGTACAGTGGTGATGCCAGCAATCAGAATTCACTTACAGAATAACAAACTGTGCTGTACTCATGCTCTTGGAGGCATGAATAAAAAGAAATCTGTTTCAACCCTTGATACACACATGGCCTTTCCAATAAAACCTTCCTGTCTACATGGAAGGGAGAACACGCTGTCATAACAGCTTTTTCTAAAACCGGAAGCCAAGTGGATTAAGATGTTTCAGGGAATTAAGTAATGCACAAGACTTGTGCCTTCCTTGACACTAAAACCTGCAGCAATACGACAAAGTGTACAGCCAAATTGAGAAATAACACAACTTCTTACCAGTAGATCACATGCCATTATCTACTGTCTCCGATTTTGGCCTTTTGAAGAGTCACCTGGTAGCTTTATGATGACATATAAGACAAGAGAATATTTTCATCTGTCTGAGATTAGCTACAAGAAATAAGTCTGAATGCACCTGAAGATACTCCTTGTGAGCAAATATGGTCCCCCCAATACTAGGGTTGATCAGTATGAGGAGTATCTCATACTGATGTTACCAACATTATCTGTGGTCTGCAAACAATCAGAATTTCAGGGCTGTAAAACAGTTGACTTGATGCTTCCTGCAGCACTGGTCTAGCATCAACATTTGAAGAAAAGGAAGACAAGAATAGAGTTTTCATAGTTGAAAATCCAGCACTACATACCATAGAACATTCAAAATAGGAAAGACGCTGTTTCCAGCACCACAACCAACCTAAAATCAGAAGAGAAACAAAAAGTTAAAATAAATGAGAAAATATGTCTTTTTTTTTTTAATCTTAAATTAGTTGGTAGGTAGAACCCATTAGACTTGAAGGTATGTTGGACAGAAAAGGTATAAACAGCTCATACCACAATTCTCAAATGACTTCTATGATTACGTTTCTCCCCATGTCTTTCTAAAGTAAAGGAGAATCCATCTCTCAAACTGCATAAGAAAATGCAAGATTCCTGTCCAATTTCACCACTTGGCAAGAATGCATCAAGTACTTGCACTTTAAGATAGAGCACTTTAAAACAGAACTTTCCTTAGGAAATTAGAAACCCCATTTCCCGCAAAAATGGAATCTGACAATCTAGCCCTAATTTCTGATTTGGGAGAAACTTTAAAGGGAAAACAAGGCTCAGAACCTATGTTTTTCTGAAAGTTTCTGCTGTAAATGAATGTAGTATGTTAAATTCTAAATGTTTACTTTCTTGATACTTAGTAAGTATCTTTATCAGGCTTTTGAGCAATTAAGTGGAGTTGTATATGATGGGTAAAACGTTTGCAGTGCATTACCTCTAATATTCTGTAAGCGGCATCACTACCAGGGAAAGATTCTAGCCTGTCAAGTTCTTCTCCACAGTTTTCACCCTGAGGATTGTCAGTAAGAGATTTTGCTTGTTTTTTATTATATACATATCCTTGTACAGAAGTAGAACCACCTCCATAATTTTTCTTCCAATATTTTTCTCTTTCCTCAAGTATTTCATTTTTGTGTGAAAAACTGTTGGTACTATTTATTTTTGTGTTTTCTGAAGACCTATCTTCTGTTTTCAACTCTTCTCTCCTTTTTTCTGGAAGAATTTCTGGAAACTCCAGAAACAGCCAATTGCGATCCTTGAAAAAGTTATTTTTATGAGTCTTGTAAAATTCATTCCAATATTTACTGGCTTCTCTCTCATATTTATCTGAAATTAAAACAAAACAAGAACTTGGTGAATATGAGCTTAGATATAAAATACTGTAAAGCAACATGGAATTTGGACCCCAAATTTACAGTTTAAAAATCCATAGTTTCCCCACATTTTACACATCTAAATAAAAACATATGATTTTGGGGTCTTACCTTAATCTGTGCTCAAAATAACTCCCACGAGGGTTTAATTAGATTTTATGTCACTTAGGATGGGGCAGACAGGCTTTCTGCATAATCTTTTTTTTTTTACATGTAGTGACATAATAGAACAGCATCACCAAAATATAGAATCCCAAATTTCATAGACAAGCTCTCAAGTCTCAAATTATAAAAGCAATGCATCTTTTCAATTAAATGTTCTCCATGTTTTTCCTATTTAAGAAATACTATATTGAAATTAATTTCATGATTTATGAAACTCTATGAACAACTACAAATTTGTTGCTGGCTAGTCATCTCCCCAAAATCCCCATCAATTAGAAATACAGTTCTGTTAACTGGAGTGATAAATGCTACTGCACAGTCAATAGACAGTAATTCACTCTTAACCATTTAACAAAGCTGTTTTGACAGAAAATAACAATACCGTCAGAAGCAACATAGTGGCTTTCTTACTTTCGAAACACTTCAGAGAGTCTTACAATAGACCTTTGTGTTAATTGTGTTAATTTACCAAACATTCTAACTGAATGTTAGAATGTCAAAGAAGAGGACTGGAAGGGATTTCACCCAGTCAGGGAATTCATACCCCTTCTCCACAGAAATTTGTCCGACTTGTTCCTAAAATAGCACCTTTCATATAGATTTGACAACTTCCTTCAGTAACATATTACAGTCCTTCACCATCTGTACAGTTAGAAACTTTTTCCACTACCTAACCTGAAATTTCCTTATTGCAATTTAAGCTCAGTAATTATTGTCCCATTAACCAAGCAGATAAAGCAAAGATTACTCACTTCTTTTTGCTTATTTGATGTCTTCTACTATGTCTCCTATAAACAATCTCTTTTCTACATTGTCTAAACCTAATTCTTCTTTTTTCCCACTGAAGTCATGATTTTTAGACTTTTGATAATTTTCATTTTTCTTCTCAAGATTCTCTCCAATTGATTTACTACTTTTTGGTGCTGTATTCTGGTAAAGTCATTATCAACGCAGAGCAAAAGGAATATTTTACGAGGCTTACAGGCTGCAATCCTGTTTATAACTCCCAGTTTGCCATTTTGCAACAGCATGACACTGCTGATTCAGCTAGTGATTCATCACAACCCTCAGATCTTCTTCTGCAAAATGACTACCTAGCCAATTGTTCCAGAACCTAGTATTTTTTTCAAGGAATTATTCCTAAGCAAAGTATTCTGCACTTATTTTTAGCAAACTTGTATCTTTCAGATCCCTTTTTTCCATCGTTTGTCCAGGTCTTTTTGAATTCTAATCCTGTCCTTCACCATACTCGAAACACCACTTTAACATCTTCAAGTCTCCCATTTCCTGAGGTCACTAATGAAAATACCAAGCAAAACTGGACACAGAACAAAACACTTCTCTGCCCAGCACAGTCTTTCATTCTGAAAGGACCTCTCCAGGCACTCACTCACCCAAAAGCAGTTTCATTAGCCTCGCTTGCCTAACTTGCTTACGAAAATGTCATGTAAAGCAAGTCAGAAGCCTGACTAAGGATAAATTTCAGGACGTCTGCTGTTTTTTCCTTATCCTCAGGGCTTGTAACCTTCTCCAAGAAGGAAATTAGCTTGATTTTACATGATTTATTATTGAAAAATATTTGTTGGCCAGTATTCATCTCCTTTGTTCTTCCAAACCCAGTGACTGCAAGCTCTGGATTATCTCTTCCAGTATTTTTCCAGGAACTGAAACTAATTCTCTGACTCTTCTCTTTTCCCACCGCCCTTTTTAAAAAAGCAAATATTCTCTTCACTGCTTTCCCAGTCATCCATGTACTCTATGGATGCACTTTGTAACCTGTTCTTTCTCAGTATGGAACAAGATCTTACCTCTTTCTCACTAGCACTAATTGTGCTAGCCACTGGACTGCAGCTAACCCTCTCAAAGGTAGGCTGATAAAAAGATAAGAATTACATTTTTTTCAATGTCTATTTTGTTGATGGTTTTCCCTTCCTCATCACTCCTAAGTATCAACCAAATCTTTTTCTTGTTTTTTTCCCGCTCATTTGCAAAGCATGTACAGAACTGTTTCTTGTTACCCTGGATGTCTCATGCTAAGTGTACATCACATGATGTGTTGCCTTCTTAATTTTGTCCCTGCTCACTTACACTGACCCATTAATTCTCTTAATATAAATGCACAGAGTAAATATATGGTGTATTTCTCCTACTACTCTCATTTAAATCTTAACATACTATTTCCTAAATCACTACAGCTTTTCAGAGATAAACAAGGCTGAGAATTATCATTAGAGGCACAGACAGGCAGTGGGAAGTGGCAAGGAGGCGGCAGAATGCCTTGTCCTAGAAATCTGCATAATTTTTAAAATTTAACATTTAATACATCCAATTGTATTATTAAACAGCAAAACCGAGCCATGCAGAGTAATTGTACAGACTTGTCTTATAATGTAAGGGCAGAGTTGACTGAGGTCATATATACCAGATTTCAATAGCGTAAGTTGCGCATTCATAGATTGCTCAACTTCAGTATAAAAACCAAACCTTCTACCAAAAGGTTCTTAAATCATTATCACCCCTTGTTTTAGTCACTGCTTTTCTACAAGTTTGCTCAGAACCCTTGTACTTAAATTCCCATCAAGGTTTCCAGGTTTCAGAATTGAAGGAAAGCAATGGCTAAAGTCAGCCTTTCAAATTGTATTAGTATGGTATTACATAGATTCAAGTGAAAGAACACTTTACTTTCCATTCTTTCACTGGTCACTCCTGCACCACTGTGTAAGAACCACACAGGCATTATTATTATCAATCTTTTGTTTCATTTTGTATATTTAAGTAGCCTGACTGCTAAATCTTCCAAAGCATGTAAATATGACAAAACTAATAAACGTATAACCTTTCAAGACAAAAAAAAATCCCTTACTTAGTCAACTGATTTTTCTCCCTAACAGAATCTTTCATATACTAGCAGGCATGCCTGAGAAGAAACTCGACACGCTAGTAAGTAAACCAAATTCCTAAAGGTAGTACCATGAGTTTGTTCAATTTAACTTTTGATTCAATGAGGCTCACCAGAACTATTCTATTTTAGTGATATAATAGTATTGTTGACAGCTGTCTTGTCTTTTTCCCTGTACTGTAGTTTCTGAGGCCCCAAAATAACCTGCTTGTTAGCTTCAGTCTAGTTCATTGTTTACACAAATAGGCAAAAATGTACTTCCACTTGCAGAACGAAGCTGAAGCTTTCTGAAGGAACGCTATCAGCAATGCTCACTTATTCAAGTTCTAAGCAGAGGGGCATTCATAGGAAAGGTCCTTGGATTCTTCTATTTCTTGGCAATAGACAAATGCCTGATTATTCCATTTCTCACCAGCACAAACTAAGTTCTAATTGATTGTAGAAGAAGAAGGAAAGGTTCCATAAGCCACATGGTTACACAGCTTATTTTCAATTATTAGCTCTTTTTCAACTTTGTATACAAACCAAATGAAAATATTAGATGTCAATTTTTAAAAATAAACATTGTACTCCTGTATTTAAAGAACGCAAGAGGTAACAGAAAAGGGTAGGATGACAATCCCAGAGCAAAGTGATGAAGGGCACACAATCCAGGACATATTCACAGGTTAATTCAAATAAACTCTAACATGTGCCCTAGCTACATCTATGAAACTGAGCACAGGATCATAATGACACTGCCTAATTTGACAGGTTCAAGACATGCTAAGTAAACTGGGGCCCAGGACATCCAAGTAATTGTCTTCAGAACATCTTTCTAATAAAGGAACAAATTAAGAATCCACTCTTCTATGTTACTATCAAGCTGATACTCCAGCTTCAGCATATATAACTATCCTAGAGTTTAGTCTAGGGTTTAGTTTGCCAGTTTGAACCTAGAGCTATCATTCTTCAGAAATGCAGAATACATTAAGTTTCCCCTCTGAAGACACGCATGAAATTCCTTAATCATTTACAGAGCAGACTCTGCATGATATATTGGAACACCTTCCACACAAAGTGAACACACTGCTTCCTGAAGCACTCCTAGCTCAGCCTGGCCAAGGCAGCAAGCTGGAACCAGCTGGGAGCAGTGCAACTTTCACAGCATTTAACTGAAATATGCTGCAATGTACAAACACTAAATCTCTTAACAGTTCACAAATCATTAAAAAACATTTGAATATTGTACATGGGAACTTTCATCCCCAGCACCCTAGCTGGCTGCAAATTCACTCCCTTTGATGAAGTTACAGTCTTGTGTAGTTAGGAGTTTTATTCTGAAGAACTGCAAAAGGAGCCAGAACTTGCAACTGCACCATACTGATGTACTGGTTTTACCCAGAGCCTATTACCCAATCCAAATGCAAAATCGCTGAAATAAGCAACGGAATTGCTAGAAAAATACAGTTTGAGACAATCTTTCGAGACAACAAAGGAAAAAAAAACCTAACAAATTTAGACAAGAGAGTGTAGAAATAAAGTATTCCTGGATTCTAGAGGATCTTTAAATGCTTTAATAAATAGCATTAAAATAGGAATTTTTAAGCCATTATGAATTCGTTACCTTGGTCTTCCCACTGGACTTTCACAACTGAGTTCTCTGCTGCTTTTTCCTTGGCACTCTCCTCCTCTTCTTGTGACCACTGCATATGGTCCCTGCAAAAGGCAGTTAAGAGCCAACCTTTAAACAGGATCTTCCATAATCTTTTTTCCGAGGGAAAAGAGTCACAAACTAGCTACACTGTCTCAAACGCATTTTCTTTTTGAATGCAAGCAAATGACCACAAGGAGACTGACAGTTAAAAACTAAGTTTCAGTGTCTGACAGATAAAAATTAATTACTAGCTAGCTAAAACTCAACTGAAATGACTAAGAAAAATCTTCCAACTGCAAAGAGGCTGCAGTAGTATGCATTTTTTTCTTAATAATAGGATTAACATATATCTTGTAAATTGAGCATGTTTATAGAAACGTATTTTGAGTGTCCTATTAGAATTGTGTTTAGCTGGATATAATAATAGACCTAGCAACAAACACCCTGATGCAAGAAACTTCTCACATTACTAATGTTTATGATGAGGAACAAAGGTCATTTAGCAGAGGAATCAGCTGTTCCCAAAACAGGGAGCATAATCCACCTATTAAGTGGAGCAGGTGAAACTGATGAACAGGATTTTACTTATTTGGGGAATAGAGACAGGAAACATTAAGAAAAAATAAGAATGAGACATTCCTAAGAAAAGACAAGCAGTGCTGCAATGGTTCCAGAGTCTATCTCTATTTGTGTAAAGTGGTTCACTAAATGTTATATTAATCCATTAAATGGTCACAGAACCAAATCAAGGTCTGACCCTGATGACCAAACTGTCTTCCCTGCAGATTCTGTGTTTGGATCAGGCCACAATAGGGAGTGTACAAAAATGTGCTGCTGGCAGATTTTGAAAGCAAATCCGCTGTCCCTCCAAGTTGTCCAGTCTGAGCAGTTTCAGAAATCAGATTAAACTAGATACTATAATTCAAGTAATATGTTAGATCCTAATCCTACTGAAATCAATCAACTGAAAGCCTGTGACTAAAATTCCATTGGTTACTATGGGAAAAGGAACAAGGTGCCAACTTGAAAAGGGTTGATTGTCTCTAAAAGCTAACGAGCATCTTCCTGTTCCATGCTTGGTGACATACAGGTAATTTAATTCTTAGACCTTCACTGTTCCTTGTTTGTTAATTGTGGGAGACTAATTGGTATGTATTTGTCTGCTTGCCTCAGACTTGATTTCCGCATCTCTACCGAAATATTTCTCATTATTGTCCCCAGCAGGTTGCCTCTCCCCTTCCTGTATTTGTTCGTATAGCAAATGTTCCTGTGCAGTGTCAAGGCTCTGACAGACGTGCTGTAGTAGAATAAAACTGAATGACCGAAGCATTACCAGGCAGCTATCCTCTTGGAAAGACTTGCTTCCCTCACCATTTTTGACTTTGCCTATTCTAGCAAGCTGAAACCAGGGACTATTCAGATGGCAATTATTTGTCAGAAAACATGGCTGTATGACTTGCTGTGGTATACACTTTAGCTGATCAATTTGAATCCATCATTGTCACAGACCTTAAGGGCTCCGCACACAATATAGGTGCCTGAAGTCCTCCATCTTCATCAACAACTTTTTTTCCTTTCGTCCCTCCTTGGAAATTCATAAAGTTCAAGGTCTCTCGGCTCTTTCCTACAGATTTCTATAGGGAAGACCCTAAACAACAGGACTGCAACAGCACTTCTTGATCAAAATCTGCAAGAGGTGACATAGCATAGTTTTATGCAAACTATTTAAATAGCTTGGATGCTTCAACTAAGACAGCTCCTTCAGCAATACAAGCTGGCATGAACGCAGGATACAGAAGAATTCTAAGCACATAAATATTTAAGTACAGAAGTGTTACGAGCCGAACACTGACAGCAGCAAAGCAAGCTATCCATTTTAACTACACCAGGAACTGTTAACATGAGCAGGCCTGACATGAGATCACTCAATGCTACTTTCAGTTCAGCTTATTCAACTTATTCCCTTTCCATTAACTTGTTTGCTAACATAGGTTTTAATTATTTCTGAAAACTAACATGTGAAAACTATGCAAATTACTAACCTGAATGGAAGCAGACATTTTTCGCTCCAATGTTTAGCATAATTCATTACTTCCCTCTTGAAATGACAGAAAAGCACCACAGCAAATATCCAAAGCATTAGTTCCCAAATTTAATTTGTTTAGTATTCCTAGCAGCAATGGTAGCAGCACTTGGCTCCCTGCCAATTCACACACAGGCAAAAAGAAGGATGCCACCTTATGAAGTACCAAAGACGATGAGTGGAAACCAAAAGTATATAAATACTCATACATCAATGCTAGGGAAGATGTATCTCTTATGCTTACCCTGCATGATCTATTTAGCTCAACCACCACTCATCGCGATCCCCCTTATCTCCCTAGTGAGAACCCTGCTGATTCAGCCGGCTTCAGATCCAAGGACCTTCCTCCACTTCATAGCCAGGTTCTTGATTTATCAAGACCTTTGCAACTTCCATGCAGCCTCTACTCCAACTCAGTTTCACCTGTTTTCCCTTGTGAGCTACACTAATTCACCTGCAGATCCACTTTCTGAACAAGTCTGTTCCTTTCAATCCCATCTTCACAATCCATCCCAACCACCTGCATCACAGTTTGGTAACTCTGTATTAGACTGTCACCAAATGCTAGCAAGAAAAACTGAAGCTACACGTGACTAGTTATTTAGAAGGAAAATAAAAAACGAAACAAAACTGAGTTTTGTCAAGGTACAATGCTACAGAAAAAAGGTGGAGTTTTTCTTAAAATCTTTTCCTACCTAGATTACATAGCATACATTTGAATCAGTATTCACACAAGTAAAGGAGTTTTCCAACTACAGAAGGTCCTGAGTCTGGAAGACCCTTAAGAACCTCACTGCTTACAGATCTATGAAACACGGACATAAACTTTACACCCTTTTAACACAATAACCAGCCAGCTTCCTTGACCAAGGAACTTACAGAAGTATCGATAACCTCAGATTTGGCCTTAAGCTGGTATGTGTTGGGGACCATGGCTTGGGACATCCAGTTTAGAAAACAGTAACAGCCAACAGATTTATTTGCGTATCTTACCTCATGAGTTAAGCCCAAATTTAGAGACTAAAAAGAGTAATGAAGGTATTAGTTTATTAACCAGAAGACAATCTTATGTGTCATATTCTTCTCTTAAAACCTTCTTATTAATCAGAATTTTATTAAGAGAAACTTTAGAAATAATTTAGTATAAAAAGTAAAATGGACAAATTAACAAACAAAATGGACTACTAAAAAGAATAATGATTTTTTAAAACCCAGCAAGTTCCAAATTTTATTTCAGAACAAAAGCTTGTCCAGTAACTTCTCTGACAGTTGCCAGCAGGGGACACCTCTGATGAAGGTGTAAGAACTGCAGATTACTTTTATGAAGTAAGCGTAAACAGTGAAACTTGTCATGTGTTACTCCCATGTCAAGTTACCCATTGGTTAGCATTAACCACATCCAGTTGCTTTTCTAATTTTGCTAAATCCTTGCTCTCAACAATGGTGTGGCAGAATTAAAAAACACATTTTAAAATTACGGAGAAAATAATTTCTTGTATACCTTCTAAATTCCCCACTTCTCTTTTCATGAAATATTCCTTGTTCTTAAATTATGAACTATAGGAATAAAAATTCCTGGTCTTTCAAATACCTTAAGTAGATCTCCTTCTACTTTCTAGACAGATTTAGATATTCTTCTATCCTTCTAACACTTACTGTATCACTTGTATTCACCTCCATTCCATGGTCAAAAATCCTAGGCTTTTCAATCTCAGTTTTCCCACTGTGTTGACTAGCATTCTCATTCTTATCTGAGCCCCCATTAATCACAAAAATACCTTTTAGAGATGGAGATGTACTGCTGCAAATAAGCGCAATTCTTAATAACACATGTTAATGTTCTCTCTGCTATTATATCATTTATTTGTGCCAAGATTCAATTTACTCTTTTTTGACAGCTGTGCACTGTATGGAAATCTCTGCTGAACTATCTGTAACATTTTCAGTACACTTTTAGAAGAATACAAGTAATGTACACGTTCCTTTTGAAATTGTGTCAATTTTAGAATACAGTGCTAATCCAACATACAACATCACTGTACCTAACTAGTAACTTTCTGCCATTATCATTATAACATGGACTACTTATCCTCTACACTTTCTGTCTCCTCATTAAATACTGATCTATAACAGTATTTCACCTTTCATTCCATGACTAACTACTTGCTCAGCAGCTTTTTACGCAAGTCACTGAGAACTCGTAGCTGTCAGGTTACTTGTGACAGTCTCAGGCTCTCTCTAGCACTACCTTTCAACTCTATTCTGGCAGTCCATTGTTATATATATACACATACCTACCCCATTATTCATCACATACATAATATACAAATATTATACAAAAATACGTGAAAATCAGCCTTGAAGAAACATCTCACCACATGTTATGCTCGAAAACCTTAGAAGGATCAGTTAAAATCCGTGATCCAAGTGGAACAGCTGGTCGTCTACTACTCTGGTGCCTCTGCTGCATCTTGCTTTTCCTCAGACATAAAGCAGAAAGCCTTGTAACGATATTCATTTTATTCAGAGACCTGAAAACACAATTAACTCAAATTACAGTTTTGCTGTAACCTAATTGTTTATGTCACTTACATAAGAAACTGGTCAAATGATCAAGCAGCAATATCAACCTTAGTAATAATCTTTTACTATACTACCAATTTAAATGCTTTTTAGAAAACAGCAACATCCCTTCAGTGTGCTGAAAGCCCCAAAACCCCAAAGTAGGCTACTAGAATGAAACTAGTAAAATTATTTGCTATCATTTCCAAGTCCTATCAGACAGGGGAAAAAAAAGAAATACACAGTAAAACAATAAAGCAAGTTTGACATCGTACCTTTCAGAAGACAAGCAAGACATGATCACTGAAGAAACCACTTGTTCTAGTGCATACATACTGTCATTGAGATTGACATTTTTCACCCCACTCACCAGGTAACCCTCTTCAGAAGATTTCATTCTAGAACTGTGACTGTAGTTTTACGCTTTTAGATAGAAAATGAAAGACCTAAATTTTTTTAAATTGTAAACATTACGCACCAGAAAGCCTTCCAAAGTTTCTCCTGTTTAATGCCCTCTTTGAAATGAATTGTTTTAAACATTAAATTTTTATTCATACAAATTATGAAGTGCTGGGGATTTTTCTATTACATGTATAATTCTCTCTTATATTGTTATATTTTACTTCACTTGGAATTTCTTCATACAGTATTAAAACTGAAAGATAACAAGTGTGTGTAGCTAGTACCAGCATTTTGTCATGTTGGGGTTTGGGGTTTTTTGCATATTCTAGGAGAAAAGCAAATGAAATACCCCTCCTACCACTTTTACCCTGATGCGCCTTTGTTCTTTTTTTCTTCAAGTGCTCTGCATATGACTTTAAAAATTATTCTTAGTCCTATTTTTCCCCTTTTTTTTTTTTTCGAGTAGTGCTTCTGTATAAACCACACATGCAAATTTAATACACTGGAAATACAAAATGCAGTTACAAAAGAACAGGCACAGTTTAAATACAGACATTATTTGAAAACATTCTGTGCAAATTGGTTACAAAATGAAGATTTTTATCTTGAGGAAAACAGTACTATTCGATCACAAGTCTTGTACTGTGAATAAAAAAAGATTAATTTGTACACATCAATACAAAGCCTGGCAAAGAAATCACTTCAATTAAATGAACAATTCCTCATTTAAGGTGTACTTTTGAATGAGTCATGCTTTTAAAAGCGCATTGTTTATTAATTTTAAGCCTACAGGAAAAAAAAAGAGGAAAAAAGATCAAAAATTCTTTTTATTTGTCAAAGATTAAATAAAATGGAGTTTGCCTTTTGGTCGTCAATGCCATACAAAAACACTGATAAATTTTGGCTGCTGGGACTGCAATGTTACCAGGATATGGGGCATAACCATACAGTGAAAATGTAACATTTAACTCTATCAAAAAATTAAAACCTCTTCTAATGTTAACGATTATTGATTTTTTTTTTCAAATGTGGCTCAGCAACTAGAACAATTCAAGTTTATACTTTAATTACTACAAACTGTTCATGCTTTGCTTTTGAAAATATGTGTGCATTTTTCATAACATAATGCATAATCATTAACATATATGGAATATTGTGAAATAATAATTATAATACATGAAAATTAACACACCATCACAATTTCTGCAAAATGTGTAATTTACATAAAGGCAATGTTATTGAAAACAAAAACAAATAGAAAATCCCCGAAAATCCGAAACCACAATCTGATCTAAAATTATTATTATTAAAGTATAGAAATGGCTGGATAAAGATTCCATGATTACATTGCAAACTGTTTACAAATCCTCTTCCTGCTTCAATCATTCAAAAAGACCTGAGATGGTATCTTGCATTTCCTGTGCCAGCATTGATATTCAACACAAAATACAATGATTCAGCTGCTAGGCTAGTCACATAATTTTTCTTGGCTTTCTAAATATCTCAGTAAGAACATGAAAAGATGCACAGATGGGAATTATAGTCAGATGACTAAGACTATGTTGCATCAGTAAAATCCAGAGATGCAGCTCTTTTTATGAGAATGTGATCCTTTGAGTAATAATTTTAGCTGATAAATTCTGAAACATCAAGAAAATGCAAGGAGAGCTGGGTAGGTGGGGGAGTTAAGTTTACTGTTGCATCCAGTGTTAATGTGAGGGAACGCCTTGGAGACAGGCATATAGATCCCTGAGAGTTAGAGCAATCCACAGATCATGAGATTAATGGGCAATATGGCTACTAAAAGTTCCAAAAGCATCTACATGACTTAGAAGCCTAAATTACATTTTCAGAAGAAAGTCATTGCTCGATTGTTTCTCTAATTGATTTTGTTAATGAAACAGGCAAACACCCTTTCTCTTTGCCAGATAAGATGATCATACCCTGAAGCCACGACAGCAAGAAATGTTGTTGTCTGAAAGAATTAGGAGTTATTTCCTTGCTCAGAGCCACAGTCAGGAAGGCTTTAAGTTTGATCTAATAATAAGCAATTCAACCCTCATCTTTAAGGACATTATCATGAAACTGAATTACATTAAAAATGCCTATATTTTGTGGCAGCATAGCTATTTTTCAGAAAAAAATTTAAAGAAACAACATACTTTGTAACCACACTCAAAAGCATCATGGAAGATTTGTTTCCCTGTGGAGCACTGCCTTTTAGCATGTAGAATTTTGTCACTGTTACAAATACAGATCAGGTCCTCAGTTTGGTTGAGAAACTTTAAGAAAACAGCCTTAAAACTCCTCTCCTGCCCAAACAATTTAACACGGCACCTTCAGTACAGCTTTTTGAAGGCAGACATGCAGAAGAAGGTATAGACATCAACTGCCAGCTAGACCTGAAATAATACATTTCTAATTGATGTTGGCATTAAAACCTCTGAGCAGTCACATCCACAGAGGAAAAACTAGAGATAAAGGAGAAAAGAACTATTCTAATCTTGTTTTTTAAATAGTGAATTAGACACCAAAACATACATAAATCATTTCATTGATGAGTCAAATCCTTGAGAAGTATCAGTTCTGAAAGAGATGTCAGAGGAAAAAAATGAACCAAACAAACCAGAACAGAAATAATCTGTCATTTTTGTCCGAGAACCTAGTTCAATGAACTTACTGGATGAAAACATTTTGACATTTGACTGATCTCCAACTACAAAGCTAACAACTCCTTCCATGTTCAATCACTAAGCCCACTTGTAGAGTCTCTGTTGTAACGACAAAAAAAATAGCTCACATTAGGAAAAGTATGTGCAGCTTGTGTTACATTTCTAGACAGAAAAGTATTCTGGAAACAATGAACTTCATACAATTAATTCGTCTTAGCACCTAGAAATGTATCTCCACATTTGACAATTAATCCCCAGTGCTCTCCTGTAAAGTGTAACTGATCTGTTTTATCACTATCAAACACTACCAAAACTCAGAACACCTTATACAAAACAGATTCAAGTGGCAATCATGGACACAAAGTTAAAAATTCCACAAGATAATGGTAACACAGAAGGTATAACTATGAATTACTAGCGGTTATTTTAAAAATACTAACATACTAGTATTTCTTAACATATCAAATAAGGGGCGGGGGGAGGGGGACGGACACAACTTGACTGTCAACCAGATTTGTTGATTAAGCGATTGTTTAATGCTATTCTGTTCTACCAAGTGACTAAACATGCCATCCCGGGTCTTCGTGATTAGTCTTTCAATGATATATTTCCAAAAAAAAAAGTGCACATTTGAAACAATAGGATATTTCACAACTTTTCAAACTCAGCAGATCTAAAAATCTCAATTGTTTTTCCTTCTAATGCATCATCACCGGCAATGATGCAGGCCTCCCTGTTGGCACACAGCAACTTCAGTAGAACTACTAAGGAGCGCTGACTACCAATAGGTAAAGCAAAACAACAAAAAAAACACTTTGATTTTTTCTGACTCCTGTAGAGACAACACAGTTAATATTGGTTTAAAAGCAACAGCAGATAAAAACCAACAAACCCACCCCACTAGATATGATTTTAACCACATGTACAAAAATGTTGAGTAAGACAAGCCTGTTCTTACACCAACTGCCAGGTGGCCTGTTAAAAAGTCAAGCAAAGAGGAAATAGTTTATACAACGGTAAAGGGAGAGAAGGAGGGAGATACAACTGCTCGTTTACTGAAAACATTTACTTGAATCACCCTACACCCAGGAGATCTGCAACAGAACTTGAAGGTATGTTATTTGGGATAAAATAATGTATGTAGGTACTATATAATCACTTCTAAAAGTAAGAAAGCAGACAAACAGCTATTAGGAGCAAGCAGAGAGCTAAAAGTCCTTGAGACTTCAAAAAAAATTATTATTTAATTCCCTAATTTTGTATTCATTGAGAATTGTTTCTCAGCCACTAGTCTCCATCTTGATACTCCTGTTGGAATTATTCTGTAATAAAAACCATCTTTGCAATATCTTGTAAAACTACAGGTTTTATAATTGTATTTTTTTCTTTTATTTTTAAGAAGCAATCATACCTATAAAAAAGGGAAAATGTTCCTCAATTGAGACTATGAACGGCAACATTAATTCTTGTTGGCATATGATTCTATTGATCTTGGAAGACAGTGGAAGCAAAGAAAGCTTTCTCCGCAGTACCAAGGGAAGCAACTACACTAGTTAATATGTTTTTAATCTAATGAAGACAGTTTGAAAAATTGCAACTAAAGATAAAATAATGGCAACTGCAAGATCAAGGAGACATGAATGGCCAAGAAGGAAGAAAGAAACAGGTACCTTAGAAATACAGATGTATTTTTTTTACTGAATATTTAATCAATTAATGTGAACATGAAATAACAAAAGTATTTTATTTGAATTAATTGTATGGATAAAATGTGGAGTTCAGTTGCTACAGATGACAAATGTAACTTGTTCTATCCTAAACTGAATCTGAGCTCCATTTCATTTTTCACTTGCAAAAACAGGTGATAACACATTCTGATAGAAGCTCATCAAAAAATGCTGATTCAAGAAGATCACAGTATTTTAAGGAAATGTAGCAATTCTGTTAACACTTGAATACATTCAGACTTTTTTTTTGAATGTTGAAAGATTTTGTTTTGATTAGAACAAGCATTTTGTTGAAATTGCATTATTTCAATTCATAAGAGATGTTCTAACTTCACCTTCAAAGACTATTTTGCCTTTAAAATAAAGCTTCAATAAAGTACTTCAACTGAATTCAAAATACTTCAACTTGTGAAGAACACTTTCATTCCGATTGAAGCTAAAACTGTAGTTTGATACCCTAGAATCATTCTTGGAATAGAATTTCTACTTTCATACTGAATCTATTTATAGTAACATTTTCAGTGTTAGTTCTTCTGCCGTTCCATGTTTGTAACATCTACTAAACGCACACTCAGAAACAGTGTCATAATATTACTGACTAAAATAATTTGAACAATCGAAATTAAGAAGATACCAGTTGCTCTTAGTACAAATATCTAAAATATTACATAATGTAAAGAGGTAAATTCACAAATAATACTTTTTTACTATCCTGCAAATACCTGCACATTTGTTTAACTTTATAAACTGTCTTCCCATATGAGTTTTTGTAGGATATGAGATTTAAATATCTAAGTACTCTGTGCAATCCTTTACTTTCTTCCCCTATTTTTCCGCTGTTTCCATGAGGTAATTCACATCTTTCTCTGTTATACAGAGAATACAGTATGAAACTGATTTACTAAATTAATTTATTCACAAGTTTTAACATCAAGAGGAGGCCGTCAATGGTAAACGCAGCCCAGGAAGGCAGCTTCCTAGTTAACCTGTGCACCCTCTGCTGGCTGGTGCTTATGTAGGAAGAAAAAACCAAAGCGCTGTGTTGACTTTACGTATAGAGATACATGTGCACAGTGAACACCTACCTAAGCCTCTGAATATATCTTGCAATCCCTTAAATTGTTTTTCAACCCTGTTTTCTACAAAATACTGAACATGTTAACTGTACTGCCTAACAATCAAAAGACGATTTGTCTCAACACAAACCACGTTTTCCTATTATTAAACATGCTGAGAACAGAGGTAGAGCAACACGAGTTTTACCACTACCTATAATTTACTTTGAAGAACCCAGAAGACTCTGGATGTCCACACGGCCTTTGCTTAGGTGCAACGTGCCCTGCCAGCTCTGAAGTCACTGGCGATGTTGAGGACCCACCAGTCAGTACGTGGAGCATACTGTCCTAACCCACTCTTCGGAGGAGCAACTGCAACCACCGCGTTTGTGTGTTTAGCTCAATTCGCCCAAATAATTGCCAAGTACTAGAAAGTCACAGGAATCTGTCTTTTGTTACAGTACCAGTGAAGATTAAAGGTTCCACTCAAAGGTACTGAAGAGCAGACCCAGATGCACATAAAAGATCGGCAACTTCCACGTTACCCCATGTGGGCACCCGGCCTCTGGCAAGGAAGGGAAACGAGTTCTTCCACAGACTTCAGTTGCTCGACTGGCACGCAGCTGTTGATGATGGCGACAACTTTTGGGACATAGCTCTAAAAACATAAGAATTAAGAGTCACGCGTTTCAAGAATACGCTGTTGGCCCTGATGTTTTAAGCGAAACCTTTAACCCGCCCCGCGAGCCCGGGATCCCTCCCTCCGCCCCAGCAGCGCCCACAGCGGCTCGCGGTCGCTGCCACACGGCTGGCGGCCGCTGGCCGAGGTCAGCCGGGCTGCTCACACCCGGGCGTGCCCGCGGCAGCGCCCCCGCCCCGCGGCAGGGGGAAACGCGCACTGCGCTCGCTTCAGTAAGGCAGCGG